>JAOVVF010000044.1:22110882-22131340 GCA_028565595.1 Duopalatinus emarginatus
CCCAATAGACTGGTTACCGGGAACATCCCCTGCAATCAGGCCTGAGACACACACACAGACCAAGTCAATAAAACTGTTAACCTAAATGACAAAATTCCTAACACACACACACACACACACACACACACACCCACAACCAAAAAGACACATTCGAAGTGCCCTTTAGTAAGGCACCTAACCCCTTACTGCTCCCCAGGTGATGTGGGTTACCCAACACTTCGAGCAGGTGTGCTCACTTTACTAGTGTGTTTCACTGCACAGAGGTACTGTGTGAAAGCACAGTAGGTCACGGTTCACTTTCACTTGTCTTTCTCTTTGGTACCTTGGGCATTCAATTGGAATATGTTTCGTGGTTATAGGCATTTGGCAGATTTCAGAGAGTGGGTTCTTCGTCCTTCTTAAATGTAAATACGTCAGACGAGTAAAATGGCTAGCAGTTAATTGTTAGCAACAACAGTTAAAATCTCAAACAATGCCCTTCCCTGCGTTATGTGAAATAATACAAGGATCCAAAGTAAAGCTGTATCTGTCAGAAGTACATAAATAAGTCAAAGTAAAACAAGTAAAGCTGTCAAAGATAAACCTCACCCATTAAAGAGCCGTTGAGAAAAAGTGCTAAACCAAGCAGCAGTCCCACACACAGAGCCAGAATGAAGGGCCTCCTCCGACCCCACCTGAGAGTACAGCGGTCACTGGCTGAGCCGATCAGAGGTGTGAAGATTAGGCCCAAAATGGGACTGAGAAACCATGTCAGACTGTAGTACTGCTCTGGAAGACCTGAACAGGAAAAAAAGGAGGTCAAGATCTCGATTTGCAACAAATATTTTAGTCAAACGTTCTTTAATCATTCCTGTAGGATCAGGATTGGAAACGTTTTCTTTAAACCACTATTAATTCATGCAATTATTTAATTCTCCACAATCCAAAAACATTGTTTGTTTGTTTTTTTGCATATGAAACAGATTTTTAAAAACCCTTGGGGAAAAAAGCACATGTGCTGCACAGGGCCAGTGAGATGTATCTTGACCTGTTTCAACACGTCCAGTATTCATTAACTTACCTTTTATAATACTGTCATGCTTCGTCTACTCATCAAATACCTCAGTGAGACATTGGCAACAATTTTACCACTGCCATAAAGTCCAATATACTATAAATGATCATAAACCGCTCAATGAGGCATTACAAAATATATGACGGGACAGAAGGTTCTAGGTGCTTAAATTCTGCTTTCGGCAGCAGTAGGTTGGCTGTAATGAAATCCAGCTAACGACTCAATGTGCATCCTTTGCACAACCTCGTCTACTGGGAAGATTGATTCACTGAATAACAAGCAGAGAGGTTTTGGTTTAAAGCATAAAGTTAATATTACTTATATCAAATGAACATCATGCTGGCTTTTATAATGGTCGTTCACCTTCTCCTTTCATGCCTTTGGATTAATAGGGGCGTAAAAAAGTGCTGCATGGCATTCTATGGCACTGTTTCCTTTTCCCTAAATTGTACTACCTCAGAGCAAATATGGCAGTAAAGATAAACAGAGTGAAAGAAATGTGCACACACACATTCCCTTCATTCAAGCTCAGTGGAGTTCATTGTTACCCTACACTACACACACGTATTAATAGAAAAGGCTTCTTTCATACACTCTACACTGTAACAAGAGCTTAGTGTGGTGTGTGTGTCTGTGTGTCTGTGTGTTTTGTAAAAAATACGTATTCTTTTTCTTCAACTTCATGGTGTATAGAGTCTCTTACAGATTCGCCTGAACATTCTCAATGTTCAAACCTCATTTAATGCTTGCCAATAAACGTTTTCAGGCATTCAAGGTCTACTTGGAGGTTATGAGCGTCATCACTCATATGACAGCCTTATTCTCGATGAAGAATGACGAAAGAAGAGTGACAGAAGTCCAAATCTTGAATACATTACACCTTTCCAAGAACTGGTTTCAATATAATGGTCACCTACCTATCTGTAATAGCACAGGTGTGACCAGAGCTGTTTCCATGGCATAGCAGAACTCCCGGCCGAACATGACAGCTCCGTGCATAACCCACTGACGTTTTGGGATGAGATCCGCACTGGAGTCCGCACTGGATGATTTTTCAGAAACCTCCATTTTCTTATCTCCATTCATTTTGCCAGCTGTAGACTTGACAGGCTCGACATCCACACACAGCATTTGTCCGGACTCCGAGTCTACGTTCTTGGGCACCATGTCGACCAGCATGAAGTCAGCAGAGGTGAAGAATTAAATCACACCAGGAATGGGGCTTTATTTCAATCCCAAACAGAGAAACTCCACCTTCTTGTCTCTTCTGTTAAAACACCTTTGTAGATTTGTAAAAATTAACTTGTATCCACCGAGGTTTCATACACAGAGGTCATACTGCTCCATATGTTAGTAGTGAGAGATTTACCACATGCTGTGGCTACTACAAATCCATAGATTGCCATTTCTGGCTAAGTGACAAGTCATAATTATTTGGAGTGTGAAAAAGGAAGAGAGAAGGCGATGAAGGTCAGCACAGGCAGACGATTCCCTGAACAGCCCCATGGAGTGATCAGATGATATCTGGAAGAAAAGAACACAATTATTATTATTATTCACACATTTTCAGTAAACACTTTATACTGATTAAAGTGATAGTGAGGCCTCTTATGGGGTGTGCAGTGGGATTAATGGTTTACCAGTCCATCACAGGATACCATTCACAAGTGCATGCACACACAGACACACACAGGGACATTTTCTTTTGTTACGTTATCAGTCCACCTGTTAACATGTTTTATGGGAGAAAACCTGAGAACCAGGAGGAAACCCAGACAGTCTCAGAGGTTAAACTGCACAGACAAGTAATCAGAGTGTATCCATCATCCATATAACATCACAGTGTACTATAAACTGCTGCTCTTACAGTCTTTTAGTAACATAAGGACATAAGTACACTGCAGGATTTTAAAAATGATTCCCTATCTATTCCTCATACATAAATACAACAACAACAACAACAAGGGGAACAAGGAGAACATACATTAATGTCTCAGCACCAGAAGCCAAAAGCCCAACTCCTGTCACAGACAAGTGTGAAACACACACCTGTTCCTGAGGGCACTTCAGGACATCACAGTAAAATAATCAAGACTTTAAAACACAAAGAAATGTTTTTAATCCGCACACACAAGCGCTCAGTAGGCGGAAGCCTGAATTCTTAACCGTAGACACACGTCACACCGGCGTTACTGCGCAAGTGCAGTCTAGACTGCAGGTCGTTCCGCATATCAAACGCCTTCCTATTGGACAAACAGTGCTCTACCGTAGGGCGCATAACGCTTTCATTCAATAGTCGATGAAGTGCGCTTTTGTAGGGAGTAGGAAGCTTTTTGGGATTCGGCCTGTTATTAAAGCGCACGGTCTTGCGCAACGGATTTCTCTTCTCTTTTTCACTGGGTTACTGCAGTTTAACAGAAGCGAACCAACACTTTAGATGAAAACTTATCGAAGGACAAAAAAAACGAGAACATTCTTAACTTTATAAACGTGTTTCCATACATAATAAACAACAAGAGCTGCCAGTCAATATGTAACGTAACGTAGGTTAGCTAAGCTATGTAACGTTAACTACCTTTTAGCTAACCTAGGTTTGTTAGCCAGTAGCACTAAACTAATCTACATAAACTGGTTAGACACTTGCTATGTGATATAAATTGATATACATCATATATGAAATTAAAATCAGTGTGTAATCGAGACTGTTAGAGCTTTAGTAATCTGTGAAGTTAGTTGTGTGTGTTGGTCTGGTCAGGTTCACAAGATAGGCTATAGTTAACACTAATGATCTTCAGACAGGTGTCAGATTAACTGTCCTTACAAACAAATATGTTCTCATCCAAATAAACACTAGTCTCGTTTCTGGAAGCCCAATACACATGATTATAGTCCTGCAAATCTTCAATCTTACCGGCCAATCAAACACAGGCTTCTCTCACATCTGCTGCCGATGGGACGCTCGGCTATTGTGTTGAGCGGGTTGCCAGGCACTCAGCTCTCTAAATCCGCTCCTCCTACTATACACTCATTACTCAGACCTGATAGACAGGTCGACCGGAAGTACGAAGTGAGTCAAAAATGATCCGCACTCCAGTTATACTAAAAATTATGTTGGTCGTAACAATGCTTTCCTTACTAGATCTCTCTCACCATTTACTTTCCCTCGTATTTATTGTTAAAATTGATTGACAATAAAAAAAGTGCTGTATCCAATCCTCAAAATGACAAATATCATTAATGCTCATGATATTACCCCTTCACTTATCTTCCCTTTTCCTGTTTTACTGATGCCAGCATTAATCGTATGATAACCGATGTGATCTGTTTCGTAATATTCTCCTCTCACCACCTGTGATGTGCCTCTACGTCAGTGAAGAATTAGAGTACATGACACTGGGTGTATATGAAGTCTTGTGTTATGTTGTAATGATGTCGGATTACTAGACAGTGATTAATCATGCAGTAACACTTTCTGGTCTGGTCTGGTTCTGTTTTTGACGAGAGTATATACAGGGCCTAATGACCAGTGCATTATTAACTGGTAAAAAGTAATCATTAGGGTGTGACGTAAACACTCATTGGGGTGTAACACAAAAGCAAGAACTGCACCTATACATTTCTAAAGTAAATGTAGTGTTTGATCTTCTGTACACAGAGGAATTTGACTTTAAACCTGAAATCACAAGACCGGTTTTCTCTAACCTTGAATTACACCTGCCCCTTAGGGAACTTTATTGTATTGTGGGAAGAGTTAAAGAAACCTGTTTTACACTTTGTATATATACACATATTTTACACACACACACACACACACACACACACACACACACACACACACACACAGTGTGAAAGAATCTCCCTACTTTTCAATACACTTTGTCAGATTCATATTCTTGTTTTTAGGCTGAGCTGTAAGCTACTAAAACAACACTATCCTCACCTCTTCATCAAATGTGAATCCTCCTCCTTTTAGGGCCTCTTTCAGGGGACCAAACTGGTAATAGGATAATAAGAAGGATGCTTTAACACCTTAAAATGAAGTTTTTTTGAGAGTGTAGACAGTATAGGCAGCAGTGTGCAGATGTGCATGTAACAACACAACACTATTAGATAACAGTCCTCTGTGTTTTGTTTGAATTTTAGACTTCAGCTCTTCTGTAACAAATACTGTTGAATTGTTGATCCCTTTTTTTACCGCACACTACTCTTCTTTAGTGGAAAAAAGTGTGGGGCAGCCATATATACACACTGTTCTACTTTTTTATTTTTCCCCACACTGTTCCATTCGATCCAATTGTTTGTTAAATAAATATATAGTCTTATACCACTATAATCATGTGTATTAGGCTTTCAGAAACGAGACTAGTCTTTATTTGGATGGAAGCATATATATATGCTTGACATTGACATACTATGATTGATTTAGCCTGAATTTACAATCAATGAAAAATCTGAACTCTGGATCAATTCTAAATGCTTGGACACGTCTAAGGAGATTAGATAAACTGCACAAGTAAATAATGAGGAAATAGATAGAGTCAGCTCCAGAATTACTGGCACTTAAAGATGGATAAAAAGTTTTTAAAATGTATTAATTAGCTTAATCTCACAATAAAAAATATATAACAAATCTAATCCTAAAAATTCCCTGAAATTAAGGAATTTCACCATTTCTATTGAAAGAAACTCTTAAGATGTCATCCTTGACCTCTGGTCTCAGTAGAATAAAAATACGAGGTGGCCAGATTTCCATGGATAAAAATTGCTTCATGGCAGAAATGCCCAATGTTTATTGTTAGGGCAATAAGTACCCAACCAGAGCTGAACTGAGTGGCAATAGCCCCCTCTTGTGGAAAATCTTCATCTTACCCAAATGTACATCTGAGGTACATCTAAAAGCAAAATCATATCACATGGATGATGACAACTCAAATACATTTACCACCATGTCTGTAATGATTCATAATAATTTATTGTTGGTAAACAGGCAAGAGTAATTTGTGTACATAACATTTATTAAAGTTTCAAACAGTTTGATGGGTAATAGCTGGAGGCCTTGACAGATGACTGATGTGACTATACTGTTTACACTTCTTCATCTCATCTAGATATATATACACATATAGGGCTTAAAAGTGTCTTTCACTTGTCTGCATGAGTCCACAAAAACTCCATGTAGACATGACACCACAGAGCTAAGGCACTTTAGGGAGGTAGGAAACCTCTATATATATATATATATATATATATATATATATTTAACAAAACCCATTTCTGATGTTCTTAATGCCTATCAAAGGACAATACACTCAAACAAACACTCTTTTACACCTACAGGTACTGTTAAATAGCCACTCCACTCACTTTTTTGTTTTTAGGAGGAAAAAAAAAAAAAAAAAAAAAGTCATGCAAACATTGGAAGAACATGAACTCCTGCTGTACAACTCCTGATAGAAATGTCAACACCATGAGAAAATAGCACTGTCTGAATGTACAGCACCAGTACTAAAACAACACCAGACTGTGAAAGTGAAACAGAAATAGCTCAGCAAAAATGTCATCTTAGCAAGTGTCAAAACTAGCATTTCTTATTATAATTACTCTTACATTTATTATATAGCAATGTAAAACCAATAAGCCAAAAATTGGTGCAGGTTTTTAATCTAATCAAGCAGAAGACATATCTGATTCCACCTGTTTAATTAGTCAGTCTTGGCTTTCAGTCAGGTGTGGCTTCTGCTTGGTTGGAATGAAAACCTGTACCCACACCTGCCATTTCTGGATAAGACCACTACAATTGTCCCAAGCCTACAATACAATAGTCCCAAGCCTGAAATAAGTAAAAAATGAATTAATAATGTTATATTGAATTTCCCTATATTTTGTTTTTAGAGATTTTTGAAGATATTTTTAATAAAGGCATGGACTCCACAACACACTAAGGATAAAGGACCAAGCCTTTAACAACAGATCCTTTTGTGAATCTTCTGTGAGATCAGACTAGACAGGCTAACCTCTCCCCATGCACATCAGTGGGCCTTTAGAGCCCTTGACCCTGACGTACATGTTGCCTTCTTTGGGTCACTCTTGGAAGATACTGAACACTGCATAACAGGAACATGTCACACAACCAGCTGTTTTGGAAATCCTCAAACCTTTTGCTTGCTTGTAACACACCAGCTTTGAGAGCTGACTGTTAACCTCCTGCCTAATATATTCCACCCCTCTGACAGGTCCTTTTTGAAAAATCTAAATCTAATCTAAAATGAGTAACTTTGATAGGAGCCAAATTGTGATGGTTAGACGACTGGGTCAGAGCATATCCAAAACAGCATGTCGTGTTGGCTTTCTGGTATGGAGTACAACAGAACAACTTCAGAGGTCTTGTGCAGTCCATATTTTGATGAGACCATATAGATCCTTATGTGTCACCTCCATTTTTGGGAGAATTCATATTAATCATGACCATGCTGTTTGTGATAGCAAAAACAGTGCCTGAGCTTTTCTGCATGCTAATAATATCAGCACTAGTCTGTTCTTCCTTGGCCTTATGTAAAAAATGCTTCATGGTGGACTGAAAGTTGGTGGTGACAAAGCAGTAGATGATAGGATCCAGGCAGCTGTTAAGGCTACTGAGTGTGACTGTCACATGATAGACAATCACATGGTGGGGCAGGTCAGGGTTGAAGTAAGCTAGGACTTGGCAAACATGAAAAGGTGTGAAGCAGATGGTGAAGATGACCAATATAGTAGTGAGGAGCTGCACAGCCTTCGTCCGTCTGTCCCTACTTTGTTGCATGAGACCTGGGCTGGACAATGCACACATAATCCTGACTGTAAACACCACAATGATCACCAAGGGCAGGAAGAACTCGAATACGGTCAGCACGAAGAGCTTGGAAACGCAGCAGGCTGAATGTCTGAAGGCTGTCGTGAGGAAAGTATATGTGACAATGATGGCAAACATCCAGATGCAGACACAAACTACTTTAGCCACGTTACGGTTGCGCCACTTGTGGGAGGCCTCCACCTGTACGATGGCAAGATAACGATCCACACAGATGCTGGTGAGGAAGAGGATGCTGCAGTACATGTTGACAAAGTAGCTAAATAAATGGATGTACGAACAGGTCAAGCAATTGCCTCCACTGTAATACAGCATTATGCGAGTAGGAAGTGACAGGTTCACCAGAAGATCCGTGACTGCTAGATTAATAGTGTAAATAACAGATGTGGTCTTGGGATTTGTGCGGAAACAGAAGACATACAAGGCCAGGCTGTTGAGAGCCATTCCCACTATAAAAATCAGAGTGTTAATAACCACCAGGGCAATCCACAGGCTATAGAAATCATTATAGAGACCCTCATCCAAGTGGGCCAGTCTGTGCAAATATGCCTCATGGTATGATGGGGAAACATTGGTGGTGATTGGAGTCATGGTTGATGTGACATTTAAGTATAATGTCTCCTCTGATCCATTCATCTTTGTAGTCAGGTGTCTAAAACATGAGAAGAAAGAGAAAGTAACTCAACAAATGGTATAATGTGTAATGTTCACAGCAGACAGATAATTCAAAACATTTGCCAAAAAAATCATTGTCTCTGTGCTCCAGACTCAGTAGGTTAGGACCCTATCAGGTTGCTGATCAGAAGGTTGGGAGTTTAACCCCGACACTACCAGACTGTCACTGTTGGGCCCCATTCTGTTCAACTCAACCACCAAGGTGTACAGTGCTGGTTACCTGGTTAATGTTCCCTGGGTTGCATCACGGAGAGCTTTCAGTGTAAAATCTGCAGCAAGCCCTAGAATAGGAGCAGCTAAATTAGAGGTAAAATGATCTCTATGCTGCATTCAAAGTAGACTGCTACAAAGCTAAAACCTCACCACATAACTGTCAGTTCATGTGTGATTTCTTGATCGAAATGATTTATTTTGTATGAATGTAATAACATGCCAGTGTGCAATTCTTTCTATAAGTAAATGAGCATCTACAATTTTATATGGTGATAAACCTGCCATTCTATTCTATTCGCTGTTTTTAGAAATCCTTCCATCTTAATCTAACAAAGAATTATGATATGCATGAAATCATAATGCAATTCATTTGTAGTTGAGTTAATGATGTCTGATGATGTATGCTGACTTTTCTACAGTATGACAAGTAATTGTCTGCCTGATGTTACACAAAAATGTTCATAGGACTGACAGTCGAGAAAGAGGGTTACCACCTTACAAATAAAATTAAACCACTCAGTTTAACTCCTTAAAGAAAAAAATGTGGTTGTATTTTAAGCCTTTTTAAGCCTTTTAAAGCATGAGTCATCTTTTACAGAAAAAAAGTGTTTTGCTTTAAAATATTGTCTGAATCATCTTAAGAAAAGGCTGATCATATATCTGCTTTCTCACATTATTTACTGAAGAAACAGAATGATTCTAAAGGCCACACGTATTCAAAAGGAAGAATTAAATGGAGTACAGTTTAAGGTAAAGCCTTTATAAATGTTTTATTATCACAACACCAGCCTGAGAAAAAAACTTTTTAAACAAATTGAACCACAAAAATGTGCCAAAATGTCCTTCACCACCTTAAGCAGCAGCTCTTGAATCTGCTGAGGAAGTTCATGTTCCTAGAGCAGGTAAATAAATCACCCTTCCTCTCTCTGATAAGGAAACCCAGCCTCTCTTTAGATAAACAATGTCATGTACAACTCTGTCTTTGATGAAAAAAAGAATGCCTTACGCTCAGGTGTATTTTCAGATGCCTGAAGTTTACTCCTTTCATTTACAGGCAAAACAGACTGATAATAATGGTTCATATAACAGCAAATAAATATTTTTGATTACTACAATATTGTACGTCAAAATTATTGAAAACAAACTAGTGTAAACACACACACACACACACACACACACACACACACACACACACACACGTACCTGTGCATTTGGAAGACTGCAGGGTTTCACTCTTCATAACTAATTGCACTGATTTCTATGAAGGGTTCAACAGCGTAATTCAGCATCTTTGAATCTGATTTGAACTTCACCTCATCTACATTTCTAGCTCATCTGTTTTCAGAAAACTCCGAATGACGATTCCACTGATTGTCACACACTCATAGGCTGGTTGAGGAAAATCTTGATGTGTCTGCTATTGAGTCTACAGACACAAGACAGTCTCTCTATCTTTCCTATTCTCTTTTGCAATCCCTCCCTCCTTACACCCACACAGCCCATGTTGGAAGACCGAAAGGAAGGGGGGACTGACATCAGACCACCCCTGACGTACAAATTGTACCTGAAAACTAGGCTACTTACAGACTACTAGGCTACTAACAGTCCTTTAAAATGTTTATTTGTACTAGTGAGGTGGAAATAACAAAAACTTTAATCCGATTTACATACTGCTATCCCTTTTGGCATGCCAGAGTATTGTTATGATTATTATTGTTATTATTATTATTGTTGTTGTTGTTCTTGTTGTTGTTGTCTGTGTGAATTTCTCCATGTTCCCTAGTTTCCTCTTAATGCCCCAAAACATGAAGATTAGTTAGTGTGTGATTCAGCATGTTAATGTATATACGTTGTCTGTTGAGGGACGTCCCAGAAAAGCTTCTGAGGAAATGCCAAAAAAAACTTCCAAAACCCATAATATGATATGTGATAGTTCATGCTTTATTCATGTGATATGGATTAAATATTTATATTGGACATATGGATATGGATTGCAGTTTTAATCAGTTTACTATTCCTTAACTAATTAATAACAGAATTGCGCTGTTTAATGGGGAACTAAATAAAGCACTGCACTTCAAATAGATTTAACCCAATCCTATGTATGTAAAACAGTAAACAACAAATTCAAACATAATAAAAAGAGAAAATTTTCAATAGGCAGAAAATTGAATAAAAACATTAACATAGAATGAAAATGAAACAAACAAAATTGATCCAATGAAATGTAAATAAATAAAAAAATAATAAGAATAAAAAGGATCATAAATCTACATAAAAATTGTTTCTGCTGCATTTTACATAAATAATATAAATTACATATGTATCATTTATCACTAAATGTTAGTCTGCTGATTTTCACAGCGCTTTGGTGTCCTGCAGTTTGTCTTTAATTGTATTGGGATGTTTGAAACTGACAATGTGGTACAAACATCTGCCACTGTTTGTGAGTGAATAATTGATAATAATAATTATTAATTGATAATGAGAACATCTCTCAGCTAGTAAACTAACTTAAAACACACTGACCCAGCTGTGGTCTCACTCACATGTTAGTTCACATGTTAATTCTTTTAAATACCTTTTCTTTGTAGACTGCCCTTGCTAACCTGTTCAAGACAAAGATCCACATATAGCTTGAAGTGGATACTGGAGAATTACAGCTAACAAGCCGTATTATAGTGAACTAATTCTGAATTACATTATAATAGCAGGGAAATAATAGCAGAATTTCCTCAATGGTGCAATAATGGGTCAATGGACAAAATCTGGAAAAAAATGTGCCCTTTCTGAACCTGCCTCCCACACCAATCTGAAAGCACATGTGACTCTTCACCTCAGTTTCAACAAGTACAAATACCTCTTAGGCATGCTTTAATAAGGATTTTTCACCACAACATGCAGACACTAGGCTTTACAGGTTTGAGATCCAGACAGGTGTTTGGTAACAGGCTCACATCTCCTTTAGTCAAAAACAGATTAAACACTGTGTCAGTCTGATAAAACACAGAGGATCTTGATATTATCTCTCCCTAAACTACAGGCTGTCAGTATTCTGTCCCACATCCACATTTTAGTCTACTAGTAAATCATACAAATACTGTTCAAACTCAAAATGTCAAAAATAAGACATATTGACATAAAACTATTGCCTTTATGCTGTGATTTGTTGTACATGTGAAGAGAGAGGGAGTCTCTGAGCTTGTTGTAGATCATGTACATATTATTACATTATGATGGAATGTTTATGAAACCACTTATGAAACCGCCACACAAATTTTTTTTTTGTCTCCAGCAACCTGATAATAAATACACAGTCCAGTAGAGCCTGGATATTGACTAAGGTGTAGGTATTTGTAATTTTGCAGGCAAGGACCCCTTTAAACTTCACAAAGTCCTTTATCACAGTTTTTGTCCAACACAAGTGAATAAAAATCCAACTATTTAAATATTAAGCTTTTTATTTAAAAGTGTACAATAATATTTTAGCTGTTTAAAGCATTCCATTGATAGAGCACAATACATCCATGATGATTGGTTTTTTTTGCTTTTTTATTTTTTTTTAAATAATTATACCTAATTCAAGTGAACAATCCAACAGGCTAGTAGCTATGAGAATGCAATAATAAATATACTACATTATATTTTGTAGTGGGTTGTGATTTCCATTACGGAAAATGAACTAAATAAATGAACTGATAAACACAGAGCCCAGTTAGGGGACCACTGGCATACTGAATTCCAAGGAATCTCCACACAAAAGCAACATTTCTTCTGAGATAACAGAATGGAAAGCTTCAAAATGACACAAGCGGACTTCCTGATACCACTTTCAGACTGGAAAATTACTCCATCTCCTTGACTCATCAATGTACCAAGCGTCTGCTTTTTATCAGCCACGTGAGGCTAAAGACGCATCTTTGGCAGACGACACTGTATCCCTAGGGGAGCTCTGAGCCATTGGCCCAAAGCTGTGAATAAACATGCTGAAAGAAATGGAAATAAAGTGCTGGACCTTAGTTCTCACCCTCATCCAACAGTTAATATGCAGAGTTAGAAAATTTCACTTTACAGCTGCAGGGAATTGGGTTCAGTCTAAATGCAGGATTCAGGCTGCCACACTTCTGTACAGGAAGGGATAAGAGCTTATGAGAGTGCCCCAGGATGTTTAGAAGAGCGTTTTAGAAAGGCCTATAAAGTTCATTACTATGTGACATTTGTTTCAGAGCAGATCCACTTTTAGAATGCTAATAGACCTTTAGCTTAAACACTATTATTCATACCTTGAACAGTTCAGACAGTTCATTTCTATTCACGTTTAGGGAAAATATTCAGTGTAGCACACTAAATGTCTATTTCCTTTGTCCTGCTGGTAAGGTTGTATGCAGAGCCCTGAAACCTTTAAGGAAAGTTTCTAAGTGAAAACCCTTTGAAATATTTGGTTAAGGATGTACCTATAGATACTCATCGATCGAAGTGTGTTAGATACTTTATATCCGACTCATTTCTAGGTTAATTTTTCAGGTGATTTTGTAATAAATAATATTAGTAATATTTATATGGACAAGCAAAGTGTAAGAATTTAAGTTAAAGGGTTCTATCTCCACACAAAAAACAGAAGCAGCTCATGACCATAATTTTTTGGGTGGGACAGTATGACACTAATAATGATAATAGTGCCAAACACAATAAATTCAAGAAGCTAAACATGCCTAGTTTGGACCAGGGTTATTGTTTTCCTTTGACATGGGTTTGGCGTTTCCCCTTAGATTGGGCTGGACTAGGGTTACTGTTTGTCATGTGGAGTAGGGTGGTCTAAACTGTATATTCTCCAATAGATTATTTGGGGCTGAGGTTCTTATTTTCCTGTAAATTGGGTTGCACAATGGTTATTGTTTTCTTATATATTAGTTTTGGCTGGGGCGATGGGGGGCAGCAGGTAGTGTGTGTGCTACACAGCTCCAGAGTTATGGCTGAATGTCTCTCTGGTCTCTGTGAGGAGTTTGGTGTGTTGGTCCTGTGTTTGGGTTTTCACCATGTGCTCTGGTTACCTTCCATGTCCTGAAAAACACACACGCTAGGTGAACTGGATGTGCTAAATTGCCCCTGGGTGTGAGTGTGTAAGTTAATAGGTGTGTGGTACCCTGTGATAAACAAGGGCCTGTCGGACTAAGCGGATAAGACAATGTCTGACTGGTTTGGGCTAGAGTTAGAGTTTGCCTATAAATTGGGTTGGGTCAGGGTTACTGTTTGTCTGCATACACTTAAGTGCCAGAAAAACTGTCTAGAAATGCCAAATTATGTTTTGAGCCACACTTATCTGAGTTTGGGGTTTTGCCTTTTCGCCCAAGTCAACAGATCTCAATGTTATCAAACACAACTGCAATGCTATGCAATACTGCTGGTACTTCGTAGGCCCCCCATGGGGCATGAACTCCATGAGTTTGTGGAAATATTCAGGTGTAGGATTTCTGTGTTCCATAGTGCATTGCATGGCTTCCCAGATGTGTTCAATAACACCAAGATCTGGTGACTTGGGTGGAAATGGCAAATCCCCAAACTCAGATGAGTGTGGCACGAAACATAATTTGGCATTACTATACTGAACAAAAATATAAACGCAATTATTTTGGCAAAGAAGAAGTGCTCACTAACACAGATTTAGACAACTTTGTGAACAATATTTGAGAGAAAAGGGCCTTTTGTGTACATAGAAAAAGTCTTAGATCTGTGAGTGCATCTCATGAAAAATGGTAGCAAAAACAAAAGTGTTGCATTTATATTTTTGTTCAGTATAGATATCTGTGGCGCAGCATTCTCCTGTTGGAAGAGGTCAAACCAATTAAAATGAATGCAGGACATGAATGGGTATAACTCGTCAGAAAAAAAGATACAAATAGTGTTTACCTGACTGAGCCGTTTGTAGATGTACCAAAGGCCACAGGTTTCCTGTGGCTCAGGTTGACTCTATGAGTCTATTGACTTTACAGTGAAATATGCACTCTTATTCTACAAGCTCAACTTTATTTAGTGCTAAATTGTGCCGATGTCCAAATGACAAAAGTACAAAACTTTAATTGAAAAGGACTAGCAACAATGTAAACAATGTTTATATTTAAAATTGAGCAAGCAATGTTCAATTATAAAACTCATTTTGTAAACATGTATGTGCAGTAGATGGAAGGCAATTCCAAAAGTTACTAAACTAAAGCATTCACAACAAACTTGATACAGACTACAGCACAGTGCTACTGGTAAAAATAGATAAACTGCATCTCTGCATCAATGGCATTGATTCCCTGCACTGTAATCATTCTTCCAGTACCGTGTATCAGGCAGTGTTTTAAACAGGCCATAGTGTTGTAACGTGCAATCAACCTTTAAGATAGCGCTGTGTGAAATCATGCCTGCATCTCACTGTTGAAGATAGGATGTTTATACAGTACAACCACAAGCTATTATACAACTTATCTCCAAAGCCATTTATCACCAACATGTACTGATTGGAGGGACCTGGCACTCTCATCATCTTGAAAACAAATGGCTCCAAAAGGACTAAATCTGCAGAAAATTTCGCAGTCGGAGATTACACTGTATTCGCTATTCTATAGAATATAATTATGTTTGATGAATGTCTCCCTATGCAGGTATAATTGCAAGGCTTAAGAGTTTCATTCATACACTTTATGATTTACAAGACACCAGTAGGTGGCACTCCCTGATTTTACACAATTAAGTCCCTGAATTCTTTAGTATATTCTCATGAGCTCATGAGAGTATATGAGGACACACAGAGGAACAAATATAATATTATATTTAACAGTCTAAAAATGTTCTTTTCATGCAAAATAAATTTCACTATTACCCATTTATACACAAAATGTTTCATAAAATTATCTAAAATGATATAAATTACCCTTATACACATTAAAAAAATACCTCTTCCCATTCTCCGCCCATAATGCTATAGATGTGATATCTATGTGCTGTATCCGAGCAGTAAAACATTAAACACATAAAAAAAACATATATGTCATTTTAAGCTGCATCCAAGCAGGAACCTTAAATAATAACCTAAAAAAATAATCCCATTAAGGCACTAGATAACTATTAAGGCGTTTGTTTAAATTCTGAATTCTGCTGAATTCATTTGATGCTTGTGAAAATCCTTCTTCTTATTTTTCTATGAGGAAGACGCCCTTACAAGCGTGATTATTGGAGATCGGATCGATGGCATTGAGACAACTTCGGTGGCACTACACGGACTGCAGCTTAGAGAGGTGCTGGTTCTGCTGCTTCCTCCAGGTGGTGGATGATGTAGTAGTCATGGACATACATCAGAACAGCTATTGGCTGGCCAATTATGAGAGAAAGCCACACGGCAGCGTTTCCGTAGTTACCCCTGAGAAACCTGCCCACAAACCATGCCAGTGGCAGCTGCAATAAAGACATGTCATCAGCTTAAAAATAGATTACAAATGTTATGAAAAAAACATACCATTTTGGCTAGTCTCCTCAGTTATAATTAAGTATATAAATATATATAAATACAATAAAACGCTGCATATTCTGTATGATGGGTTGCTTAGTAAATTCGCTTTTTTTTTACCTGAGCCATCATGCCCATGAATGCCCACAGTCTGAACATCCTCAGAGGAACACTGACCAGATACTGCACACACACAGTACAAAACACAAAAGCAATTAAAATGACCCCTGTGTATGTGGCCAGCAGTAGGATCAATCTACATAAACTACTCATAGCTGAGTAAGGTTCTTCAGAAGCACTTCTCAGAAGGTGACTTTCTGAGCAGGCCTTGATGTTCTCTGTGGTATCTGGACAGACCTGCAGTTTAACTTCCCTTTGTCCTGTTTGTTTCTTTCAGGCGAGCGCTTATCACAAAGAGCAGCAGGGTGATATGATGGTGCTTTACATTGCTCCTCATCCACAAAAACTATGCACTAACCTTCACTTGTACTAAAAATATTTCTTACCAATTTCAACACTAGTGGTGTAAACCTCAATAAGGCTTTAAAGTGAAATGTTACAATTAAAATGCTATTATGCTAAAAGTACTTAAAAACTGCTGGGACAAGAGAAAATGGTAAGGGAGTTTATTCACTCACATACTAGGCAGTACTGAACATACAAAACACAAATGAAATGAAACTTCCTGTTTAACACATCTTTCACCATCACTCAAACTTCGACAGCCCTACTAGCAATACATAACTACTGAATATTCCTAGTCATTAATGTGGTCTAAATGCCAGTTAAATTATTTTCTAGCTCGGATTATGTTGCCAAATTATACTTAATTCACTGTTTATCTCAAAATTGTTTTCATGCATGTTAGTACAGTATCCTGCGGAAGTTGTTAATTGTAATATGTATTGTTATCCAATATTTAAACAAAATTTCGTGATTTTTGTAAACCTCACCTCATGAAAAAAGGCAGAGGCGAAGAATACTGCTGATTGGCTCACTAACTTGCCAGCCCCCTTTCTCAGCAAGGGCTTGTAAAAATGTCTTTGGAAAGAAAGAAGTGCATAGAGAAAGAGAGAGAGAGAGAGAACAGTCACTCAACACAGTAAATAAGCATGCATAATGTGCCAGACGGATCACATTATAGTGTCTCTTCATTACAGTCTTGAAACGCTTCGCTGGGCTGTATTTTATCCAGCTAACTCTTCAGCTGTCTGCATTTCTTTGAAAAGCTTACCGAAGGCACCACTTATGGACAGGGATGTTCCAGTTTTGCCAGAAATAAGTTACAGTTTCTGCATTCCTGAAAAGAAAATGAGTGACATCTGAGAAATGATGTCAAAGTGCAGATCTGTGCCCTACAGTGACTGTATAAAGATATTATCTACTTGAAATGCAAATTACTAATCCATTAAACAGGGAGTTCTACAAAAGAGGATCCATACCACCAGTCTTTGTAAAATTCTCGATCTCCAAATCTCAGAAGCTCAGCCACGAAGTTCATGGAGGAGTGGAAAAACCAGTAAAAGAATATCAACCAGAGAAAGTGGTTGGGAACCTGATACATATAAAAAAAAATGGTTTGTATTGATTTGTGGATTTGTTTTTTGTACGTTTGTTGCACCACATTAACATTTATTTTGGACGTATTTAATTCAGCTGGGATAAAACGGCTAAAAAACTATATTTTTATAACAGCTCCTCCTACTACTTACAGCAAGCCTGAGCAGACGCTCAATCATTCTGGAGAAATCCATTTCCTGTGTAGAAAATGCAGGTTAATCCAAATCTCTTCCAGGTGTTTCTGAACAGAGAGACCAGTGAATGGCAGATCAACATAACAGCATACCTGAAATGGCTTCATTGAACTTTGTATGACTGGTACCATCCACTGAACAACAACAGAAACGAGGCACAAGAGAAAGAAGATGAGCGTATTGCAAAATCCCTAGAGAAATTATGATCAAAAATGTTTTCCCTAATGATAGCAAAAATAACATGGCATACCTGCTGTGTTAAGCCAACTAACAGCTGAGTGAGCAGCAACTGTAAGACAGATGGTTACATTGGAAATACAAGTAATATATTCCTGTAAATTTTACAGATACCAAGAAAAAAAAAATCTAATAATAACACCTACCATCTCGAACAACCTCCTGAGCAGGAATCCCAACCGTACAGATTTAGAACGAGGAAAGTTCAGCTCATAGCACAATGTGGGAGCAAACACAAAATAATACAAATCTGGACAATAAAGAAAAAGTGGCAGCATGTTAGTTTTAATTGAATCAGTATAGCACTATTAACAATATTCTCATATTCATCTCAAACTATATAATTCACTAACAGCTGTAGATCTGTATCAAACCAAACAGAAAAGGTGTACATTTATGAGACTGGGTCCTGGGAGTAAAAATCATTTGTCTTAATGAAGGCGAATGAAAAGCCAAACTAGGCTAAAGCTGGATTATTTACCCTTCAGAGAGAGGTTTCCAGGGTAGGACACATATGCTTCTCCACTGGTAGATGGTGGGGATGGACCTATTGTATGAAAGTACAGTCAAGGGATGAGTGTATAGATTTACAACATAACTAGCCTTAAGTAATATAGTCAGCAGTGGCTCAGTGGTAATAGGCTACTGCTATCAGTATCACCATCGATAATACCTGATACTGCTGTTCTGACTCAGCTGAAGGTGAATTACACTACTGTAGGAGGTGTAGAGGATGAGTTAGGGAAACAAACAAAGAATCAGTGCACCTTTATATGATTACGAGGTAGTTAGTTGTGAAATCTATATGCCCTTGAGTCAACTTGTACTTCTCAAAATCCATAGGGTTATAGAGAACATGGTACATGTAGGTTATTGAACAGGATGACAATGTGTGAATTTTTTCTTCAAAATATTTGAATCTGGTTGCAAGAAGACAAATCCAGAAAAATCTGGGTCACAGATATTTTGTAGTATACATGATACTGGGATAAACTGTCCAGAAATACAGTTTTAGATCCCAATCCCACTTTTAGATCTCAGTGGATTATGATTCAGGAATAAAGTCATTTTTTACTACAACATAAAACAGAGTTCCACATTTTTGCTGCGACAAGAAACTATAAATATTGCATCACTTGACCTGATGCATTCACCTGAAGTACAGAAAGTCAGGGGAGAAAGCTGTGAGTCAATTTTAAAATGGACTAAACATAGTAGTCAGCAGCTAGTAGTGCAGACCAAATATGTCCTAGACAAATTTTTACTGAGTACTAGTCTAAAGTACTAAAAATATGAAATAAAGGAAGTGGTTAGCGAGTCATGGCTGCACAGGGTGATTTCCTGAAAACTCATTAGTGAAGCAGAGAGAACATTTATCAAGACCAATTTTCATCCACAAGTTGCTGAGTTGTTATCTGCAGAAGAAACAACTCCTTATTTATCCAGGATTCCTTTTCCAATTGGGAGGCCATGCTGTGCACTTAGTTCTTAATTGCAGTACGGACATCCCACTAAACCAGTAATTCAAAATGCAAGTTCACACACTGCTATAGTAAGATAAGAACTTAATAAATATACAAAATGGCCAAAGAAGAGTGAAAATCTGGATCTTAATTCCAAGCCAAAAAAACCTGCTAATCCTATTTAATCAAGAATGGTGCATTTGTAATGCAGACGACTGTACTGAAGGAGTTTTAATAACTAAAACTGCAGCTGCGTTGTGCAATGTCTGGTTTCCCAAACTCAATTCTGCTGTGTGCTCTGAAAAGTACTTTATCTACAGCATCTGTGTCATATGAATTTGGTGCATAAACTAAAAAATGTAAATGAACTGTTTTGAATATTGCAAAGTATTCAGTGAGCATGATCAGTATGGAAGAACTGCAGGCTGATTCTCCTTGCCCAGAGGATAGAGAGTGTACTCACATGACAGTGATCTGGACAGGCTGCGAGCCTTCGCCTGCATCCGTTCCCTGCACCACCTGTTCACGTCCTTATATGAGTAGAGCTTTAGGAACAGGATAGTGTAGATGCCCAGCGCAAAGGCACCGCCAACTAAACAGAGCCAAGAGTACAGGAGCGAAGAAGAAAGAGAAAATTTATATGTTATATATATATATATATATATATATATATGTGTGTATATATATATATATATGTGTGTGTGTGTGTGTGTGTGTGTGTGTGTG
>JAOVVF010000044.1:22131440-22148043 GCA_028565595.1 Duopalatinus emarginatus
TGTGTGTGTGTGTGTGTTACAACCCTACAAAATGCATACAGCAGAAAAATACAAAAGGCAATTGTTACTACAGTAACCAAATGCAAATCACTTACAGCATTTTTAATAGCTTCACTAAGACAATGGATCCTCAATTTAAACTGAATAATACTCTATAAGACTTTAAACCCAATAAGAAGACTGAAATTGTTATAACACAAGCCCATAAGCAACCTGATGACACAGTCCTGGCACTGAAACTGCATGTGTAGGCCACCACAGCTTTATCAATAGCAGCCATATGCCGGGTGGAAATGGCCCATGCAGGGACTCTTGGGCTCGGCTCTAATGCCAGTAGCAGCCCCAATGGCCTCACCGCTGACCTTACTGTCTCATACACGAGAGTGGAGTGTGGCACAAACCCAACAGATGGAGTGCCTTTGGCACCTCCTATTGTGCTAACAGATGAGGTAGAATGAGGAGTGCCAGAAAAAAGGTTTACACCAGGGGAAATAAGGCGACATGGTTCCCAATAGATACTAGACAAGCTGCGAGAAGTCTTGATAGCTTTATGAGCGTGCGTATGTATGTAACATAAGGTGATATTTGCTTATGATATAAATGGGAAAAGTTGATCAGTCTGTGCATAGTTTTAAATCTTTAATAAAAATTTCTTTACAGTACCAAGCCATGAGTATATAGAGTCCTGTGGGCACTACCTGGAGTTTACCAGGTAGACGGCTAATTAAAAACTAGATTTTGACAAATGCTGGTAACTACTTGTAGAAACTCATATAACAACAATGTTTTAAGGATATCTGGGATATAGCAGCCATTGTGCATTCCTTACCTGGTGTTACAGAGGGCAGCATGAGTACTGTGAGCACTGGAAAGCACAGGATTACTGACAGATTGATGATATGAATAATCAGGCCAATCTGCTCACTGAAGGCTCCCTGGATGAACGAAAAAACAAAACAGCTGATTTTTCTTTTCTTACTCATTCATTATTATAAGAAAGCATACCACAGATGACAGATTTGACCATGCACTGCATGATGTGGTTTTTACTGGTTTTAAATGGTTTGGGTTTGAAACTTACAGTAGTTAATTTCCTTTCTGTGTACAGCGCCACAAGGATAAAGACATTTGAAACTGCAGGAAGACAGAGATGCATTATGAGCTACTGGCCTTGCAAAACAAACAAACAAACAAATAATATGTTATATAATGTCTTAATATTACAGTTACAGTTTTCTCTTAGTCCCATATGACTGTCCAGTCTTGCCTATAATACTCATGTAACTACATCACTTTCCTATTGATTTAACATTAATAACTGAGTAATGAGCTGGATATTTAAGGGGTTAATATGATATCAAATAATTCACAAAATATCACATTTATTCACAAGCAGTGCCAGCAATTTCTTCCCCAAATCAGCAATTTCATCCCAGAAGCGCAAATATTTTTTCTTTTTTGCTCTAAATTCTCTTTTGCTTGTAGTACTCTAAATAAATATCCTTCTTGTCATTCCTGCAACTTCATGAGTTGATCCGTATCCATGCACGGATAAGCACAGAGGGACTGTATCCTCTAACAAGCTAAAAATTTTCCTAACAAAAATGCAAAACATAACATTTGCAGTACTTTTAAAGAGACGGAAAAAATTAAGCAGCAGACACCCGTTAATTAATTATATATGCACAAGGTGATTTAATATGCATCTGACATACAGCAGCACTCAGCAGCAAAGGAGCTTTTTAGTATGTCACCAATCACAACAGGGTCAACCTTTTGCCCTCCGAATTAACCCTGTGACAGGCTACACACACACACATGCACGCACACACACACACACACACACACACACACACACACACACTTGCGCACAAGCGCACACACACACACACACCTCAGGCACTCACACCAAAAATCACAGTGATGGAGTTGAAAGGGTGCTTAGCACAGACGTAGCAGAGTAAAGATAAGCAGAAAAACACACACCTTTCATCCGGTAACAGAATTAGATCTTTTGAAACAGATTACCGAAACAGAATAATTTATTTTGGAAAGGAGAAAGGAAACCGACCATGATCCAAAAGATCTATATATACTGCTAAATCGATCATTATACTGCTGTTGGCCTGTGCTTAAATAAAGACTCAAATACAAAAAGAGAGGAGTGTAAGCCAGTGTGACATGTTTTAGTGCATATGCTCAGTCAAGACCAGTAGACTGCTCCTTGCACTAATTATGGCTCATGATAAATTTTAACGTAACACTGACTGATCTGCCATTCCTTATGTTAACATCTGTTAAATGTATGCCTCAACATTAAGTGTATATGGGAAATAAAAAAATGGTTAAATAAATAGTTCCTGTTTAATAGTGTAAAAGGAAGTGCAGTGTCAACATACCAATGACCAGGCAAGCAGCCGGCCAGCTATACGGGTCCTTCAGGAACAACGACACCACTGGAATAGGGTCCACTAGTACACCATACCTTAAAACAGCATAAAGTAATTCCATGGGTGATATAATGACTGAAATGCAGTTACTAAGCAGTCCTTATTTACGTCATTCTTGTTATGAAGCAATCTTCTAACACACATCATTTCTGCACTTCTGTCTTTTGTTAGAAATCAGTACATGTCCCTACCTGCCTCACCTGCACATCTGCTCTAACCGTGTCTCATAAACGTTTGTTTTGTATGCGAAAGTGTTACCACTGCTGCAACTAGAGCTGGCAGCTGGAACGTAACTGCTTGCCTACAGTGGAGTACGACATGACAGTAGCATATGGTGCCCTCAGCATGGGGCTCAGCAGTCCCACTGAGTCAGAGCTGGTCCTGTGCATGCACCCAGCAACCTAAACATCTCTAGTCTTCCAATCATTATAGTTAGATAGGAGGGGTCTTGGACATATGGTACCTACAACAAGTGTTCTTTATTTCAAACCGGCCTCGTGCACAAGCCAAGCCTGATACCAAAGAGAATTTTTAATGAAGAACGCTAGCTGAGAATCATGAAAATTGGGCTGGTGTGTAATGTCTACCTGAGAAGATTTTCCAAGAACAGACGTGCGTTGCTCAAGACCTGTAACGGATGAAAAACAAAAGGGTAACAGAGAGCTACAAGGCAACTGGGTTATAATTAGATTAGATTAGATTCCTTTGGGAGGGTTCCCTCCGGGAAATTAATAAATAATAATAATATTTATATCTAGTATTACTGAAAATTTACTGTAACCATTATAAGTAACAAATCGGATTATTGTCACCAGTCATTCATTTTAAAATAAAACTTTTTTTTTTTTTTTTTTTTTTTAAATGAGCTTTCTATAAAGCAGTGAACATTATATAAAGTGACCCATATCTCTGTAGTAAAATGTAGGCAGAATAAAACATGTAAATGCATCCATCTCCATTAGAAACTGAGAATGAACAAGCTAACCTCAGCTTGGGATCATAAAGAGGAGCTGTTTCAGAAAATCTATTCTTAGGTGCCACTTGGCACTAACTGTGTCCCCCAAACACACTGCAGAACAATGATTCATCGAGTGCCAAGTGAGTGTCATGCCACATACTTCAGCAAGATCACTCGTTTCTAAGCTACTTTAAATGCAGCCAGGAACGGTAATACACCAGAATCGCCGAAGTGATTCTTTCTAATGATCACAATGTTACTGAAGAAACTTTCAGGATTTCCACACTGCCATGCTCAGTGTCTGTACATCACACACCATCAAGCAGCTTGTTCCACTAATATCCATGGTATTGTATCAGTGACTACTGTAACATACAACATCACAGACATCCCAGTGATAGGCAGCTTCACTGAGTTTTTTTATATGTGGCTTCAGATGGACTGTCCAATCAGCCTAACAAGTTACGACAGTGCAATGCATAAAAATACAGCTCAAGAGCAACAGTAAATGTCACGTCAAACATCAGCCTGCTCTATATAAACCTTCACTTTAGTCTCTGATTCCTGTTTCTGGCTGAAACAATGAGACCTTATGTGGTCCTCTTCTGTTACAGCCAATTTGCCTAAAGGTGTGGCTTTTTGTTCAGTCTGAGATGATTTTCTGCCCACAATGTTGTAAAGAGTTGTTAATCTAGTTAGACATTTACCTTTGATCTCTCTCATTAACTAGGTGTTTCCTCCTACACACCTTCCACTTACAGATTCTGTGTAAACTCTAGTTATTGGTGCATATGGCAGAAGAGATCATACGTTTCTCAATTTACTTAAACCAGCCTGTCTGGAACTAACAACCATGGCATTGTCAAAGTTAGGATGATCACATTTTCCCCCTGTTCTAATGGTTGACTTGAACATTAATTAAAACGTGTAAACTGTTTCTGAATGATTTTGTGCATTACTCTGCTGCAGCATAATTAACTTGATAACTGCATAAACGTGCAAGTATACATGCGTTCCTATGTGCATACACATGTTCACACCTAGGTGCAAAATGAAGTCTTTCTGGGCTTATGAACTAAATAAATAAATTAAAAAATCACAGGCCATTTAAAACTGTCCACAGAACTGCATAAGATACAATACCATTGAAAAACCATGTAATTGCTAATTATCAGTTGATTGACTTTTTTAAAGGGAATTATAATAATAAAAATGTCATGTGCAGATCCACTTTTTAAATTGTTAATGTTAATTGATAATACATCTAATCCAGCAATGTGGCACCACTAACTTGCAGAGGTGCAGAGAATGGAGGAAACAAACTTAATGCTTCATTCATACCATGATATTCTGTACAGTTGTATGCTTAGACTTTGTGGGAAAAGTTTGAGGAAGGCTATTTTCTATTCCAGCACAACTGTGCCCCAGAGCACGAAGAAAGGTCCATGAAGAAAGGCACAGTTGGGTCAGTTTTGTATGGAAGTAACTGACTGGAGTTCTGACCTCAACCTTATCAAAACATTTGGGATGAACTAGAATGGAGAAGGGAACATGTTTGGGTACTCTTAATTCCAGTGAAAGACAAGAGCATAAATAGACAACCTGCATAATTGTGTGTACCCAGGTTTGTGGAACTGTTGAGTAACAAACAAAAATGAGCATGATGGTCAGGTTTTCACAGGCCTTTAGATATATAGTGTATAGCCTGACACTGTGAGAAAGACATTTCTTAACCAGCATCTAAATTGGCTTCCTTTAAAGCCTTCAGTATCTCAGTGTTCACAAGCTCGTTTAAAACTAATCTGCTTGGGTGATAGATCTCACAATACTGAACTCAAGCAAAATCGGCACAATTTTTGTACAAATATTCATGTTTCTTGTATGGCACAGACATCTGTTGACTGCCAGGCATGGGTATTATAAACTCACACCAACAAGGTACATAGTGACTCATGTATGAGAATGAAGCAACACTGATGACACTCTTAGAACAGGAAAAAGGAGAGTGCTCAGATTAAGATTTTTACAAATGTTGCAATATGTCCAGGCTACAGTTACAATCTCTGACGTGTATGAACGTGAGAGAAAAAAAAATCTGACTCACCAGCATGACAACACACCAGTTCAAAATGCCTCTGTAATTTTTGAAACCGCTTGCAGAGCTCAGCATTGACTCTTGCAACTTGTGGCAACTGTGACAAGGGAAATAAAGCAATTGATTTAAAAAAAGCACCTACAACTGTGCTGCAATATGGACCACATAAATGGACTTGTCTGTATGGCATATTAAAGCTAACACAGTTTTTATGGTAATAAAGGAACCTAATAAGGAGAATCAGTGTATCAGGCAGCATTTAATCAATATACTGCGTTTTATCTAATATAGCATGGTGTAAGAACACTAAATTGAGTGCTCTGAGTTTAACTATATATGGTGGACATAAAAGTCTACACACCCCTCTTAAAACGTTTTTGTCATGTGAAAATAATTATAGAAATAATTTCAGATTTG
Organism: Duopalatinus emarginatus; assembly: GCA_028565595.1. Taxonomy (NCBI): domain Eukaryota; kingdom Metazoa; phylum Chordata; class Actinopteri; order Siluriformes; family Pimelodidae; genus Duopalatinus; species Duopalatinus emarginatus. The sequence continues at coordinate 22,137,361 of JAOVVF010000044.1, forward strand.
TTTCCACCTTTAATGTGTCCTATAATCTATGCAGATCAACTGAAAAATAAATTGAAGATGTTCAGAGGAAAAAATAAAAGGAGAAAAAAATAAAAAATAAAAGGAAACTAAATAAGAAACTAAAATAACATGGTTGCATAAGTGTGCATAACACTTATAATTGGGGATTATAATTGACTGTGTTTAGAATAAACAAATCGCATTTAAACTGTGGTTAAACTGCAGTTAATAAACACCTGTCATAGCTTAGTGACTCTGATTAAATGCCATATAAACTTCAGCTTCAGGAGATTTGCCTGACATTTGCATAGTTGCATCTTAAAGCCATGGTTACAAGGAGCCTACAAAGCATCAAAGAGATCTGATTGTTGAAAGGTATCAGTCTGTACAATCTGTACAAAACAGATTTCCAAAGAATTAGATATACCATGGAGCACAGGAAATATGGTCATCAACAGTGGCACAAGTGACACAACTGCGATATTACCAAGAACTTGATGTCTAAAAAAATTGTGACAAGACAAGCTAGGCGGCTGCCAAGAGGCCAGAATTCCAAAAGGTCTGTTTGGTGAAAAAACAACACTAAACATCACCAAAAGAACACCACACCCACATTGAAGCATGGTGGTGGCAGCATTATGCTTTGGTTTTGTTTTTATTCAGCTGGAATTGGGACTTTAGTCAAGGTGGGGGAAATTATAAACAGCTTAAATATTGACCAAAAAAGCTGAAGAGGAAGAGGAATTTAATCTTTCAGCATGACAATGACCCAAAGCATATCTCCAGATCAACAAAAGAATGGCTTTACCAGAAGAGGATCAACGTTTTGGAAGGGACAAGCCAGATCTAGATCTGAATCCAACTTCTGTGGGTTGACCAGAAGAGGGATGCACAGGAGATGCCCCTGTAATCTGACAGATTTGGGGCACTTTAGCAAGGAAGAGTGGGTGAAGATTGCCAAATCAGTGTGTGCCATGCTGAGAGACTCCTACCTAAAAACACTGAATACTGTCACCACAAGGTGCTTCAACAATGTATTTCCCGTGGAAAAACTTTAGCTTGTTTTTTACTATTATACAGATTATTATTAGGTGTTTTAACAGAGGTGTGTAGACTGGTTTTGTCCACTGTAGCATTAGTTAAAGTGAGCTGAGCAGTTCCTTATTATACAGTCACACCCAGCTGCTTATAAAACATGTCTAAAATACTGTAAAATACTAGAAAGTAGTAACATTACTAAATACTCTGACATCAGACACATAATATACATGTTTTTATAAAACAGAAGGTTTGCAGAATAAGCCCTCTCTCACCTCAGGTCATCATTACGACTATATTTTCGCTTGTCCTCGGGTAAAACCCGTGTGTGCGTCTCCTGTCCCTTGTGTTTGGGTTTAGTCCACGTGGGCCCGGTGGTGTCGGTTGAGCTCGCGCCATTCGGACGGTTCACGAGCTCGCCTTTGGTGCTGGTGATAGTCGCGCGCCTTCTGCTGCGAGTTACGGGACGGAAGTCGTTGTAGTCCCCCATGACTGTACTAAAAGCACTGCGGTGTTTCACTTAGCAGAAGAATCAGGATTACGTGAAGCGTGTTTCACGCATATTCACGAGCTTCGCTTCACACAAACCCCTCCTCTAAAACCGGACCAGGAGTTCCGAGTCGCAGCGCGTGCTCGACGGTGTTTTCTAACACGTCTACTTCCCGTGTTCGAGCTGAACTTTTCCCTGGATGTGTTTCCGCACTTTGAAAAACCTCCAATTAAAGAGCAGTTTGTTTAGGGGGAAAACCCTTAAAAAGCGGAAAGAGTCACTGGCTACGTCAGAACCCAACTTTATACTACGTAGTGTTTTAAAACAACATGCTGACGTGTAGTTTGTTTATTTTATGAGGTATTTTATTACACTGTGAGCTGAGCTGTATTGGGTGTGACTGTTCCCTCATGTACCTGTGTGTTAGTCCTGTGATCTGTGTAGATGTAGAGGCATGTTCTCAGTCTTACCTTTCTGCTGCTCTTTCTCTCTGTTTGCATGTTCATGTTTGTCTAATTCTTAATTCCTTGGATTTCTACTTTGCATTTGTATTTGGTTTTTGTCTGTGTTCTGCATCTGCACGTGCATCCAACTTTGCTCTGTATAGTTTAGCTTCATTCAACTGAATTCAGCCTAAAAGACTGAAATGATAAGGAATGTCATCTTTGTTGTGAAAATGAACTGAATCAATCATATACTTCCTACTTCTACATGCCGGTGATGTATCCAGTAAAGGGGCTAAACTATATAGAGCAAAGGTGGATTCAGGTGCAGGTGAAAGTTTATGAAGTAGAGCACAAAGATGAAAACCTAAGAATACAAGGAATAAGAATTATGCAAACACGGAAAAAAGACGACAACACAAGACTCAGAGTGCCTCTAAATCTAGGAAGGTCATGAGACTAATGCACAGGTAAATAAGCCATTAGTCACACCCGATGTAGCTCACTAAACAAGATAAATAAGCAAGCAAACAAAGAACACGCCAGCATGTTTTTTAAACACTACGTAGTATAAAGTTTAGTTCTGACTCTTTCCGCTTTTCCCCCCTAAATAAACTGCTCATGATTTACACCATTCTGTTCTTCCTGCTTCTACGTATTGGTGATGTATCCAGTAAAGAAGCCTCTCTTCTTTACAGTATTATCAGTATTTTCAGTATTATTAGTATCAGTATTATCATGTATAAAGAATTTTATTTATTACATGATGAGCTGTATTGGGTGTGACCACTGGTTTATTTACCTGTGTGTTAATCTCATGACCTTTCTAGATGTAGAGGCACTCTCAGTCTTGTGTCGTCATCTTTCTCCCTGTTTGCATGTCCATATTAGCTTAATATTTATTCCTTTAATTTCTAGTTTGTATTTTTTTGTCAGTGTTTTACTTCATAAAGTTTAATCTGCATTTGCATGCTTCACCTCTCAAACCTGTAACAATTGTAACAACCTATTTATTACAAATGTTCCATATGTTGAACTGAGTGTGCCTCATACCGCTCATACCTTTCTTGTAAAAAAAAATTTGAAACCTTTTTTTGTAATGAGTCAGATTTGAAAAGTATCTGCACTTATATGCCACCAAAATAAAATAGCCAGTGAGACATTAATTCTGTGTAGGTTTCATGCCCTCTGTTTGCCTTCCTGCCTAGCCTGTCAAATAGAGGAGTCGGGCTCTGTGGGGTGGAGACGGATCTGTTGGTTGTAAGGTATGGGCCCGGCTGTGAGAGTGTCCTTGGAGCTGTAATGAAGTCTGGAATCTGAAATCAGTCACTCCAGCACAGTGGAGAGAAACTCAGAGCTTTATCTTGCAAGTGTGCCACTTTTACTCAGAATCATTACAGAGCGAAAGCTAGTCTATCTCAGTTGCAATCCAGCTAGACTGATAGACAGTTCACTGGTGGCAACCCGTGTCAGCACTTTTTGCAGTTGAGCCAAGGACTCAGCTCCTGATCTTCCTGTTTCTGCTCTGTCTTTCTCTGTCTCTCCTTTGCCATAAAAGTGATATCGGGCCACACCAATTTAATTAATGTTCTCTACATTATGCCTGGAAAACTACAGAGATACTGACGTGACATGGTGGTTTAAAGAGTGGCCATGAATTAGATCGCTGATGTCACAATTTTTTGTACATCTTGTCCACTGTGTCCAGAAAAAGGTCATGTCCCCATTAAATAGCTCATAAAGAAAGGGTCTGTTTTAAATCAAGTATAAACTTCTCTGAGCGTTTAGTCGTGACAAAATTTGTGAACATGACTGAATATATCAATCACCATTTTACAGAATTATCTAGTTAAACACAATGTCTAATAACAGCATTTTAAAGATGTCATAAAGACATCACTCATAAACAACCTGTGGTGGAGAACTCCAGTTGTTGCTTTTGCTTTAAAGGAATGGTTTACCCATGTCAAAGTGCTGCTAGTGATACTCTTCCCAGTGGATGAAATTCAGAATGCTCGGTCATCTTTGCCTTTTAGTGTATTAAAAATGTGCATTCTGTGGTTACAATCTGTAAAGCCATGACATGCTTTAGATATACAGTATATATGTTTCTAGATATATTCATTTGAGGTCAGGCCTGGACATCAGCTACAACGATGCCTTCTCACCTCAGAAGTTCTGTAGCTCTGTGTGCGCTCATGAAAACACTTAAACAAACAACGTGTGGGATGAGTATTTGAACTTCACTGAAAGCTGATAACTCTGTTGTCATACTTTGCATTTGGAGTGCTGTTCGTGACTGGCAGCACTGCAGGCTGAGAAAACATGTCTGTACATGCTTGTAGTTTGTCTCATGAATAGCAATGGTAATTGTGTTTATCAAAGTACAACACCCTGCACTGCAGTTCATTTAAGTGTCGGTACTTGTGAGACTGGCCTCTGCGGATAAATCAAAAGTACTGCTAGATGAGGGTGCGATTTTTCAGCAAACCATGTCAGCTAGAGCCATCAGTTGTGCTAAATCATCTAATGAATGTCATTTAAATACGTTTAGGATGCATTTTGACATAAAAGCAAATATTTAAGCAAAATGATATCTGGCTTTATATAATTACATTCCCTTGTGTGGTGTTTCTCTCAGTGGGCTGTATTCATGATGAGCCTAAGATGATAAAGGGGAACAGTGCATTTAACAGTGCATCTCTTGGATGCCTTTATCAAGTGATTTTTAGTCTTTATGGAAAACATATTATCACACCAGTACAAAAGGCCAGTGGTAATAATACCATGGTATCAGTTTTCTGTAAAATAATTCACACTCAAATATCACTCCAGAACTATTTTACACACAGTGTAGTTTCATTAAATATTTCCTTTCATCATCCTTTCAAACACTATAATTCACTTACTATTGATGTGTTATCTTGCTAAAGACATCTTTGACTGCTAATGCCCAGCATGAGTATAATTAACTTGATATTGATTGAACAACATCTGAGCAAACAAATGAAGGAGATTTTAGCCAAGAACAATAACCTGTGTACAGAGTTTTATCTGTTTTGTCACAGCCATATAAATAAGGTTGTATATTGGGGTTGATTGAGAATAAAGGATTTCTCCCTTGACACCTGAAGGGAATGTATGTCCTTAATATGTCTTTGTCTAGGATATTTTTATATTTTGTAGCCTGACAATTTCTCCTCACAAAGTGAGGTCCATAAGACAAGATTTTGGAGTGGAAGAACTTACATTGCCTGCACAGAGCCCTGACCTCAACCTCACTGAAACCTTTGGAATGAAAATGCCAACTACACCCCAGGCCTCCGTACTCTTCATCGATGCCTGACTTCTCTCATTTTCTTGTGGCTAAATTACCCAGGTTAATATAAATCTTAAAGGGGATGCTAAGCAAGCACATGGGTGTGATTGTCCACAGGTGTTTACATATTGTGAATACATCTTAAACCAAATGCTTTTATAGAGGTTTATTCAGCTCTATGTTGGTCATGATAGGAGAGGATCCAGAGTCTATCATGGGGACAGTGGGTATGAATGGAAATACAAATGGTAGAACTAAAAATCATCAAATTAGTTGCCCTTGTTTGGCCTTGTTTTGCTTGTTGTCTTTATTGTATGCTCTCGGAATGACTCTGCCTGTGTCCATACCATCAGGGAGGAAAAAAAAAAATTGAAGTTATAACCTGGTCATTCAGTACATTCAGGTAGTAAGCTGGTTTCATTTTAATGCCACATACATTGCTGAACCTCGACCTGATCAATTAAAGCAACGTCAGATCATAACACTACCTCCTGAGGCTATAAATCCAAATGCAACTTTTTTTTATTTTGCCTAACAGAGTATATTTAAATAAATGAACTTTGAATGCAATTTTGCTTATGTATTAAACCATATTTGTCAAAGCACAGAGTTACAAGCCAAGATTACTGCTCTGCAGAGTTGTTGGAATAATATGGTGTTATAAAAACATAACTAATAATCATTCATTCGTTTATCGACCTGAAAAGAGATAGATCCAGACCCTGACCTGGTAACACTGGGTGCAAGTCAGGCACACCAGTTCATCACACTAAGAAGTATGTAATAATAAGTTGGGTTCTTTCTTATTACCTTGTAACACTTTAAGTGTACAATTCTCGCACAGCCCATACAAATAGCCCATAGATGTTTCTATTCTTGTTCCTTGTAAGACAGTACTCTCAAATGCCTATGTCCTAGCTATAACTACATATTGTCTTACAAAGGCAACCAAAAATGCTCTGTTCAGCGGAAAAGCCCATGCATGCTGATGGTGATGCTGCAGAAACTGCAGGGAGGCGCACACACACACACACACACACACACACTGTAGGCGTGGGTGAAGATATGAGCCTATATCACTCAGGCTATTGTAGAACTGCACAGCTGAGCACAACTGAAAAAGACAGAATTGTTCAAATCTAACATTACTTAGACCCCCTACCAATTAACAGCTACAGAGAAAGTGGTAGTTGAGAGTAGTAGTGGGCGATATAACGATGTATAAAATTTGGTGTTTCTAGGTCACTGTTTTATCACATTAAGCCGCGTTAAGCTGTTTCCTTATAATGGGTTTCTATAGAGCTGAAAACGCTTAATATGAAAATGATTGTGTTCTTTTTTTAATACTGTTTTGTCCTTAGGGTGGTAGAAAGCGTTTATGACAAGTTAATGTGTGATTGATTCTGTGCCATTTGGTTGTTATTTTGTTATCATGGGTAACTTTCTTTTCACATTATGTCACACTAAGCACATGTGGATAAGGTCTATGTAGCTTTGAGTGCTTTATAAGAACTAGTTCTTTTAATGTTTGTTTCAATATAAAATACTTTACAATGAATATTGTGGTGGGGCTGCAGGTAGCAATTCTCCAGAATTGAGCTGGTGGAGTTTTGTATGTTCTTGTTGGTTTCCTCCAGGGTCTTCAGTTTCCTCCAATGTCCAAATATATGCACATTGGTTACACTTTATTATCAGTAGGTGTGAATGTGTGTGGATTGTGCGTGGTGATGGACTGGCATTTCTCTGCCTTATCTGCAGTTTTCCCAGGATAGGCTTTGGATTCATGATAACAACCCTGGCCACGATTGTGCCTGCAATAGCCTTCCTTTTTGCGTGTTGCGTGATTTGTGTTGTTTAATGTTGCATAATGTGGTGTGTATGGTATTTCAGAGAACTATAAAAGTGTATTGTATTGCACATTGGACATACATACAAGACTTATACACTAAATTACAGTATATATATATATATATATATATGTATGTGTGTGTGTGTGTGTGTGTGTTCTTTTTGAAGGTCTTATTCTTATGGGACTGCCGTTAGGTCCTCCATGTGTGAGTGTTTGAGCCTACTAATTTTCACTGGGGTGGGTGCCTTGGGATGTTCATTGGTGTTGAGGTTAGGACTCTGTAGGGGCCACTTGAGGTCAGGTGTCAGGTGTCCTCATATTTATATATAGTGTATATCAAGTATAATTTCTGGTTACAAAATAGTTACAGGATGGTTTAAAACAATTTAAACAGTCATAACATAATTGTAATATAATAACATAATTGTAATAAATTATAAATAGATTAAGAGAAACCCAAGTGCATGTTATTTTAACTCCAGCAATTGCCCACAATTTACCACAGTGACCTTCCAGTGTTCAGTGTTCTGCAGCAGGTGGCGATGTTGAGAGCTATCACATCCCACAGCCTCCTTGTTCTGCATGCCAAAGCCCATAAAGACAGTGCGATGCAACAATGCCTTATCCTCACTGGTTCCATCCCACTCCTTTGTACCAATACATGAGCTGTAAGCATCCTGATTTAATTCGGACATATTGTTTCAGCCATAATAAAACAAGATTAACTGCAGTAAGAAAGAAGACAGAAGTGAGTGGGAAAGAGAGAGAGAGAGAGAAAGAGAGGCTGCACTGCCATGAGTAATCAATATTTCTTCTTATCCAGTTTGGCTGTGGTCGCTACTGTACAACACCCTGACCTCACCCCACCAGCCCCTAAATGCTACTGTCATCTCCAGAATACACAAACATGGAATTGTAGACAGGGAATTGTAGAACCTCCTGTGATAAATTAAACATGTCCCCTGAATATTACGTGCATATCTAATTATGAAAAAATTATGCAGAGAGAGAGAGAGAGAGAGAGAGAGAGAGAGAGAGAGAGAGAGAGAGAGAGAGAGACCTGCATATTGTATATGGCCTTCTGTGCTTTTTTTATGGGGATTTATTGTGTGTGTGTGTGTGTGCGTGTGTGCGTGTGTGTGTGTGTGTGTGTGTGTGTGTGTGTGCGCGTATGTGTGTGTGCGTGTGTGTGTGTGTATGTGTGTGTGTGTATTGTGATAAAATGAGCATGAACAAGGCCCCCACACCCTCCTCCCACTTTCTTTGTTCAGCCACACTAGGCTATATTGTACACATTTATTCCACATAGAGCCTGGTCATATTTCTCATTAACTGGGGAAATGCATTTAAGAGCAACACTGACCGAAGTTTCTTCGCTGCAGAAAAAATGCCTCCTTAAACTGTTGCTCCAATTCAAAGTGTGATTTTATGTGATGATTTTTGGAGCAGTGAAACTGAATGTAAGCAGTGTATTTTCTGTATGTGAGACTTTTATTAAAGATAAACACTCCGTAGTGCAGAAAAAAAGTACAGAAATATTCATGGATATGATTATATTGCCCTCAGAGTCATTAGCATTCAGAACTGACACAATCAAATGCCTAGGGAAGAGCTTTTATTGCTGCTCTTTTCAATATACATGTCCACAGTATGTTTAATAGGCTCTCACAATTTATATAGAGATTTTTACTGTGAAGTGTTAATTTACAATCCACACAGTTACTTTATACAGTCACTATATAAATTACATCAGATTTAAATAACTTTGAATGATTTATAAGTTTCCGGATGTCGCAGAGACAACAACAAACAAACCATGAGCTAGCATCATCAGCTGGCCATTAAATGTGAAGTGTATAGACATCGACTTCCATTGATGAAACTCAGGTTTGGTTTCTCTGATGTGTTCAGATGAGGATTACCTTAAAGGGATTCCTTTCCCCATTTTAGTTTCAAATCGCAGACTGAATGACAGCTGAATTACTACAGGCCACTGACGCCAGCTAATTAGAGTACAATTAGGATATGTTTTTCCCATGCATGCTTGGCTAGTATATTGTGCTGTACTTATTATTAATGGTTCTTAGTCTGGAGCATTTCTGTCTGTTCCTACCTATCTACTCAAATCAGATGTGTGGGGACAAAAAAAGATTACACAACACCTTTTTAGATCTTTTATACTGTGGACTCCAGTGGAAGCTGGTGGTTTTTAAAATAGGGTTAGTCCAGGTGTGTGTTACTGAAGTATATATATCTGTTGGTCCGGCACCCTGTTTAAATCTCAGTCTCTTTTCATTAGTATGAATGCTACAAAAGCTACAAAATTATAAAAAAAATGACACTAGCTAGCCTAATGTAACAGAAGAATAAGTGACTAGAAATTTATAAATGAGAAAAAAAATCCAACATTTACATAAAACTCTAGTAATAGTAATTACCAAGCTAAACTATTTGTGTAAATCTGTTATGGATTCAGTAACCAAAAACTGCTGCAGCTCTGAGAACCATGAGAGTCCAACCGGTGCTGATGTGCTCATGTTCATTAACGCTACAGTGATTCCGAGGTCCAGTCTCCTTTAGAGATCTCCAAATTATGCCTAAGTTATGGCAGGACAAGCCAAGAGTACTGTTCAATTAACACTAAAATATTTTTTTCTACACAAAAACCCCACCTGCCCATTCACTTAATGACCCAGAGTAAAGCCCTGCATCCAGACAGAACCCTGAATAGCATATTATAAGCTATTTGTTCAAAGAGCTTTACTTTTTCTCCCATTTTAAAAAGTATTCTCAAATACTCTGATAGAGGACACGCTCCACTGGTGTTCCACATGTGGCATGTCAGGGACTTCATGGGAAATCTTCACACACTAAAACAGTTTGTGTTATCTGAACAAACAGTGCAATGAGACCAAAGTCTGATATTTAATATTTCAATTTACTTATATATTAAGTGATGAACAATATCAATACATTACTAGATTTCTTTTCTTTGACATTTAAAAAAATATTAAAGCATCCACCTCATAAGGAAGGGGTATATAATGCAAATATACACTGAAGTGTAAAAAAAACATAAATATTCTGTAGGCAATGAACACCATACTTCCTGTAGAACAGTCCACAATTTTGCTTTATTCTGAGGTGTAGGATTTCTCTCCTCCACAACATGTTGCATGGTGTCCCAGATATGTTCGATAATGTTGAGATCTGGTAGGAACGACATCACCCCAAACTCAGATGGGTGTTCCTATAATCATAATTTGGTGTCTTTGGACAACGTATTGTCCTGTTGGAAAAGACCAAGACGCATCAGAATGAATGCAGGATATTAAGGGGTGTAAATCGTCAGAAAGAAGCACACGTTATGTTGACATGGCAGAGATGTTTGTATGTATACCTGGAGACCTATGGAATGCCAGCTAAACAATTCAGATCAATTCAATTCAATTCAATTTTATTTGTAAAGCGCTTTTAACAATGGACATTGTCCCAAAGCAGCTTTACAGAAATAATGAAAAGGGTTAAATATACATTTATAGAA
>JAOVVF010000044.1:22154341-22182824 GCA_028565595.1 Duopalatinus emarginatus
AGAGACTGAACACAGAGACTGAACACAGACTCTCACAGAGACTGAACACAGAGACTGAACACAGACTCTCACAGAGAGACTGAACACAGAGACTGAACACAAAGACTGAACACAGACTCTCACACAGAGACTGAACACAGATACTGAACACAGAGACTGAACACAGACTCTCACAGAGAGACTGAACACAGAGACTGAACACAGACTCTCACACAGAGACTGAACACAGACTCTCACAGAGAGACTGAACACAGAGACTGAACACAGACTCTCACAGGGAGACTGAACACAGAGACTGAACACAGACTCTCACAGGGAGACTGAACACAGAGACTGAACACAGACTCTCACAGAGACTGAACACAGAGACTGAACACAGAGACTGAACACAGACTCTCACAGAGAGACTGAACACAGAGACTGAACACAGACTCTCACAGAGAGACTGAACACAGAGACTGAACACAGACTCTCACACAGAGACTGAACACAGACTCTCACAGAGAGACTGAACACAGAGACTGAACACAGAGACTGACCACAGACTCTCACAGAGAGACTGAACACAGAGACTGAACACAGAGACACTAGTCTGGGTCAAACCGTTTAGACTATTATTTACTCATGCTAAGGTTAAGTACATATTCTCTGATCCTGACACAGATGTACAGTCAGTCCAGTGGTGACGAATCAAAACAAGTGATAAAATATAAATTATATTCACAGTGCCTCAAACACTCAATAAACATTTCCTATGAGTTTTTGTAGGATTTATAACACAACACACATGCAGGAAAGACAGTCTGGTTAAAAATACTGTCTTAAACTTGGATAAAAGTGAACTTGACACCAATAGATGAACCCTGTAGGTTGGTAGTAGGCAATTTTTTAAGTACACAGAAACATTTAATATTGCTTGTGTTTGCTTGTGTAAAGATATTTGTTCCAAACCTGTTGTGTATGTTTATATACCTGTTTCTTTCTGAGTAATTTTACATTTCCTTTTCCAACATTTCCATACATTTTTAGATAAAGCATTGAAACAAGGTTGATGTGGAACAGCTATCCAACAGAGAGACGAGTCCATCACTAGTAAGTATCATCTGCAGTAGCCTATATAAGCCAAAATATTACTCAGTTTTATCCATTTCTGAATTTTACATTGTGATTAATGTATGTAGTAGTAAGTATGATTGCTCAAGTACCTTAATGATACCTTAATGTACCTCAAAGTACATTCACAAGACAATAACTGGTGATAGACTAAAAACTCAGTAAAGCAGTGTCCAATGGCTGTAAATGTCTTCCTGTCTTGTGTGCCACATTTTTCTAAGAGGAGTGCTGAAACATGCATTGGGTATATGTTAAAATTGGTAAGCTAACAGTTCTCTCACATCACCAGAATGTCTCCTAAGTTTAAATAGATTGTCTAAAATTTAACACTGAGGAAAGATTAAATCTACTTTTTAAGGACTTTTCAGTTAATGTCCTTTTCCCCCACAGGCAGGAGAATATTGTAGAAAACAAGATTTAAAGTTATGATCATGAACTCATCATAAGAATAGCCCTGAAATACAAATTGAGAAATGCCTTTTTTTTTTTTTTTGTAAATCCTCCTGGGCTGCTATGATTGTAAATTTACATCTGAATACATTTAAGTAAAAGTGTTTTAGAATAGTTTGTTGAAGATGATTAAAAAAAAGAAATGTTTTTAAGTAGTGTGTTCCTTATTTGTAATTGGTGTAATGCAAAATCTTAATATTATTTTTGTATTTTTTCAGTATGTTTTTTTTTTATGTGAGGATATTTCAGAGTAGTCTTAAAGTATATATTTAATGAGAATTTGAAGAATATTTCTGCTATTAATTTATAAGGTTCGTATTGTAGTTTTTTTTTTTAAACAAGAATCATATATTGTATAAAGTTTTTTGAATGTTTTGTACAATATCTTTAGAGTTTATCTTGTTTTCCAAAATGAAATTGTTATTCTACAGGCTTAAGAAAGTGTTTGTTTGTAGAAATTCAGGAAATACCCACAAAATAACAATGTTTCTCTGCTGAACTTAAGGTGCAGTCACTTTTTTGAAGGTAAGACAGGAAATACAAGCATATTTTATTCTAATGTAAATATATTTGATGTCTATTTTGAATACATTGTTAATACAGTCAGTGTGTAATAGTGATGCAGATGTAATACGTATTAAGTATATTTTAAATTAACTAAAAGTTTATGTGAAACAGATTTTAGTACACATACAATAGTATGTTTAAAAGGTACCTAAGTATACTTAAAATAGTTCCATTTTAGTACAACAAAGTACACTTAACACAATTAAAGCACAACTTTTGTGTTAAAATAAAAAGTAAAGTTGAAATAAATTGATTAGTACAAAAAGTTGTTCCATTTTAGCACTCTTTAAGTGCATTGGTCATTAGTGTAGATGCAAGTACACTGTAGTATATTAAAGTTTCGTATACTTAAATCTACTTTTTTTACTAGGGTATACAATTCTAACTTCTAACTTTGTGGCAATAGATTAGAGAAGACCCACATGTAGCTGTGACGGTCATATACTATATGTTATCGCTGTGTGTGAATTCCCCTCACACTGATAGACATCAGTGAAACGTTCAAGTCAGACACCATGAGCATGACGCACACGAAACACAATGAATGACAAACCTAGGATCCCAAAAACTCCATCAAAGTGTACTACGGCTTCTGGAGACTCTATCATCTTCTGTGGTTTATCATTTCTTAATGTTTGACAGCTTGATTGATTCATGTGGGATTGTTCATTCCATGTTCTCCAAGAAAACCAGAAAAGTCTTCCAGACAGTAAAATACAGTAGTACGTAACAGAGTTGCCGAGTAACCAAACTCCTGTCAGTACATACATTACATTAAATAGCGGAGACAGCTTTTGATTTTTAGGCAGTTCAAGAAATGATTAATAGTGTAAAGATTATCAAGTTATGGTTCTAAACTATTGCTCTTCATAATGTACAGACAGGTGTTATTTGGCGTAGAGCATGCGTAGGTCCAGAATGAATGACAATGATTTATGCCGGAATCAGACCACATAAATTAAGCCTGATTTTGACACAATTTTGTTATATCTGATAAACCGCTAGCATCAGATGTTAATATGAGTGTCAGGAATGGGCTGCGTAGTGTGATATAATCAAAAAACGAATGAATGTGGACACCCCACAACACTATGACAAAAAGTGAGACTTTTGTCTAAATGACATGTTACCTATGACGTTCCTCAAAGTCAGTGGTGGACGGTTATAAAAAAAAAAAATGTTTTTCATTACTTTACTTTAGTAGTTTTTTTGTGTACCTTTACTTTACTCTCATATTTCCATCTCTGGTGACTTTTTACTTTAGCTTCAACTATATTTAAAAATTAAAAACTTTACTATTTGTTTGTATACTTTGTTTTACACTCCAGCAGGTTTTTGTTCTGGGTGCAGCCATAGGCTTGTGTTTAAGAAACCAGTGTCAAGGAAAACTCAACACACTAAATAACACTCAACCAATAGAAGACAAAACACCCCAAGTAGCAGAAAAAATGTTCCAAAGATTTATTGGCTGCACATACACAACACAAGTTGTCCTAGGAAGCAGCTGAGAAGCTCATCCTGCAAATTTCCTTCTATACTTCTCTTTAGTTTGGGTGGGCCAAATTCTCATAGGCTATTCCTATTAATATATTAATAGACTATATTGATACTATATTAATAGAGTAACCATTGTCTATGCTTCTGCCATTTCCAAATCAATCTTTAGCCTTTCCTATTACGTTTAGTTTACCTCTCCTAGTTCATGATTCTCAGTTGCACATGTTACATTGTGTACATATCATCATGTACTATGCACAACATAAGATGTAAGTTATAACAAAATGCCTAATTAGGTATCTGTGCTTTTGTGAAAATATACCATTAATATGTAGTGTAAGGTGTTCAAATAACATTAATACATGGATATGCTTTTATCCCAGTTTTGAGTCCTGCAACCGACAAGACTTGACTGAAGTGCCCTTGAGCAAGGCAACTGCTTCCCTGGCACTGTAGATAGGGGATGCACACTACATTGAGCCTCACTCCCCCATAGTGTGTGCTCAGTGTGTATGTGTTTCAGTGCACACGGGTGGGTCAAATGCGGAGGTCAATTCCTATGAAACCCATAAAGGGACTGGGATGGGGAAATAAAAAAGACTATTGATTTTGCGATCTCTCACCCAAAAAACAAATAAACAAAAAAAACAGTGATACATTGCAAATGTTTGACGCCTCTTGGTCTGGACTTTGAGACTTTTCAGGGTGCTTTCACAATTGCCTTGTTTGATCCAAACCAAACCAGAAGATGTGAAATGTGCCTTGTACGGAGCCTCTAAAGGAACCGGGAGGACAATATAAGACTAATGATTGATTTTGCGTTCGTGTGCAGTGTGAAGATACTTTATGTATGATCCGAGGCTACGCAGCCCCTAAAGGGGCTCACAAAAGGGGCTCACAAAAAAAAGGTGCTTTCACACTTTCCTTGTTTGGTCCGGACTTTACCAGGTGTGAAATGTTTTCACCTCTTTTGAAAGGCATCTTTCACACTCGCTAGTTCGGTTCGGACCAAACTGAAAAGTCCAAAATTGCAGAGCAAAAGGCGTCAAACATTTGCGATGGATTGCGGTTCTGTGCAGGTCAGTTTAACTGATTAAGGCTGTTAAAGATGGCGGTTATATGAAAGCTGACAGACGCTATGGTGATAGCGCAATGGCTCACTTCATTAGACCAGGTGATCAGAGTGAACCGTTACAGCAGCTAATAGAGGTGGATTACACTTTAAACCATAGACATCTGAAACCAACCGCTTAAAGATAACAGACTGGACAGATTCAGGTAAGCCAAAACTAGTCTAATGGCTGGTTTTTCAATATGACTATAGACATATGTTGTTTTCACGTTATGTGTGTATATATTGTGATGTTTATTTTGAGATTCGGCCCACTAGCATGCAGATTTAATTGTGTGCTTTGACTGACACAAGTATTAGCTATCAGATTTGCATGTAGTGTCGTCTTGTAGCACCAATCAGATTGTTCAGGTTCACTCTGAGCTCAAATAATCACCAACCTTCTAAACACTTCTGATGCCTACTCACGATATTTGCCCTGGAGCTGTCCCTAATCACATCAAGGCATTAGTGAACTGATATAATACTGATATAATACACTGGTTCACCAGTCCTTGATCACCAGATTCCCTGCAGAACAGTCCACAATTTTGTTGTATTCTGAGGTGTAGGATTTCTGTGTTCCACAGCACATTGCATGGCATCCCAGATGTGTTCGATAACATTGAGATCTGGTGACTTGTGAAAATAGAAAAACCCCACACTCAGATGAGTGTTCCTTTAACCATAATTTGACATGTGTGGTGGTGCATTGTCCTGTTAAAAAGGCCAAACACATCAGAATGAATAGAGGACGTGAATGGGTGTAACACAGTGTTGACCTGTGAAAGATGCTTTAGATGTACCAGGGGTCACATGGAATGCCAGCTAAACAAATCCTATACCGTTATGGAGCCAACACCAGCTTATGTATTTTGCATAATGGGTAAATACATGACTACAATATAATAGAAATGTGTACATATGTGCAGTGACTGTGTCTTTTCTTCTGAATTTATACAAACACTATTCCCTTGTATAATAAATTAGTTTTGGCTAGTTTATGTTAAGCAACTCAAACATGCTTATGATCATTTTAATAAAGATCAGTGTCAGACTAATTAATAATATTTTATTAAAATATTGGTGTTCCAGAAGTGACCCTCAAGTCCTTAAATGAATTGATTAAGCAGGAGTCTTGTTACAAAAATGATAAAAGGACATTAGAGCTACATTCTTTTACATTTAGTATTTGAGTAGATTTAAAGGCATATACTTTGTACTTCTACTCGAGTGGAGCTTACTGAATTAATCTTTTTACCTTGTGTATCTCTACATCAACTCAAGGACATGGCTTATGTACTTCGTCCATCACTGCTTGACGTCCAATGACCTGATGAACTCGAGCAAAAACGTGAACGATGTTTGGTCGGTCTCAGATGTGTAGTGTTGCCAGTCTCCCCACTGAGACGTAGCATGAATTTATGGCACTATTATCACCTAATCTGACTTATTGAACATGGTAAAAGACAAAAATATTGTGTAGTCTGATCTGGCATTAGAGGAGGCAGCAAAAAAAAGTTTACAAAATGTAAAGCATATGACACACATACACACAGTTTTCAAGTCAACAGTGTCTTTTAAATTCTTTAAGTGCATTTTATCCCATGTTCACTCTATAAATCTGTAGAATAAGACTGTGTTTGTGTGTATGTATGTGTGTGTGTGTGCGTGCATGTGAGAGAAAAGAGAGAGAGCAGGTTAACACTTTGTTCAAGTGCAAACGCATGGCTTATCCCCAGCATGGCAATTATGGACGTCAGCAGTCCACATGAGTGTGAAATTGAATCATGTGATATTGGTCAGGGTTTTCAAAGAGAGATTTGGACCAATGTCACAGTAGCTTATGGAGTAATGTGTGGGGCAGGCCTGAGTGTTTAGAACTTGTGCCTGGCAGCAGGTTTCAGCACCAGCAAAAAGACGATGCCTTAGTTGGAAAATGACAAACAAGGCCAAGTTCAGGTGATACACTGATCTAACAGATAAAGTGCTATCACGACTAAACCCGAACCGAAGCAGTGGGTTTACTAACGATTATATCATACTGAGGAAAGAGGCACTGAAATGTATGCCACAGTTGGAATTCAGTAACATCACCCTGGTCGGTTTATTAAAAGAGCCTGAGAGGATGAGAATATATTGAAATAACACTGATATTACTCAAAATGTGACAGTTATAACTTCATTCCCAGAGTAATGAAGTTTACTCGTTAAAAGATTACGTCTGTGATCTGCATGTGACAGATTTACGAGGTGTCCCTCTTAGGAGAACCTTTAAATGCTATGTAGAACCCCATGACATGAATTGTGCTTCAATATAAACTGATGGGAAGAACCCTTAACTATCCAAATGATTCTTGAGGGAGCATAATGCCTATAATAATATAAGCTATAATAATATTAAACTGACTTTTTATATAATTTGTATGAAACAAGAAAGAGATTAAAGGACAGCATGAAGTAAAACAATCCACAACTTAAAGACAACACAAACATACCCAGGCTTATACTGTATACATATGAGTCGTCACCGGTTTATGTCTAGGCTGCAAGCGATCAAACCGTACAGCACGTTTATACTAAAAGCAGCTCTGTTGTTTTAACAGTTCAGTCTCCATCCTGGCGTAAGCATCACTCACGAGCTTACTGGAGTTGTCTGCTTTAGAGCTCACATGCGCTAGTGAATGCCAAAAGAGTCTACATTTCGGCGTTTTCTCTCCTCACTGCGTGTCACACTCCTGCTGTGGAAGGAACAGCCGTTTGATGGTGTAATCTTTGGTGACAAGTGCATTAATTTGTTACAACAGCTGAAGAGATGCAGCATATGTGGGAGCCCAGGGCCACTTGTGGAACAACCTTAAAGACTGAAAAAGACACTGAGGATGAGAAACTTAGCTGTCCAGGCTATACAGAGAGAAATATTAGAAAAAAATTAGACAAGCAAAAACAGAATGGAGAATTTCTGTCCTCTGTAGTCCCTTACTGAAATGTCAGTGCGCACTGAGCAGAGCCAGGGCACAGATCTGGTCAGCCAAGCACCAGGCAAACTGTCGTCTGCTGTGCCAGGCTCGGTATGGGACACACAAAAAAAATAAAGCGCACGCTGAATTACTGCCACTTCCATCCTGCGTTCAGCAGGGACAGCTTTTCAAGGGAAAGATTAATAATTACCAATAGACCGGCTTAAAAAAAAATCTATCATCCAAATGTCAGAAAGACCACATGCAGAAGCTGCATCTTATGAGACAGATTTAATAAATCACAATAACTAACATTTACTGATTCAGCAATATAATGAAAAGATCACCTGACAAAAAAATATAGGAATATTAAACAGATCCTCAGTAATATGCCATTTACATAAAGCTGGCAAGAGTTTAAAAGTAGCTGTAACAGTATAATTATTATTTTTTTCTAAAGACCTTTTTCAAATTTACTGCATTTTCTGTGCTGCTGCTAGAAAGGGAGCTTTGAAGCAGAAAGAATGAAATGCTGAAAACTGAAATAGAAATCTGGCATTACATTGAAGAACATCTGGAGGAAGGGGGTGAGGTGCAGAAATACGACGGGGCATGGACTCCATGAACTTGCAGAAATATACTGTAGACAATGAACACTATACTTGTGCACAATTCTGTTGTATTCTGTGGTGTAGGATTTCTGTGTTCCCAGATGTGTTCAATAACATGGAGATGTAGTGACCCAAACTCAGATGAGTGTTCCTCTAATCTGTGATGGTGCATCGTCTTGTTAGAAGAAGCCGAACCCATTAAAATAAATACAGGACATGAACGGGTGTAATTCATCAAAAAGGAGGCACACATAGTGTTCACCTGTCAGAGACGTTTGTAGATGAACCAGGGGAGCCATCCAATGCCGGCTAAACAAACCGCATATCGTTATAGAGCCACCACCAGCTGCTACAGTCCCCTGTTAAAATGCAGGATCCATGGCATCATGGGGTTTTCTCCACACACAGATCCCTCCATCTTGCACAGTCCTCACACTGATGTCTGTTGAGGGCCCAGCATTAAATGCCAATGTTGCTTGAGGCAGCGTTGCATGCCGATCAGAGTCGTTTTACGGCCACACGGCTGTCGTAAGAGGTTTCGCAGGAATTTTCATAGACACGTTACACCTGTGAAATGGTTGTACGTGAAAATCCAAACTTCGTTGCTACCTCCAATGTGCTATGCCTCATCTCATGGGCTCCAACTATTAAACCATGTTGAAGACTTTTGATTACTGAATTTGAATTTTGATAACTTGCCAGTTTCATGGCAGAAACAAATAAAGACGTTTCCATACATGTCTCTTGTTTTATATATGCACTGTCAGACAGAACCAATAACACATAGGTGGCATTGTCTGTACCACTTTTTCTGTTACTTCAGTATATGCCTGGTTGGTATCTGTATATAGTGAGAGTGCACGCTCTTTATCAGGTCAGTATGTAGCCTCTTTCTGTCCTTTCTTGTGTGTGTGTGATTTAATTCCGTTTGTTCATTGTCATTGATTTATTTATTTATTTTTTCATTGCTCCTGATATTTTCTCTACTGCTCATTTTTGAGCCTACTGTTCATTCTTATTGTGCAACACTAATAAAACCATAAGAAAACAAACTATTTATTCACAGTGTCTTCTGTTTCAGCGATGCATAAAACAGATAAATGTGCATATAGGTAATAGCTTTCTATTTTGAAGATAGCTATAATTGAGAAATAAGTGGTTCGTTTACCTTTTTTATCCTGGCATAACGGAGCCTAATGTTGCTTAGGTGCCTAGTCACAGGCTGTGTCTCAGTCTGCATACTAACATACTAATTAGTATGTTTAAAATGTTAATGGCACTACTGGTGGTATTTAGTACCTGTAAATGCAGTTTACAGCGAAACACAGAATGCAGCTATCCTGTCTATATGATGCTCGTGAGTTGAGAGAGAGAGAGAGAGATGACGAGTCAAGATCGCTGCTTAAAAAATATTGTACATCATAACGGGCAAGTGGTGGACAAATGGTTATGACTCTGGGTTATTTTTCAGAAAGTTGAGAGTTCAAGCCCCAGCACTGCCAAGCTGCCGCTGTTGGGCCCTTAACCCTCTCTGCTCCAGGGCTGCTGCATCCTGGCTGACCATGTGCTATGTCCCCAATCTCCTAACTAGGTTCTTCTAAACACCAGGTAAGGCTATTACTGTCAGTCAGCAAAGCCTATCATCAGACTATGCGCATGCCTTTTACTGGTGGCCAATTTCCCTTCCATTGCTTCATTAAGCTCCCATTATCACCAACGTATGAGATCATGTGGCTGACTTCTATTCTTCTCCTTTTTCTAAGGACTCATGCTAAGTTCTCCAAAAGGCTGATGTTGCATTTGACTATAGCGTTCTGAAGAATGATGATTCAGGGACTTGGCTTGGCTCTTCGCCAGCTTGAAGACACTAAGTGTTTAGAATTTTCCCAACAGATCTTGCAACATTTCCGTTTTCTGCTCATCCGTATCTAGGCTAAGCTAATCACCACAATTACGTAAAAAATGCTGAGGCCACGTTTTTTCTCATGAGAGACAAAGAAGAAAAGAGGGCAAGAGACCACACATGGCAGCTCATTTTGTTATTAAGGTCAGTTTCTGAGGAGAAGTGAGAGTCGTCGTTTTTGGCTGTGAAACTAATTAGGAGCAAACCCGGCCTCTCTCACCATGTTTCACAGAAAGTGCCAGGGCAGGGAAGAACCTGACAGAGAGCTGAGCATGGAGCCTGAACTCCTCTGAGTTTAATAAAGCAGTGTACAACACACAAAATAGCTCCACTGAACAAAAAAAGGTCTGCTGAATAGGCGTGCAGTGGAAGTAGGATAGAGTGAGGGAGGATGTTGATGTGGGGTGTGGGGAGGATACAGGAGACTAGGGGACACAAAGGTAGATAGACAGCATAGGTGGTATAATGGCCCAAATAGATGGATGAAAGTACTGTTTAGTTGGCTGAGCTCCAATTTTTTCAGGCTCCGCACTGAACTTCTTTAAAGGTTTTATGTCAGGTAATCACCATCTCCTGTCTCCCTAACTTTCCCCTGGGCTTACAATACACTGTACTTCTGCTGCAGCTGTGCTGATGCATGATGCAAACGGCAACTCCAGGATGGATTACTTATGCTATAGGGGAAAGTGTGCATAGTGAAGACTTACATGACAAGCAATTCATGAATCAGACATCTGATAAATTGGAAATTGCTCTTTAATTAGACATTGCCATTCAAAAATGGTACAGATTCCAGATACAGGTAGATGTCCACAATCAAACATCAAAACAGGGAATATGATATCAGTGACCTTGGCCATGGCAGAGTTCTTTGGTTGTTCTCCTCCAGGAACTCCTTATTGATAAGAGAGGTCAGAGGACAATACAAGCATACCAGGGTCCGCAGGAATCTGGGCAGGCACAGACTCACTGAAACTGGGCAGTTGACTATAACAAAAAGACCAGGTGATTCTCTTTATTGGATAATTGCACGAATGAGCGGGTGTGTAATAATAATGTCTTACTGTTTCTTGTTATGGATTATTTTTGTAGGTACATGTTATGAGTGACTGCAGCTGGTAACATTGCACATGTTCCTTTAACTTCCTTTAACAGATCATTACATCGCACCATGCCTTAACTGGAACATGCCATTTCAGCGTAAAGATCTGTTACATTTTTAGTATGCTGGTAATTTTGGGAAAAAAAAAAAAAAAAGAGTTAATGCTGAAAAGTCTCATGCAGAGCCTGTTTTCTCAGGCCTGTACTCCAGTGTGCTAGTGTCATGGAGCTCAGCATTCAGATAGCGAGTCAGTGCATTATCAGTCTGAATACACAGCAGATCGAGTCCAGCTAAATGTCAGTGTTCTGCTCTTGTTTGTTCTTTGCTTTTCCTGTATTCCACTGCCTGTGGTAGTAAACTCTGGGGCAACAAAGTTGGCCTCGATTCTCTTCCTGTCCTCCCCCGCTCTATCTCTCTCTTTTTCTCTCCCGTGCTATACCTCTTCAGTCCGCTTTGTCTCTCTCCCCTGACTCACTCATTCTCTCTCACCCCCAGAGGAGAGAAGTCTCACTATACCTCTGTGGGGACTGTTGGCAGCGAGTGCAGAGCCCCTGAGATGCCAAGCTGGCACTGCCTGCTGTCAGATCCATCCATGCTGGCTGACCTCGCCCTCACTGCCCCGCACGCCTCTGCCAGGCAGCCGGGAGCTGTTGACTCACTTCTCTGCTTTTCCTCCTGCACGTTGGCACCAGCGCCACGCCAATGCAGCCTCACCTTCGTATTGTTGCCATGCTGTGGGCGCATCACACTGGCACAGGGCTGGCATATTCAGAGCAGGGCAGTTGTGTCTTGTTTGCAATATCCCTGTGTCGCTCCAAAGTCCACCCTGGGGTCACTTTCAGCCTGTTGTTTCTGAAAACTGGCACCAGGCTTATTTGAGTGAGTCAACTTTCCAGTATTTACAATGTCACCCTTCGAATATACTACCTGGATGCTGTAGCTAACTGACTGCTATAACATCACAAAAACAAGCAATCATCACTATGAATTGTAATCAAGGATGCGCATTTCCTCTCTGGCCTCTTATTCTGGCCTGGTTTCATCTTGATTTGTGGTGATTTTCACTGTTTTGTTTGTTGAAGGACAGGTAAATGACATGTTTTCTAGGCCGAGGAGACCTTCAGACAACAATCGCAAGATCGTAACTACTATCCTCTACATCTTTGTGCAAGAGCTACAAAAGCTAAACAGTATGTAAATGCCACTTGCGCTAATTACACTCTCAGACGGGAGACAGTGGGAAACATCCCAGTAACTAGCTTTGAGGCTGGAGCATAAAAACCAACACAAGAAGAAAACTGTAGACAGATATCAAAAGAACATAGCACTGCAGACCAGACTGGCTCATTACAATTACAGCTCTGCTGCTACTGTAGACTGATTTGTATCCCTCAGCCACAGATATCCAGTGATTTATACCTTTACTGATTTTCACACCCATGTGTTTAGGCTAGATAGAATTGTCTATAAATTAAAATAGATCACATTAAGCAAGCAAGCTTCTAAAAGTTCCTTGATCATTACTGTCTGGTGAGCATTCATAGAGACAACCAGACCAATACATGTTGTATTTTGTCACTGAAGTTTGCTCTAATAGCATTATTTTTTTTGCATTAAATTGCTTTTGCACCCAAATATCCTTAGGCGATTCTTTGTAGTGTACTGTGTTCATATAATTAGACACTTATAAGAGTGAAAATATTCTCAAAGAGAAGTTTTTAATTGGTATTTTAAATTTCTTTTCTGTAGTCGTGTTTAATTTTACAATTTTCATTATAAGTTAGCATTTTTCACTTCTGGTTGTGCAGTTATCTCGAGTTCTACAGTAATATCTGGCTATGATGTAATTTCAGTGTGAAATTGAGTGGAGTGTGCTGGATTTCTTACAAGAACCACACGAGAAGACAATAAATACCACCTTGTTATATTCCTGCAAATATTTGCTTCATTAGGACATAATGACTGATTTGTATATAAAGCAGCGCACTTCCCCAGACTTTGCTACAGTGATGTTATTTGCACAGGTAATAATGTTATCTGGAAGCTGAGGTTAGATGGATCTGTTACTGTTATTAAATATCTAATGCACAATCCTTTATTGTATTTTTTAATGATCAGTTTGAACAGAAAAAAACAGCTTTTTTGTAATCTAGTGGCTAAGTCCAAAAGTTATATCAATATTTACACATAGAAAGTCATGAATGCATGAAAATGAGTTACATATGTGTTTAAGTTAATTTTCTGGTGCTTTATTCAGATTATGCAAATTACCTGAGTGTAATTCATCTAAGGTTTAATTTGCCAGATTTTTTAGTTGTCCTGGAACTGCATTTTTTTAAATGCCTCTAAAATGCTGACTTTAAATACAAGAACCTGTACAAAGAATCAGGGGCAAAAGTGTAGACTGAAAAAGGATCTTTCTTCTTTGCTGTCAAAAGTAGTGCCATGTACTATAGGAGCAAGAGACAGTTGAAAACTGAAACATACTTAAGATTAATACAATGGCATTCATTTTGAAGATGGCCTTGAAATTACCACCAAACTCGAGCCTAGTATATTGCCAGTATATTGCTGTGTTTTGCTAATTGCGATTGTCACATAACCATTGCAAATTTAGTTTAATTTACAAAATGACTTCTGTCTTTAAAATACAGCAGCACTTGATCCAGCACATTGTATTATATTGCATTTTATTATTTTTTTTTTAATATTGTGCACAGACTTAATGAAGCTACTAAATCGTGGACATGGATGTAGGCTACTTTATCATGCATTTAATTTGCTATTTTAAGCCTTGTTCATTTCATACAACCAAAAAAAAAAAAAGAGAGAGATGACATTGGTACTCATTTGCTATGCTTATGTCTGACTTACTAAGTGTTGTTCACAATTCTATCCAAAAAAACATACATCCCTAAAGATAAGCAGTGAAGACTGAAGTCCAAATCACATGTACCTGAGACACATTTCTCCACCCTGCATGCAAGACTCTTACATAACAGCTGAATAATGGTTACATCTGTAGCTATGTCTCAGGTCTGAATACTGATGTGCACGATTTAGGTATTAAATCCTCACTACTCGTGCATAACTCAACTCCGTATATAGCCCTTTATGTTCATTATGTACTGCTTCACTACAAAAGTTTGCAATACATTAAATTCACAACTATGCCAGTTTGAAGTGTGGTATATTTATAGCACTTACCTGCAAGAGTGTTATTAATAGGTGCAAGTGCTTGTCAGGAGAGAGCTTTGATGATTAGTGTTACTTCCTGAAAGCGCTTTCCTTCAGGCCAAGGCCAATCTTCTCTTGCAAATAAACAATCAGTCTTCAACAAGCACCCCCTACCCCTCAACACCCCGAGAGCTAGACTTGCATCTATCCATAATACTACGGTTATGTAGTGTATGTGAGGGAAACAACATATCATATTAAAACAGCACTATTTATCCAGAGAGTAAATAAATAAATGTATACAGTTTTTAGAGTTGACATTGACAATGACGAGCTACACTGGATCTCATAAGACGGACCATCTGCAACTCATTCTATACTCGTAAACCACCTCATGAAAATGTAAGACAGCCTCCCTATTGTGTAGCGCACACTGCCATACATCATAGGGAAAGTGTTAAGCCAGGTCTTACACACTTTCCTAAGACACACAATCAGTACAGCAGGACTATGAGCTACTTTTGTCTCTGCTGTCACAGATAAATTCCACACTCTGTGTCTGACGAACCACACCTTATTAACACTTACTGCCATAACTGGACCAGATGTCACAGGCCCATTGTCATACAAATGCAGCTAATTAATCCTCTCGAACTCGGCTCTCTTCGACTCCACTAGCCTGTTGCTGAAGCATTCACTTTTGATTCATTGTGCTGCATCATTTCCTCTGGAACACTGCTGGCTGCTGTTCCTAGTGTGTGTGCAGGACCTCTGTGTGTGTTGGGTGAAGAGCAGCCAGACCTGACTTCCAGTGATGGATGATGCTTAATAAGGGAATGAACTAAAATGATGTCAGGGAATAACACATTTCTCCATAATTATTTTGTGCATTGGTCTGAGCAGTAATTGCCGCAGTTTTGGTCTACGCTGCACTGATGCACAAGTGATGGATGTCAGTTGTCAAGCAGAGCTGAAGAGTAGGTGAAAAATCCTGTGAAAAATCCTATTTCCTCAGAAGGCAATCTCTTTGTGTTGCCCATGTCTATTTAGATAAGATTTCGTTCTGCCTGTCAAATTTCTAAGCCATAGTCAAATTACAGGACTGTGCTGATGATACACAAAAGTACCTCTCAATAATTTACTAATAACACAGGCCTATAGCCTTCAGTCTCATTGGTGGTATTGACAGAATCCTGAGTGGGGTTTGACCTGATCTTTGCATGTCTGGAAAATCGTTACCTTTCATTCAAGAACAAAATAAAGTTGTTTACAGTAAAAGAATATGTCGTCTATGTGCTGGGTCTTAACTCCAGAGTCCAGATATACACTTTAACACAAGAACATACTGTAATATAAATATCCACATTCCAGCAGCTATGTTGCTAACCTTGAAGTTTTTCTGTATGTACTGAAGAAAAATGAGCTTGAAATGAACAGCTCGAAATGAATACCACCTATAAATAGGAATGCTATACATTTAGTCAACAAGCTGTCTGTATTCCCCAGTGCTGATTTAACACCTACTGTAGTGTTTGTCCAGCTGGACACAGATGAATACTATAAGAGTTAATTCAGCATTAAAGGTGTTAATGGAGCTCAGAAGATTTTCGATGGAGATAAGAACATTACGCTAATCACTAAAGCCATCATCTTGATCAGACTCAGGCTAGACTTGCTATAAATAAATGGCACCATTACATTTTCTCAACAAAGAATCACACATTATGAGAGAAAAGAGACCGAGTACATGCTTAGAAGATGGAAATGGATGAAAAAAACAAAAGAAAGTGTCATTTTCATAAAACATATGTGTTATAAATTGGATTTCGGGAGATAAAACAAGGACGAGGATGAAAGCGTGCATAACTGCCAGAAAGGATGAAGTTCTGCATTTGAGAACACATGCTGTGTATTCGGAAAATACAGATTATAGATTAAATTAGCTGGTTAAAATGAGCAGGTTAGTAAAACGACATTGTGTGTGTGACCTTTTGATTGATGCAAATTACAGCACTCTGTCCAATGGAAATTCTCGCAGCATTTATTACTGTTGATGTAATCAAACAAGTAGCATGTCTTTGCTTTTCGTGCACATCAGTGAACCTATTTGATTTCTTAAGAGTCTGCCAACACATTATGACAAGTTGATTTAGGCAAGAGTCATAAAACCCGACTGCAATTGTGCACTTGTAACATTTATCTCCAGGCGAGGAGCAGTTTGATAGATGAGGCCTCGTGATCTAGTGTTGAGTGTCAGGCATCGATTCCCCTGAGAGAAAACCACCTGCTCTCTGCTTTCCAGATTGTGAGAGACACAAGTGTGAAGTATGATAATTTTATCTTCAACACTCTTGTCAGGGAGAGATCCTTGCACTTCTTCACTTTGACTGAGATAAGGCATGTAGCTTTTGGCAAAGCATCGAGCTAAAAGTGTTGCTATGCTGGACTTGTTTCTCTTTACGGAGAGAAACAGTGATTCTTTGTTTTCAGCAGGCAGGGTTTTCATCTCCTTGTGTTGGCATCATAAAACGTCTTTTGCAAAAGCCTGGATACCTGAGAAATAAAACTTAACTAAGACATGGCTTAAAATTTTCTGCAAAAAAAAAAAAAGCTAGCAAAACCACAAGGGTCTGACAGAGCAAGACCACTACGCTAGAGCAGCACATGAGACATTTATTTACACCATGTCCATCGATTTACAGTCCTTCAGATAATAAAACACATTTATTGATTATGTGTAAAGACGGTACAATTCTATTACACCTTGGGTGTTGAATGAGTTAGCCTCCTGATCACCACAGTAATAGTGACCTAATCTGTTTTAATCATGATGTCGTTGTGACAATGTGCTTAGGCAACAGTTTGTCTGTCTAGACAAAAGACACTTTCCTGCTACAGATGTCTTCATCCACAAAGGCTGCCTTAGCTTCATTAGCCAGACTGTTTGATCTTCTCTCTGAGCTCCCCTTTGTCAATCTTTTTCTGAACAATGTGCTCCATACTCAGCCGCCCTTAAGCAGAAGCTGAAGATTATCCAGTCTTGTTTTTAACATCGCCTTTTAGAATCCAGCATAACATTTTAACTAACTGATTTACTCTTTATTTATGAACTTACCATGTAAAACATAGTAAATACTGCCTATAATAATGACAGTCTATCATTCCGCATGCTCGTCCTGAACACATCTTCCCAAAAATTTCAGAGAAAAATAAATACACGTAACTATATTGAAGAAATCGGTTAAATGACTAATAATATTAAACTTTTATCACGTCAAAATCACACAAAAAAACACATCACAAAAAAATCTCCACATGTCAAAATACACACAGCACCCGCTACTGCAATTCAAAATTACTGTACACGGGTCCAACCTCCCCAAGCCTCCCATTAAGGTCCATTATAAATGCTTGTTACACCAGCGGCTTGTGAGCCTCAGAGTTTACCATTGGGGTTCCCTTAGGGCAGGTTTAAGCAGAGTTCCTGGATTTAATGCATAATCAGCAGCGTCGTCTGTGCTACACAAGGCTATGGCATTAGTATTGTCGGCCACCTGTACTGTTTCATTTTCCTTATTATTCTCTCCAAATGAGAGTAACATCAGCTGTTCGTTTACATCTAAAAACATGTGTATATTCTAACATGACTGAGCAATACTACTGCAAGTGTTAGTGTGTCATATTTCTTTATCTTCAATACTGCAAGCTCTGTGTTGCATATCCGTGCTGATATTTACACTTCAGAGCCTGACGCTGTTGTTGGCTTTAAAAGGAACACAATTTGGTTGTACATTAATTAGGAATGTTTTTTTTTTTTATGATCAATTATTACTTTATCTGTAAATACGATTAGTCGACATGCAGCTCGAACACTCATTTACATGATTGTTTAATCTTTACTGACTGTACTGTGCAGTTTAATGTAGTCCTCACTGTGAATGAACTGTATCAATGTCTGTGTCTGTGCACTCCGAGGATAAGGAATGTGTTTAGCTTCCACTCAAGCCCTAATCAAGCAGTTTTCTTCAATCCCTGCTGAGATAAGTGACCACACAGAAGAGACTGAATCAGACTCTGACCTTTGCGTGGGAGTAAAGTCACCTCCGCGCTGAGCCAGAAAGAGGTGCTGCTGGGTTCTTTTTTTGTCGCTAACACAGAAGTGTGGGGTTTGGTGTTTACGAATAGAAAAGAATGGGGATTGCATGGCGGCTGCCCATCGAGCATGCCAACTTCGCATTTAAGACAATGATGTGAATGCCGGCAGCTCTGCAGGTGGGCACAGCAGGCCAGTGGAGCTGCATATGCTCTACTGCTGCCAGCACATTGCCGGCAGTGTATTTTTGGGGCCAAGCTTAAAGGACCGTGTGTACTCAGAGCATGGAAAATGCTTCAAAGGCAGAAAATAGCCTCTCGCACATTCGAAAATTGGTGTGATTTCACTGTTTGAGTTTGATCTCTTTAGGGGGTTGCGCACACTGTAAATATTTAGAAACAATAACACATTTGTGACAAAGGGGTGGGGGGTGGGGGGGCTTAAAGAAATAGAAAGAGCGAGATCCATATTAAAGGAGCTAATGGAGCCTTTGGCATCTTGTGGGTGTAATGTGGGTGTCTGTAAGCTAATGCAATATCCCTTCTCATGAGTATAAGCACCTGACTCCTAACAGCTCAATAATAATTTACCAAGGCTTTCTCCCGATGCATAACTCAACCAAACAACAACCTTCTATCAATAACAGCTGCGAATGCAGGTGATCATCTCCCACAGTGGTCCTGTATATACACTGCTTAATTCATATAGAATTATTATCACATATCTCAATAAGAAACATAGATTACATAGTAATTACATAGTAATCCTCATCTCTTGGCTGTGATCTATTAAACACTGAAGTCTACACACACCAGCTCTTTCATTAGGCCCTGGTGGCTTATCCTATGTTCCTTCATTGCCACACACAGAGAGACCTTCTGGAATGATGTGTATAGTTAGCATTCACTCAGTTATAGCGTACACTATTAAAGTCAGGCCATGTGTGACATTTGACACATCATTTTCTCTGTCATTCCAGTGTGCTGGCAGTTTCACGGTGTGTGCATGGATACAGAACTCATTCTCTGATTATTGCAGAAAGTCACGCAGGACTCAATCATCCCAATAAATGAAGGCATTCAGCGATGAGCTGCAATCAGACTCCTACTGAGCTGAGCGTGCATTTCCACAGACATCTTCCTTATTGCAGCCTGAACTCGACGCCAATGATTAATTAATACAGCAGGCAAATGACTTAGAATATTCTCTCTCCTCCTAAACAATTTCATCTGCCTATCCACTACAGAGCGAATGGTGGGCTCACATCAATGGGTCATTATTTTTTGACCTCAGCTTTGTCGAAAACGTAGAAGTCGGCTACTCGCGCTCAGAATAATCAGCTGCTGAGTGCAGAGCAAATTTGTCTCATTTCACAAAGTATATATTCAGTCATAAAAAAATGTTAATATATGAAATTCCTAACCGCACTACAGAAAGCAGTAATTGTCTATTGTTCCACCTGCAGACAATAGAAGCATCGTAAAATCATTACTGTGTAATTCCCACAGAGTTAAAGTGAATCAAATTTAACTCTGTAGGAGTAAACCCTAATAATATTACTGTGCACAGATTAATCTCAGGAGATCAGCTAAACTCTCTAAAATCAGGGCGAAGTAAATCATCTGGGAGCAGATGCTTACATATTGACTTATTACAAGCTTGTTCTCTGGGCCTCCCAGAGAGATCCTCATCTCATTTTGTCATCAAAAGGCAGCTGTGCATATAGATACAATGTACACATTTCTATGATGATCAGATGCATTTGGCACATATAGATATTAATATAATGACTCCAGATAATGTGTCTGATAATAATGATATATAGCTAGCTTCAACATTTTGGGGATTATTCATGAATATGAGCAGAAATGAATATATTATATAGATGAATGAAGTGGTATTTTGAGTATAAAATTTCCCAGGGAAGAATAAAAACACTGAACCATGAACTATAATGTCTAATAAAGTTGAAGATGCCTGTAAAGTGGACTTCGTCTGTTTGTCTATGCAGAATATTTTAAACTAATTTACATTTTTAGTTTTGTTCATATGAACGTCCCTCTTCAATTTACATTTATATTTACATTTATGGCATTTGGCAGACACCCTCATCCAGAGAGACTTACAGTGGTTGTTTAAAGTCTCCATGAATAGCCCTTATACTTGTTAACAAAGGTCACAGACTAGGAGTATTGTCAGTCTAAGTTCAAATGGTCATTTGAAGACATCTAATAACTGAGCTGGTCAGATATCTAGGGGAAGCTCATGGTGATGCATTCCTCTTTGTACCCAGACAGATAGTAGACTAAAAGGAGCAGTGCTAGAGGATCGGCGATGGGTGTTGCTCCATTTATGGCGTTGTTGACAAGTATCAGGAAACCTTGGGGAGAGTGTAGCAAGGAGGTGGTGTGGGAGAACTCGGGACTTGAAAACAAGTCAAACAGCTCCATTGACCCATGATCAATTCAAATCATGGATTTTCAGTAGAATTCAAATCCTGACACTGAGATGCAAATGTACAGTTCATTTTCTTCCACTTGGCAAACCCTTAAAGGTTTTATATAGAACCCTTTAACCAAGTCAGAAAGGGTTTTTAGTAGAACCCATTGAGTAAGTTAAAAACACTAACTGTTCAAAGTAGGTTTTCTGGTTTGAGTCATGATGTAGCTAAAATAAATATTTCTGATCAAGTGTTTACCTTCTGGCACAGAATGAGAATTATCCTGGTACTTAGTGAAATTCATGATGCCATCAACCTTTACAAGAGAATCTGAACCACCAG
The DNA here is from genome assembly GCA_028565595.1 of Duopalatinus emarginatus. Classification (NCBI taxonomy): domain Eukaryota; kingdom Metazoa; phylum Chordata; class Actinopteri; order Siluriformes; family Pimelodidae; genus Duopalatinus; species Duopalatinus emarginatus. The sequence continues at coordinate 22,175,708 of JAOVVF010000044.1, forward strand.
CCACAATACAGTCCCAAAGAAGCAATGTCCATATGTCCATATAAAGCAATGACCATATGTTTCCTTGTATGCAGTTCCCTTTTGTCATCCAAACATGCAGATGGTGTTGATGATTATGGTCTCAAGTGACCACAACAAACCATTCTTTCTTTTAGCAACCCTTCCAAATTTATTTTTATGATGGCATGTCTCACAGTCGATTTTGAAACATGACAAGCCCAAGAATCAGCTAAACTGTCCTAAGCTGTGCAATCCTAAATTCTGTGCATCTCTCCCTACCCTCACTGTGCATCAGTAGACTTGAATAGACAGGGCCGTATGCTCAGGATAAGAAAATTTTAAAACATTTCCTATTGGTGTTACTTTTTAATTATGACCCTTTTGGTGTATAAGCCACTAAACAATTTTAAACACACACAAAACACACGTGTGTGTGTGTGTGTGTGTGTGTGTGTGTGTGTGTCAGGTGTATCAATAAACTGGCCAAAATACAATTATTACAATTACAATACAATTACTTGAAGGAGATGCTCTTCTGGGAATAATGCCTGAATAATTTTTTGTTCATTCTTGCAAATTCTCATATTTACTGATTCACCTCTTTCATGTGGTGTCACTCCACTTGTTACGGTTCAAATGTTTTCTTATTTCACACTTTGCACTAAATTCCCTATGTGCGAGTTTATATGAATGTCCTTGTCCCAGCTTTATAAAGACTACAAACCAATGGAGCAGTGCCTTCTTATTTCAAGCTACATCATGCCCTAGGAGAAGGGCTTTTCGAATGGTATTTTTGCACAACAGTACCCCAGGACAAAAATTCTTGAAGGTCCTCAATATCAGAGCTTGCTTTTACTAACACTTAAATTGCACTTACTATTTTTTTCTTTAGGGCGGTGCTAGAGTGACTGTAATAAAATGATATGTACTGATATTTTTGGTATTATAAAAATACAATTGTGCATTAAAAGAAGTTACAGAACAACAGAGTAAAAGAAGTCTAATTACATTTTCTTTAAACTGGATTAAATGGTGATGTTGTTGATGATTCTGCCTGTGATAAGTTAATGCAGTTCGCTCTAGCATTAGCCACTTTTTAACAGACCAGTGGGTTTGTGCTTAAAGCAGGTGTATGCTGTCTCCCCTTCAGGATTCTACCCCATAATCATAATAAAAATGTTAAGACCCTTGAATGTTGGTGCTAAATTGTATGTGCTGTTCATTACCTGCCTTGATCCTGGAATGGGGCTATACTATAACTAAAGCTCTAACTATAACTGTATAGCTACACTGTAACTATAGTTGTATACGCAGCTATACAGACTCTTTAAACACCCACAATCTTGCTTTATTTATTATAAAGATGTGCTGGAAGCATAGGTCTTGTCTTATTCTCTTCTATAGTCTTTTCTCTTGCTCTTGGGATGGTTGGTTTTAAAGCAAGTATCAACTAGGTGTCTTTTCTGGCCCCTCGTTCAGACACTGGGGAAAACAGAAGAACCAAAGGCTGACTTATTACCTCTCGCCCTCCTCCCCCTCTTTTTTTGCCGACACCAAATAAAAATGAGTTCAAGTGAGAAACACACAATTAGGCTGAACTCCGGAGGAGCCTGAGCCCTGAGTGTCCCCCAGAGGATGGCTAAAGGACACACAGTCCCTCTCTTCCTTCTCAGCGTTGCCTGTGGAGAAACAGCACCTCATGCATTTGCTGCAGCATGAAAACAGTAAAATAATTTAGAGAAAGAGTGTAAAGGAGGCCCTGAATTAACCACCCATTAGAGCGGTAAAATGATCTTGTAAAAAGTTATGTAGTTCATCATAAATCAAATTATGTCAAATCAAATTATTCAATTTGTTTCAGGATATGCAAGAGCAGTTTCATTTATAGCATTATTGCCGAACTGCTTTATTATGTAGGAAAGGAACATATTGGCACAAGAAACAATGAAACTGTACTTTAAAAAAACAGAACTTAATCAAATAGAGTTGGAGAAAATTCTTCTGATTCAACACATCGAAGCCAGATGGAACTAGTGGTCCATCACAATGTGCTTGACAGCAGGGATTTGACAGCTTCAAAGTGCAGTTCAAACAATTTTCTAGAGCACTTTGATGAGGAGGAGGAAATACACCACTGAAAAAAAACCTACACAGCCTTCACAGCCAAACTGCAGTTATTACCAGAAAACATGCACTGTTTCCACAGCTAATGACGTACATACACTGGGCTATAGGAAAAATATTTAAATCACTAGTCACTCAAGTCTGTCCTCTGACGAGTTTTCTTCTTGTTTCTTATAAAGCAGATGCTTTCTAATAGTATGGAATTTTTGGGATGTAAGACCTATCTATGACAGGTGTACTGTACTGTAAAAATCGATCAGTAACCCTGCGCAGTCAATCAGTCATTGATTAAGAATGTAAGTCTGTACCACAGAGCAAGAGTTTCAAATCATTATAATGTAAGATTCATTTGCAAGTACTGAAAGACAAAGTGGAAAAGGTATACACTGCGTACAAGAAATCTCATATGGACATTTTACACTCGAGTCTTCCTAGTGCTGGTGAAATACTAAATAAACTAGGAGACATCCTATCATTTATTTTTGTTTAAATCTTTTTTGACAGCCCTCTTGAAAAGCACACTTTCCCTTGCTTCTTCTGTTGTCTGGAATTTACACACTTCTGTCTGTAAAATATGCACAGAATCTAATTAAATATGACTGTCTGCTTCCCGGGTTTGTTTTAGAGCTGGGAAGCTTCTGCAGTATGCCGCTCCGCAATATCTGCAATTCAACCATTAACTGATAAGATTACTGCCATGAGATTGAAACAGCTTGGTATAAATCACATCAACGAAATTTTTAGTTTAAAATATATACTGTGGAGAGATAAACAGCCTTTATAAAGAAGTAACTGACCACTAAAGATTTCTAATGAACAAGGTTTACTATTGAGGCACCAAACTATCAAAGACAATGAAAGAAGCGTAAACCAACAGTATACAAATGAGTTTTGTAGCTTTTGTATAAAGTGGAGAACTTAGCAGTACAGCAGCTGTTGATTTTCAATCAGAAACAAATTTACGGCATTTGGCAGACGTTCTTATCCAGAGCAACTTACATGGTTACCGGTATTACAGGTAGGTCAGTGTAGTGTTAGGAGTCTTGCCCAAGGACCCTTACTGACTGGCTGTCCAGACTGGGAATCAAACCCTGGTCTCTTACATGGGAGCCAATGATGTTACCACTTTACCACAGCAACTATGCTCACTATAGTGAAGCTTTCCCAAATATAATTTCATCGACCTCGACCCACTCAGTCAAGTTACATATACTACAGCTGACGCACCAGGAGATTTCAGTTCCAGACGCTTGCTCTCCAGATCTTTCTGATCCACCCTGATGCTCTATGTTTGCTTGGAGTCTCATCAGCTGAACATCACTCACTGTTGCCTAGAATGTACCACATGGACAGTATAAAAAATCACCACAATGGACAGCCTAAAATCTATGAATCCAAAATCTCAGCAATCAGATCCATGATACACTTGATACACTAGATTCTGTAATCATAATGTCACCATTTGTATGATGCAGCTAGTTATGCATGAACACATTTATTGTTAAAAAAATACTGAGATCAGTAAACATTTGTGATACTCAGGCTACAGATACAATATGGCAGGGTAAAGCAACTGACATCAAAAATCTCCTCATATTGGACCTCCTATCATCTGTACTTTACCCAAGAACCCTTCATAGGCACAGGTGAGGGTTTTTTTGTTATCAAAAAAAGCAGCTTTGTGCCCTTCATCAGGATTCTGTCTAAAAATCAATACAGCAATACGTTGTGGCAGAGCGTTGTTGCCTGCTTTCTGTCAGGGAGATCATCCATCATGTGTAGTAACAGAGGCCCTGAAGTCTTCTCATGCTCCTTACGTCTTAGTGTCAGCAGATCGAGCATCTGATCACTTCCACATCATTCAATCCACAGTGCTAGTGTTGGTGCTATTGACCAGACTATTGTGTCAAGAGAAAAATGGTAATTGCACGTAAGCATGAGTGCTCATTTTATCTAGGGTTTCTGTATTGCTGTGGAAATGATGAGTAGCGGCGATGATTATATGACACCGAATTGAATGATGGCACACTTCAAATCTGAGAACACTACGGAGATCTGAAGAGTCAGTTATGTGAGGGGAAATTTGTGATAGCATGCTAAAAGGGAAGTCAGCCAGGCAACACATACTGCGAAAACAAACAGCACTAATAATGCTGACCTGAATTCTACTGTTGTGTTCAGCTGCTAAATATTTAGTTGATCATCAGTTCTACTCCAGATGGAAATGCAAAGTTGTCCAACCTGAACACATTACGCTCACATATGGTAGGAGACACTAATTCAAATTTTTTTCAAGGCACTAATGAACAAACTGTTGGATGAGTGCAAACTCATCTCCGTGTGCAAATTTTCCCGAGTCAGCAGCATATAAACACAGCGCACAGCCCCGTTTTCTTGTTTGTGCTTACTGCTTTGGAGCTCCAGGACATCAAGTGCTCAGCATTGACAAGTTCACACTGCCCTGACAGCACCTCCTACAGGAGGTCACATATCATCTCTGGTAGCCAGGATTACAAGAAGCTGACAGCTAAAACCCGCATGGAGGAGAATTTACATGAACAATTTAAAGCAAAACACTATACACCTGGTCGTGGCAATCATTTTTCATTTTTCTGGATATGTGCATCTGTAATCTGTCTTTACTTAAGGTTTAATAAAATAATAAAATAATCAACTGGATAAGTTCACTCATCTCTATCACCTTAACCTAATCTTAGCAACTTTGATAAACTTCATTCACCACTCATGGCAGAATCATATTATGAAATTTATCCCAGTAGAGCTGGTGTTCTGTTAAATATTCACTTTAATAGGAACAGCTATACGGGTACATCTGCATAGTCATCACCTGGTCTTTTTTTTAACCTCAGTCTCCAACTACCCAGTTTTAATGAGCCCGTGCCCGCTGTAGCCCCACATTCCTGCTCTTAGTTAACAAGAGTAAATCCCGGATGTGTTCCATCTCCAGGTTTGACATGTTGTGCATTCTGTGGGTTTGTGCTTTTCTGCTCAGCTAAGTTTAAAGAGTGGGTATTTTGTTGTATGAAACAATTCTTGTCAGTCTGGCCATTCTGCTCTGACCGCTCTTATCAACAAAGCATTTGTTTAAAAAAAGTTCCTCAAAAATTTCTATACACACAGCTCAAGGCCTATTGCTAGATGACCTATTGTTCACGATTTTCATTATTTTTAGAAGGATATTACAGAGGAATTTCTCTTTTTCTTATATAAAATTTTTATACTAAAAAACTCTTCTTCCTCTCTTCTTTCAAAAGAGCATAAAATACAAATAAAATCAGTAATATACGGGTGGAAATTGTTTATTGTTTATGATAATAATTATAGAGACTCTTTCCAGTTGTCATGTCTTGCGTTAAAAAGACAGTAACTGTGCGTGCAATCTTGATTTGTTACACACGTTCACCTACAGTGGAATGAAGTGTAGGTTTAAACGCCCAGGGCGAAGATGATGAAAAGCTGATATTCATGTGAGGATTTAAATAGCAGTACACTCTGTGACCCAGGTAAAGGCATGCTGTCCTTTACAGTGCTGCGTTTAGAGGACAGTGTTATACTATATAAAGCATGCCCATGCAACTGATACCAGTCTTATTTCTTAATCATTTGCACTCTCGTTGTATATTTATCATAGCAATCTTTGCTTACCATTTTTACTCAAACTACCGCCTCTAGCTGAACGGCCAAATCATTCTACCTCACTACAAGCCTGTAACGACTCATGTAAACACACTGCTCCCCCCCTTTTTACTAGTCTATTCTACTGTGGCACCTTGAAAACCTGATTAATTGACTTGTCAGCAGTGTATTTTTATCTAGTTCCCCTGACGGTTATGGATCCACAGTCCTTCTCGGTGTCCTTCTGTGTCCTGCCGAGTGCAGGGTGACACTCAGGGCCAATAGGGACCTCCCACCACCTTCTGCCATGGGCAAATCCTCTGAGTGGTCGCGAAGAGGGATGGAATACACTGTTCAGATTGAGAGATTTGGGCCTGGGGCTCAAGCTTATTAAATATATAGAGGAAGTGTATAGTAAGGGTGTTACTGGTGTAGGGAAGACTGGTGCATCTGGAGCGCCGAGAGTTAAACCACAACCTTCTGCAAACTGGTGGAGGCATGCAGTCAAACAGTCAGAATTAATAAGATAACATCAGGCTTAATCCCTAAAGAGTTTTCCAGGAGCTTACATACAGATAGCATCCAGTACATAAAGATATAAACAAGAAATTGTTCTCATTAAACAAAAAAGAAAATCACTGAAATATATTAGCTAGCAAATATAAAGCAATAATATCTATTCCTAACAGTTTTAGATAATGTCCTCTTGAATAATTTGTTTCAGCTGAGTATTTTGTCTTGGTATTCATGATTCATCATGAAGTAATTCCACTGGTTTCTTTTAGACAGGTTTGGTAATTTTAAAGAAATACAGTCTAATCAGTCTAATTCTAATCCTATGACTCACAAAAACTGTTTGATTAGAGAGCTTTGCTGTACTGAAAGCCCTTCAAACCCTCCCTTGTGATTGTGAAGTGTGATTAAGCTGACGACTTTCCACCGTAGCAGAGGAAGTTAAATACAATTCACTTCTTCTGATTGTCCCAGTTGGTGCCTGCTCTTCCAGTGAAATAGAAACCTTTGAAAGATATTTGGCTTAGCAATTACTCAATTTCATTTACTGTGTCACATGACCACAGGGAACACTTTTAATACTGAGAAATATTTCTAATATATTTTATTTAGTAAGACACTGCAAGAACCTAGCCAATGTTTCCGTAACAACAGGCACCAAAGATGTAGGAGATATATATATATATATATACTCAAAATTTGTAACGACTTTAACTCTGGTCTCATAATAATAATAATAATAATAATAGTTGTAGTAGTAGTAGTAGTAAACACTAGTGTGGAGACGTCATGAAACAACAGAAATCATGTTGTACTTTATTTATTTTTACATATAATAAGAACT
>JAOVVF010000044.1:22191078-22201756 GCA_028565595.1 Duopalatinus emarginatus
ATTGAGTGACAGTTCAGATATTGTCAAAGAAACAATCTCTCCCAGCTAAAGGCTCTTAGAAGTAAGTGTGTGTGTGTGTGTGTGTCAGAGGTAGGGTGAGGGTATAACTTTGGGCTGGTAAACAGTCGGATATAAAACGATTGCATAACCAGCAATAAAATGATTTTATCTGTCCCTTCAGTTCATCTTCAGCTGTTCTTACTGGGCTGTGCATATGCAAATGGAAAATCTGCAGTTACTTCAATGGAAATTGTGCCTAAATGTCCATTGTACTTTTGCCATAAATGTAAAAAAACACATTTGAGAAAGGTTATACTGACTTACCCATGGACTGCAGATTACAGAAGTCAGCTTCTAAGCCCTCCTGCTGTGTCCTTCATTGAACAAACTAAACACCAGATTTTTCCAGCAGGGCTGCAGCTTTCAGCAGTATTACAGCACTGTTATTAAAAGTTGAAAACAATTATTACATTGACAAGGTAAAGTGCAATGAAGTTTTGCACAGTGACTGGCAAATTAATTTGGTAATTTTCTGGTTAATTTTTAGTTGGATGTAGTTTGACCTTTGGGGTCAGGGAAGAGGACATAATTGTTACAGCGGTCCTGCCTAATTTAGCAGTAGACATAGTTTCTTTTTTCTTTGGCTTTGCATAGATAAAATGTAGTGACTCATTGACCACTGTGTATGTATGCACAGAGAATTTAACCCCCCTGTGCAATGAAGTACACACACACACACACTAGGGGGCAGTGAACACACTTGCCTAGAGTAGTTGGCAACCCTTTTCATGGTGCAGTTGGGGGTTAGGTGCCTTGCTCAAGGCCACATCAGTTGTGTCTTGTTGGTGTCTTGGGTGTGGGGGTCGAATCAGGGGTCTTCTGGTCACAAGACTGTTTCCTTAACCATAAGCCTACTTCTGTAGTTATGGATGTAGGTCCATTAAAAAAAATTATGAAACTATACCAGCTGCACCAATTGCATGGCTAAATGGCATACAATATATATGTTAACATCAATAAATATTAGTACAAAAATGAACCAAAAACCTCTTGATACAGCGGTACAATGATACTACAGGGTACAAACAACTACAGTGTATAATAGTTAGCTTGTTAAATTAATGTAAAAGTAATTAATGTAAGACTATTAAATAATTAAAATGTTCTGACAAAATAAATACCTACCGTAAATATAATATTTATTGTATTTCTGGATATATTGGGAATGATTACAATAGGTAAGCAAGCCTGTGGATTTTGCTGTTAAATGTTTGCAAGTCCTTTCTGCAAACTATCGTCCCTAGAAACATGTGGGCATGCAAGGGAGACTTAGCGAGATATTAGAGACAGATGCCAGATCCAAAGAGAAAAACCATCTTTTTTTATTCCTTATCATCACATGTACTGTAGTTGTGGCCTTGAAAGTTTAGCACATAAAATAATTCAAGTCACCAGTATACACTATTAATGACACTGAGGGTTGGTGGGGAAGGGGGGGGGACCCTTTTTTAGAGCGTTTCTTTGTTTTGAGCGTTTCCTGGTAAAAGGGGAAAAATAGTTGGGCACCATTTAAATAGCTTAGAACTTAATTACCTTAACTGACTCATCAGGACTTGTTACTCAGGTCAAAAATTGTAATTAAAAATAACAATTCCAGAGTGTAATAAATTCTCAGACTTTTCAAACCTTGTATTAACATTGTACAACCAGGGATTCCTCTAAACAGCTGACTAAGGATCTGGAAACAAACTTAATTGATGCCCACAAGGTAGGGTATGATTTTAAAAAGCTATCAAAGCACTTCCAGCTTATAATGTCTGAAATGTCATTAGGAAATGCATTTAATGTAAACTGTGGAGGTCTAAGTGAGCTATAGGAGTCCAAGATGTTAACTACCCCCATATAACACTAAAGGCCTGCAGTAAGGTAGACAGGAGAGGAGGTGCATGATCTGCATGGAAGAGTCATCGGAATTAAACCTTAAATGTGACCTCATCACAAATGTAAAGTGATCTAGACACGGCAGAGGCTCTAGGCTGTGTCTGTGTGTGTGTGTGTGTGTGTGTGTGTGTGTGTGTGTGTGTGTGTGTGTGTGTGTTGGGGGTGAAGGTAGGATCTATTTTGTGGTTATGTGGCAGTCAGGGGCACACAGGAAACATTGCACAAGTAGATGGATGAATGGTTTCCAGTAAATATCAGCAAATTTTGGTAGCAAATGTGACACAGTGAGTCAGGAAACTGAAGCTGAAAAGAGATTGGCTTCTACAACAGGACAATGTTCCAAAACATACCTCGTACAATGTGAGCTGATGCTTTTGGAAAGGTCTTCACAACGCCTGACTTGAACATCATTGACAATCTGTGGGTAGATCTTAAACATGCTGTGCGTACAACATGGGCCAAGAATATCTTGTATATTATATATAACTAGGGTGTGGAACAGTGGGTGAAAATTAATTAAACAAGAATGCAAAAACAAAAATTATAAAAAAATATATATATATTGCAGGTTGTATTTTCATTTTTTTCCCCCAGAAATCAACAAAATACAGTTGATAATATGAGCAGATGAGCCACAAAAGAAACTGAAAGATTGCAACAATACAGTACATGGTTTCAATACACTGAACATTACAGTACCATACTGATACTGCATGCATCTTTATATTTACATGGGCTATTGCTGTAATAATGGTGCTGTGTGAACAAACTGCTTAAATAGACACAGAATGCTCACTCTTCATTGGGGATCACAAAATATGACTACAATATTACAAAATACAATTTATATGCACATTAATTCTTAACCTAGATGAAATCCAAGAGAAAAGTATCCAGGAAAGGCATCAATAAAGCCTGACTAAAGACAAGTCTTTTGTGTGCATCATGTAAAAGCCAAATAGTGAATTTGTAATTCCTACAATATTAATAACTAGCTAACCAACCAGCCTATATTTATCCCATTCTAACATTGCTCCAGTAAACACAGGCATTGCTCAGGGTATACATTCAAACTGCTAATGAACAGGAGTACACGTGTGGACACAACATCTCACTTAGGTTTCAGAGTAACACACAAACACAAATTAAATAACAGTTTTTAATTTAAATTGTTAATTTCAAATACACACACATACACAAACAATATGTGTGTGCTGTGGGGTGACATGAAAGGATGCATGTGAATTTGAAATGCTACAGGTCTGTGAATTCACAATTAAGTTATACCCTGAATCCCCTTCTTAAGGTACACACACACATACACACACGCACACACAGTCTGGAAAACATTCTAATGAGAGCCTCTGGGGATGTCAGACAGACAGACACACACCCCTCGTACTGGGCCGAGACCCTCCCTAACCCCATGTTTCACCCCTATATCCCTCTTAGTCTGTCATTTTCCTCCCTCATGCTCTCCTGTTCCCTACCTCCCTTTACCTCAACACGTCTGTGCCATCTCCTCTCCAATTTATGGAGTTTGACGCCTTCAAATAAGTGTCCATAATAAGGTCTGAGTGGAGCTGGGAGAGCAGCCTCTAGTTATTACCTTTCTCTGGCTTTTTGTGACAGAGGCACCTCATGCCTGGGGAAAATCCTAAATATTCTGTCGACCCAGCAGAAAAAGAAGCATGGCTTAAGGTTTCCTTTACAGGTGATAATTACCTTATATACCACAGCACTGTTGAATTCTCCATCATGATAGGTCAAATGTCAATTTTTAATTATTTTTTTAACAGCTCATTTCTGATGGCTGTTTTGTCTATGGGGCAACTTGCATGTTTATTCCAATGCACTCAATTATATATAATCTAAGGCTAATAATAATAATAATAATAATAATAATAATAATAATAATAGTAATAATAATGTTGCAAGTTAATAAAGGCAACACATGGTTCATGTGGTAGAACTACACAGAGACTTTATTTAACCATTGTGGAAGAATTTTCCAGTCTTAGTGCTTGTAAGAGTCAGAGATAGAGGTAGATGTTACTTTTAGTTCTCCAGCATGAGAAACATATAAAGCTAAATGTCTTTTATTTATGAACTTCAAGAAAGAGAAAAAATAGCTACTATGCAAAAAAATAGCTATTATGCAGATTTGCAATTAGTATAATATGTAACTAAAGTGAAGTTAAGTGATCGACCACTGTGCTAACAAATTAAGGAATTTGAAACTTTGTCTGCAAAATAAAGCAGAGCAAGGGCACTTTAGTCATGTCTTGTCAGTATGGGTCAGTGAACCAGAAAACTGGATAAAAAAGTATGATTGTCTTTTTTTAAAACTAAATAACAAAATGAAGCGTACTGTTATAGGAATATGATCAGTATATATAATAATAAAATAAAGCAATTGCACCTCTTTGTAAAATTTTAGTTTAAGTGAAATTTAATTGAAATATTTTTATATGTAATATAATATTATATTACATTGAATCTGCATAGGGTCTGTTTAATTTCCTTACATTTTAAATTATTAAAGAAGAGTTTATAGTTATATGCTTATGTGAATGTTTAATTAGCCAGTAAGTTTCTATATTCCCTGGCATTAGTGTCTCAAAAGCTCCACCACTACTGATTTCTGTGTCTAAACCTTTAAGGTTCATCATGGTCTCTAGCAAGTGTAGTTTATTATAAGCAAATTTGGGACTGAGGGTAATAAATGCCAAAATGTATGGTACTTCCTGATTAATTCCTGAAAATGGCATTGCAGTAATGACAATAATTTATGAAATAATTTAAGGTTTGAAGAAGTTAGTACTTAAGATACACTGAAGAAGAAATAAAGAAAAAAACTTACAAATGTTAATAACATTAGCTAATAAAGTGTAACAGCTATTAAGCTTTATCAAGCTTTGTTAGCTGTTATAAATAGCTCTCAGACAATGCTATGAGATCACTGTTTTCTCACCATTTTTGGCTGCTTGGTAAAAAGTCATTCACGTGCCACATATTTGATGTTTTTACAAATTTACTTAAGCAGAAAGGCCCTTATATTTAATAGTGCAAGAATATTTGGCCGAATTCCTGTTGTAGCATGATGTTCCCCAATTGCTGAAGAGCTTTATACTGTTAGTCCATGTGGTCACCTTAAAGTACCTATGAACTCAAAATTGGTGTTTTATAACCTTGGTGTCACTGAAGAGTTTGTTTCTAAACTTTTAGAAACAAACAAGCCAGTACATGTTAAAATTGTTTTTTTATGACGTATCTATCTTATTAATTTCATTGCAGCATATAATTTCTGGACATTTATGACATTTCAACAAACCAGAAGTCTGGAAGAGCAGTGAATGTGTAGGAAGTTGTACAGCAAACATAAATCACTTGTGTAGTTGTTGCTATACAACTTCCTACACTTTCACTGCTCTTCCAGACTTCTGGTGTGTTGAAATGTTGGTTGGAGTTTATGAGTTTGTGTCTTGATCTGTGCTCAAACTTGTACAATCTCACCCTAACAATAATGACTGTGAGTGTCTATGTGCTTAACTGAACAGTTAGTAAACACCTAATGTGTATGACATGGTGAGCACTTTGAGATATTGGAGCATGTTAATATCCTTAGTGCCCAAGAACTTTCATTTTATTGCCTCATGCTAAATGGCAGTCTTTTCTCTCTCCCCCACGGGAAGCCTAATGCCCTTGCCGCTATGGGAAAGAGGGAATAAACTGCTGTAAGATTCTAACAAACAACCTGTGGCCAGGTACCAATGTGAGATGTTGGACCTAGAACAAACCCACAATGGGACATTTGGCAGTAAGAATTAATACACAGCTGAAAATAATATGTATTTAATTTTATGCATTGTTAAGCCAGTTTGCCAAGTCACTTCTGAGTCCATTAGATTCAAAGTATATTGAATGCTATTGGCTGTGGAAATCATTCAAGTATAGAACATATGTAATCAAATTACAGTTCTCAAACTATTTCCTTAATATTTTAAGGAATAAATAAAGCATATGGTCTGATAATTATTACTTTATTCGTAAGTCCTTGTAACACATGGATTATGTGATATAGCATTGTCCAGTGTAGTGTGAGACATGTCTTAAACAGCATAGACTATTTTTTCATGAATACAGTGGTCTTATTTACCATACTCTATAGAGTACAAATGTATGATTTTGTATGTAACCAGGTTCTACTCCAATGCCCCATAATTATTGTTCTAAATTGACTCTTGTTTGCTTCAAATTCAACACAGTACCATCAACACAGACTGCTATACAACCAAGACGACACTGATTATGTGCTTGCTTTATTTTATGAGCTGCCCATCAGTATTCATAAGTGTAGTAATAGCTCTGGGTTGTACTATTTAAGGCCAAAATAGTGCTGATCTGAATTAGAGTGTAATACTTAACTGAGCATTATACTGGGCTGTTATTTAAGAAATTAGTCTTACATCATGATTAAACCCCATTCAGGAGTTAAATTTAAATGCAATAATTTCTCATAACCCATTTCTTAAGCTCTTGTTATTTTACAATATTTCTTTTCCTTAATTTCTCCATTACTTTTTATATGACTTTTATGTCAGCCTGACATGAGGCTTGTCAGTCTGACATGTGGCATATGGTCTGAACTCTGCTTCTGACACCTCACAGTTTGTTACTGCAACCTCCATTCATACATCTACTCTCAGTTACAGTCAGCCCAAACACTTAAACACACACCCAGCAAAACCAGGCAGCATTTGAACATCAATCTTCAATCCCTCTTCTCGCTTTGTATCTTCACTCTTCAGGAAGCTTAGGATCACTGCTACTCCTGATTGTTCAATGCTATAAACCTCAAATCAGTGACACAAAGTAATATATGTGTAGGGAACTCCAAATTATGATATATTTACATGACAAATAATTTGCATCTATGCATATGAAGGTATATACAAAGGGAAATGTGTATAAGGAACATGTAGCTGGCTGTCTTGTTGCTGCAGGCTGGGTTGAATCGATTGGAGGAAAAACTGCTGACATGGCAGTATGCGACTCCACCTCCCCCTGACTCAGTCACTGGAGCTGAAAACATGAACAAGAGTGCTGACTTCTGATACATGACCGACACACAGAGAACGCTTAACTCTCCTGCCTGGTTCTCTCTCTATCACGCTCCATGCCTCTCAGCTTTCTCCCCCTTCCTCCTGCACACACACTGCAGTGCTCAGCAGACCGTCTCCTGTGGTCACCCCCCCTGAGTAAACTCCTCTTATTTTTTCCTCAACTGTATTGAAAAGTGGACTGCTGCCATTTATGCCACTGTAACATCGCATGGTGGTAGAGGATATGATATTCAACTAGCAGGACTGTAACCATTTGTATAAATAAATGCAAACTAGGAGTTGACCAGACCAGTGCAACTCCAAATACTCTACCTCATTATCAGTGCCAGACTAAATGGTTGGTGTGGTACAGCGGTAACATCATTGGCTCCCATGTGAGAGACCTGGGTTCGTTTTTTCCTGGTCTGGACAACCAGTCTGTGCTACACCAATAAGGGTCCTTTGGCAAGACTCCTAACACTACGTTGGCCTCCTGTAATAGCCCTTGTAAGTCGCTCTGGATAAGAGCGTCTGCCAAATGGTGTAAATGTAAATATTGCTTGAAGAATAATAAATGCATCTATGTTTTTCAACTTCTTGTTCTCATACAGCATACCTATTACTGAGTGTGTAATATATTTCTGGCCTACCCGTTCTCTTCTAGAGGTTATGCTATATAATAATGCCTGTGATGGCAGTTCTAATCATGAATGTGGATATGCCCTTCAGGGGATGAATGGTTGGATGGATGAATGATGAGGCTACTGAGGGACATCGATGCTCATGCTGGAACTATGGTGATCCAGTACCTGGAGAAGTGTGACTGGGAGAAATATGAGCCTTTGCATTTGTTAATAACAAACAGTAGGGTACAGAGAAAGGCAGAGCGGTCAACTGGTCACCACTTGGTA
Organism: Duopalatinus emarginatus; assembly: GCA_028565595.1. Lineage (NCBI taxonomy): Eukaryota > Metazoa > Chordata > Actinopteri > Siluriformes > Pimelodidae > Duopalatinus > Duopalatinus emarginatus. Next base: position 22,199,036 of record JAOVVF010000044.1, read on the forward strand.
GTGAATTGAAATTTTTATATGATGCAGCAGCCAGTTGTACCTGGTAAACCTAGGATAGCTTTCAGGCTACTCAGGAGCATCTGGTAGACACTGCTGGACACCAGCTGTGAAGGAAAGCATCAAGTAGAAAAGGAGGCCTTTCATGTAATGCTCACAGAGGGTATTCCTGATGATCAATTGAGAGGTATAGTAGAGTCAGAAGGGCTGCAGCAAAAGCAGTTGCAGAAGCAAAGCTCAAAGGTGTTCTGGCAAATACTTTAGTGTCTTAGGAGAAAAAGACAAGACCTCAACCTCTGCTAAGCAAGTGCAAGGGGATGGTGAGCCATACTGGGGAGATATTGCTGTGCAGTAATAGAGTAGCCCTTTTGATTTAATCCAGTAGACATGCCCTCCACTTAGGAGGCAGTGCCAAAACAAAAAAATCTGGTAGTCCATCTCTGTCCATCATAGCAACAAGGCTATGGGGGCAAGTAAGATTTGGCCAGAGATGTTAAAAGCACTGGGCAAGGCTGCAGTTATATAGTTAACGTACCTTTTAAATGTTACCAGCTTCAGAAAAAGAGAGTCCATGTGATTGATGAACTAAGGATCCAGGAGGAAAAAAATGCAGGTTCCACCTAGACCATGGATCAGGTCTGTACACTTGTTTGGGTCAAGTGGTAGTTGTATTGATTTGAAGAAGACCTATAATTGTGTGCTTTGACATTTCTTGTGGGAGTTAGTCCAAGACTATAGGGTATCTGGGTCACTACTTCATGCAATCCATTCTCAAGTGATACAGGGAAAAAAGAATGAAATGAACAGTGTCATTTGCAGCATGATACAGTCACTGTACTGGTCTGTTGCAGTGAAACAGAGGTCCAGTCTATGTACTGATCAATATACATCCCTAACTACTGTATGTTCAGGAGCAGTGCATAGTGACCAGAAGAATAAGGTTGTAAGTTCAGGTGGCAGAAATCTCTGCAGGGCTGCTATGCTTACATTCCGTTATAAGGTGAGGAACTTTGCAGTATGGAAGAGTCTCAGAGTCCTGCTGCTCTTCTGAATTGAGAGGAGTTAAAGTGAATTGGGCACTTTAGAAATATTCCCCTGGACAGCTCCAGCTAAGACTGTATCAATCTTGTCGAATAGATACAGATCCTGGGGCAGACCCAGGACCTGCTGGAGGGGTTATATCTCACAAGTGACTAGGGAAGGTCTGCGAATCCACTAGGAGGAGCTGGAATCTGTAGCTGGGGTTAGAGAATGGCAACGAATGAATAAATAAATGAATGAATGGACAATGCTTTATTTCAACTAGATTATTAGATTAGTTCTACCTAAAATATATGCATTTTGTTGGTCATAGATGGTCTCATTTCATTCATGGATGTTGTAGAGAAAGATTAGCAAACTATACATTCAGCCAGTAATTAATTGCATACTTACAAAATAAATATGTATACACAGCTATAAGACAATATAAAATGCTACATAGTGTACATTATAGCCCAGAAATGAGTACACCCCTGTGCAATTTCAATTAAATGTCAAATAATTCAAAATTGTATCACCTTACAGTAATTGCATTATTTTTAAGTTGAACAGAAACTGTTCTGTGATTTTGGTTGTGTGTTATAGAACTATGCATTCACTGTGGTAGTCCTAGCCAGAACATGTTGGACCCCTTCTGAGCACAAAACAACATAAAACTTTGCTAAACAATATGAAAAGAAGCCTAATAAATACTTGGAGCACATTTTCTGGTCAGGTGAGATCAAGAAAAAATTGTTGGGCTCTTATGGAGTTCACCATGTTTGGCATGAACCTGGTCAGGACTACCAGTAAAATCATAGTCCTGTAAGTAAAGCATGAAGGTGGAAGTGTGATGATATAGGGCTGGATGAGTGTAGGGTGCAAAAATGCTGGCTGAGAAGATGACTCCCAGTCTCCAGAGTTTTAGTTCAGTTTGGCAGAAGAGGAATATTCCAGCAAGATAGTGATCTATAGCACACTACCAAAATCACAAAAGAGTTTCTAAAGAAGACAAAAATAGAGAATTATGACCTGGGTAAATATGTCGCCTAATTTGAATCCAATAGAACACCTTGGGACATTTTAAAGGGAATGGTAGAGCAACACACTCCAGCAAAAAGCAGCTTAAAAAGATTGTCTCTGAAGAAAATTTGTGGGTATACTGACTTTTGTTGCATTGAGTTCCTAGTCTGGGGCCTGGATTTTTAATATAGTAAATCTAAATTGTTAGTTTTACATAAGAGGAAATACGTAAGGTGATACAGTTTTAAATTATTTGACATTTAAGCGAAATTGCACAGGGGTGTACTCACTTCTTGGATATATATATATATATTAGGGCTGTTGAAGTTAACGTGATAATAACGCATTAACGTGATCTCAAATTATCGCAATAAAAAAATTTGTGCCGTTAATGCGAATTCTAATGTGGCCCTGCGATTCACCCGTAGTTCATGTTGAGGTTTGTCACGCGCTGCTTCAGGCTGCGTCCGAAATCGCATTCTTTCATACTGAACAGTACGGGAAAACAGTACGCGAGCATGACTAGTGTATCTGCATGTGCAGTATGCATTAAGCAGTACGCGAAAAGTTCCCGGATGCCTTATTCATTACATAGATTTCAAAAATGCGATTAATCAAACACTACAACACTTAACTACAACACTTTTAACTACAAAACTTTTAACTACAACACTACAACAC
>JAOVVF010000044.1:22223894-22241454 GCA_028565595.1 Duopalatinus emarginatus
TGGGGGGTCTGGGGGGGACAAGGGGGGTGTCAGGGGTGTCCTCCCACAGAATTTTTTTTAAGAATAAGATGCCATTTCCTGCCTTCTGGTTTATTTTTAACAGGTTGAAATGATAGCTAACATTAAGCTAGCTGATAGATCTCCTAACGTTGACGCATCTGCACATTTCCACTGGAAAAAAAGTCCTGTGAGGAAATTTTGACGTACTTTTTTTAAAAGAATTTCCTTATGTCCATTGTGTCTGCTGAGGGAGCAAATATTCCAAACAACTGATCATCAACCAAGAACAGCCTACTGTTATTTAAAGTAAATAAAGCAAAGCTTACTCCTAATATTGCATTATTCAGTTGAACATTCATGGCCTAAGGTTAATTTTTTCACACTGAATGGCAGCGACGCCTATGTTTGCAACTAGATTTATTCTTTTCTTAGTTTTATGCAATTGTACTCAGTGAGGACAAATTAATAACATAAGGATAATATAAGTTTCCCAATCTGTAAATGATGTTTAGCAAAGAAAACAAATGTACACTCATCATTATTAATAATAACACATTCATACAGCTATCTAATCAGTCTATCATGTGGCAGCAGCACAATGCAAACAACCATGCAGCTACAGATCATGAGATTGAGGTAATGTTTAAATCAAACATTAGAATAGAGAAGAAGTGTGATCCCTGTTCCTATGAATTTGTCCTGGTTGTTGGTAGCAGCTTTTACCAGAGCTGGTTTAAGTATTTCAGAAACTGATGACCTCCTGGGATTTTCACACACAACAGTCTCTAGAGTTTGTTCAGAATTGTGCAAAACCAAAAAAAAGCATCCCACTAGTAGATATTCTGCAGGCTGAAACAGAGGAGAATGGCCAGACAGTGTGAAGCTTACAAGAAGTCTCCAGTAGGTGAAATAAATACTCTTTACAACTGTGGTAAGTAGAAAAGCATCTCAGAATGAATCACATAAAACCTCAAGGCAGACAGACTACAACAAAAGTTTTTGTTCTAGCAAAGAACAAGAATTTACAAGTACTTGAATTGTAGGTCTTAGAACAAATACTCATCCATTCCTGCTTAGTTCCTGCATAGTTATCTATAAGCTGTTACACTGTATTCTTAAGTGTTACCCTTAATTTCCTGTTGACTGTATGAACTGCCATGTTGAGGACACCTTCTTAATTTTCTGAGTGTAAATCCCACTTTTTTGGAAGGCATTTTTTCCGAGCTGAAGTGAATATTTCAACATAAATACCTCAGGTCAATGCAACATAACAGAGGGAGTACAACTCAAAAATGCAATACAATGTGTACCAAAATGAAAGGAAATGCAAATCCTCAGTTTCTCAATGGTTGAAATAAAGAGTGCCACTGTGGGAAAATAATTTGTAATAATGTGGTGTCACAAATGAGTATGCCTGCAAGTTGTATAAAAGAGCAATACAACACATAAAATGGGATGATAACAGAGGCAACCCTATAAGTGATTTAAATATTTATAAATCTCATAAGGAGGAGCCTAGTTTACATCTTTACCTTCAGTTTGGTTCTGCTAAGCTCTCAGCAAAGAGACACTGCACGTCACATGCTGTATTTTCCAATACAAGTCATAACCTGTAGTACATACACCAGAATGTACTGGAAGTAAATGAGTTTCCCTCTGTGCCTGACACATAGGGCACAACTGTAGGCGGGGAGAACATTGTCTTATAAAGCAAACTGGAAATAATATAAATGCTCCACTCTGTATGAGAAAAGTAAAACCTGTGTATTGATTAATCAAAAAGTAGGTATCACCATTAGTTATTCTCCAAACACCTATTACATATGTAACAGTACAATTAACCAAATGACTTAACCAGTGTGATTTTTTCTTTATCGCTGTCATTTGGTGAAGAATTTCCAGCAAAATGAGATCAAACACAGGTTTGAAATTAGGGACAACTTACTAAACGTATGGCACCATGTAAAGTCGGAATCTAAAGGTGCAGTTTGATTTTTGATAAAAATTCACGATCTTCATAAAGTATAGGATCTGGGGAAGGTTTTCCCTGAATTGGAACCAGATAAAGAACATGCCTCCCTTTGCTGGAGGCTGATTTGAGCAGGCACACTGCAGCCCTCTGAATCTGTTAGAAATCACTGACAGTTTGTGACATCCTTTTCAACGTGATTTTACAAAAAAGAAAAACAGATACAGATACCCCCCAGTGTCATCATGTAATATGCACAGTGAAGAATTTCATTTTTTCTCCATATGGATAACCACTGTACTGTTAATAATTATTTATAAGCTATATGTATACATTAGGACTGATCTAAGGACTGAGTTGTTTCTTTATTAGCATTTCTTTCTTAGTATTTTCTTAAATATAGGCTCGAAATGTGTCCATGCAAGTTTAAAAAAAAATCAGTTTCTACTTGTGTAATCCAGACATAGTAATAAATAATTTCAATGCTTCATGTTCAGAGAGGGCATATATACCTGACATACCTGGTAGAAAATGGTCTTGTGAAAGGTTTTCTAGCTTTTTACATTGCATTATGTAGTATGCACTATACTGGCCAATCAATGAATAGCAGGTCTCTAATTGATGGCAAATCCTTGTCCGTCATGTTAAGCATCGTGACAAGTCTCATGCTCCAGGTGACCTCCAAGCCATATCCTGCATGGCTATTTATAAGAAAACAAACTATAAAAAATATGGGTGTATTAACTTTTCTCATCTCCCTTTTATTTTTTGCAATAGCAATTTTACACACACACACACACACACACACACACACACACAAAAAAAAAAAAAAGTCAGAATGAATTCGATATTTAGAAGCAAACTACTTCTGCTCATAGCTGGGGGCCATAAGTATATGCTTAGTATATTTGGGTGTAATCTGGCGTATTTTTCAATTACAGGTTCTGCCAAAACATTCTGTATTGATAATAGTACATCATGACTGGAGTGCAAAGCTCTTTTACCCTCTTGCTTGCCCCACTTAACCGCAGGAAATTGCAGGAAACCTCCTATACAGACAAACACAGACCACAAGTGACAGTCACAGCTTGTAAATTCTTATTATAAAATTTGACTTGGGTAGGTATATTGCACTGGCAAACAGCTTCACATGCAATCGACAAGAAAAGGGGAAACTGTCTTGCTTCATACAGGCCTAACCTTTTCAGTGTCTGAGTCACTCTGACATAAGATGGGATGGAGGTTGAATGTGTTGAGGAGGAGGTGATGGAGATGGGGGGGAGGAAATATGTGCCTGAGCACTAACTGCTGCCTGAATGTGTCTTGGGGGCTGCCCTAGTGACAGGTCCCTGACAATTATCTGGACTAGCATACGAGCAGCTCTTTCCACCTCTGCAGAGAAGCTTTGCACACACACACACTCATATTAAAGCATTTCTATAAGTGAGACTAGTGTGATTATGGTGCTAAAGGCAATAATGGGTAGTTGACAGTTGTCAAGCACAATACACAGGCTAATATTAGCCAGAGATGTAGCTAGGCTATTGCTATGACTGTACTCAAAGTGCAAATTACGTAATTGGCAAATTTACTAGTTGATATAAGACGGTTCAACTATGTTAATAATTGGCAGATGAGCATTGATGTGTGGAAAAAAGTATAAAAGTATATAAAAAAGTATATAAAAGTATAGAAGTATATATAACACAGCAAGTTATAGATCAACATGTCTGCCAAGACTTCACGGGCAACTACCTGCATTCACCATATCAGTTGCTTTCTAAGAATAAAGAGGTACAGGTAAAAAAAAAAAAAAAGGAACCAATTAATCAATCAATCAATACTTTATTAGAGTCTTGGAATTCATGAAACAGCATGGCAGTGTTTTGCCTCCTACCAGGAGGGACACCCATGTAAGGTGACATGTCAGGTCACATCCATAACTGTTTCAGAGACTTCCATTGGTGTCCCATAAGGCTCAGTGCTGGGTCCTCTTCTGTTTTTCCTTGATACCTGTTCTTCGGCTGAAGTCATATTTTCATATGGCTTTACATACCTCATTCAGATCACCCAGTCTTTTCTTCCTTTGCATGTACCATGCATGGTGGATCATTAGCTAAAGCTTACTCCCAGTAAATCTGAGCTGATGTTCATCCCTGGGGGTGTGTCCCTATGTTCAAATCCTTCTGGAAACCTCTCATCCATCATTACATGCAACCTTGAGGTACAACCAAATGTCCTTTTTGCCTCGCATTGTTAAACTGAATCATTCATGCCAATTCCTCCTCTACAGTATAAGTGTCTGGCCAATTCTACTCACAGAAGTGTCTCTGGCTTTAGCCATTTTAAGACACGCTTACTGTAACTCACTCCTGGCACGTCTGCCCCTGCATCCATTCGAATATCTGCACCAAATCCAGGATGCAACTGCAACTGGTTTCAACATCCCAAATTCTTCCATACTACTTTTTACATACAATTGCTACACTGCCACCTATTTACTATTTATAGAGTATTTAGACTGATAGTACTCTTCCAAATGAACTAGTCTAGTAATGAACTAGTCCTCGACCTAATGAACTATCTTGAGGATGTTTTATTTAGTAGTGTTCACAAAGGCCTGAATAGTTTATTTAATCTGCCAGAAAGCCTTTAATCAACTGATCATGGTTACTGAGCCTTTTGGCAGGGTCACATCATGTTTATTCTCAGTTAGCAGACAGATAAGACAATTGAATAAGACATTGGCAAAGCTCTATAGTATCTGATAGATCTGTAGAATATCTACTTCTGTGTACATGCCTTATAGCAGCTGATTCTACATAGGTCAGTTATAGGGTAATAAATCAATACAATTAATGGAAGATATGAACTAACCATCATTCTTTTCCATTAATAAATCACTTCGCAGGAGAGCTCTGTTACTCATGGAGTGGGCTTTAAAAAAAAAGTGTAAATGTAGCACTGTATGTTAAGGCAGTTTTTCTGACCAACCTTTGAATCTTCCTAAGAGAACAGTCCCAGTTTTGGAGTGTCTGGACACTAAAGTAGTGTAAATAAAGAGCTTCAGGTATTATTCAGCAAGTAAATAATGACATCTTCATAAGTTGCAGAGTGCACATAGGCACAGACTTTAAAGTGAAGTGAAATGAAGGAAAGATGTAGTCAAGTGTAGATAAATGGCAATACAAACTGATTGTATACAAAAACCTAAGATATTATGGCACAAGGACCCATGAGCTCATCAAAGTAGTTCACCCCTAAACAACTTCATACACTCCAACTACCCTCAGCATAGTCTATAGGGTCCAGTCATTTTACTCAGCATGAGCAAAGCAAACCGCAGTCAGTGAATGCTCTGACAGATCACAGCTAATGAGAAAGTAGAAACTCACTAGATTATGTGTAGAATACTATAGGTCAGTTCAAGGTCCATGGAGAAAAGCTGAAATAAGACAACAAGTAAAGGAAAATGTCAGCAATAAATGCCAGTGAGGAGTGGTAGCACAGATCTACACCACTTTCTTCCAACTGGAAACCAAAGTCTATCCTGTTTACCAGATGACAGTCAACATAGATGGGAAAACAATGGGTCTGCTGCTGTTTACTCTATTATCCAATCACTGCTAAGCATAGACTATATTTGTATTAGTCTACCAGATGTTGGTGAGATACCTGCAGCAAAGATCAGCCAGGAGTAAGAAGATTTCACTCTGAACCAACATGAGAGAAGTAGTAAGTATATGCACAGGTCCTGGCTAAAGTCAAGCACAATGTGAACAACTATAATTGAGAAATGTATACAAGACAAAATGTTTGCTTCTGCTCACTGTGTTATGGTAAAATTTGGTTATTTGGAAAGGTTTGCATTAGTTTGCAGTTAATACACTATAGCCAAAAGTGATTTAGGTCATATAGGCTGGTTAGGAAAGTGAGTTACATTAACTGTCCTATGGTTACATCATAGTCGATACTTTATACATGGGAGATGTGAAAATTTAACAGAAAGTTTTGCTGAGAGATCTGGGCAGCATCTGAATTTTTGGTACCATGTGACATACCTTGTGATCTGAAACATAAAAAGAAAAGACATCTAGACTGGAAGAAGGTCTCTGGCACTGTAGTGCCCCTGATGAGTTAAGTTCTACCCAACTGATATGCAGCTATTATAACATTAAGTTATTAGAGCAGCAACTGAGGGGCGATATTTACCGTTTACAGCATGCACATACCACAAGTGCTAAATTAGTTTGCATTTTTTAATTAACCTTAATGAGCTATTGAATGAAAGAGTATCGCTGCTGGCTATCTGTGTTGAGAATGAGGTAGTGTGTAAGCCAGTAAGAACTTCAGCTCTAAAGTCTACAGTTAAAAGTTACAGGCAATCAATAAAGCGAGCCTCCTATTGTCTAACAATAATAGCACAGAGAAAGTTTTAATAGAAGCTGTGAATGGATGGTTGTGTCATCAAAAAAAAAAAAAAAAAAAAAGCAAAATCAAACAAATATGCTGAAGTGTACAGTGTTATGGCGAGAGTGTAGCACAAAGTTAAAGATACCAGAAAGCCATAAATGGCATGGCAAGTTCATTGAAAGGAACATTCATCTGAATCTCAGGGAAGTTAATATAATCATTATATGGTTGCAGAGGTTCCATTTTGTAACCCTAGAGCTATTACTGAACAACCATTCTGCAATTTATGTATGGTAAATAGTAAATGATAGCTAGAGTATTGTAACTGCTTTAAGTAATATGACACAGATAACACAGGGTAAGAGTGCATGTGAGCTTTTTATTTAGGGTTGTGCCTTTGGCGCAGTAGTCAGTCAGTAAAATAACGTTTTCAAACTAGACAACTTGGCAGCTTTCCAGCTTGTTCACTGCCTTTTACTTTGCTTTCTCTTGGCCACACACATGTACTTGGCTCAATACCCAGGGAAAAAACTGAGATAGTGTTATGCATGTAGATATGGGATCAGATGAGCCACTATAACACCCAGATAGGCCCCCTGGCACTGTTTCTACCACTGAACAGGATCTGGAGCACCCTTTTTTATCAGATTACTCAGTGACCTGGTATAGTCTGAATATTTAGGCATAACCAGACTATAAACCTCCTGACAGTCCAAAGAACTGTCTCAGTTTTTTTTTTTTTTTAAATCTTGGTTTGCAAGCAATCCCAACTGCAGCAGTCTGATTAATTTGGTGATGTCCCAAACACAGGCACACTACCTTCACCTGTTCAATATCTCATCCATGCTGTTCATTTCACTGCTATTTGTTACTGTATATTATTATGTAAATGATCTAAATCATCAGCAGAATATTTATTAGGATAATAACATGGCAAGATATGAAGTTGATGCTTAAGGCAACAATTTTTAGTTTGATAATACCTCGGAATCTTCTACAATTTTAGTAGCTTCCAAATGATGAGTGACCAACTGGTACTTTAGTTAGGATGATGACGTATCAGACAAATCAACTTTACTAGCCTATTTACACATCTGTTTTTAACATATCAGTTGTCTGTACTTCTTTGATAATAATGAATGTATAATAAATTGTAATCCAAAATAATAATCCAAAATAATTCATTTATTATGAATTATAATAGATAATTTATTTATGATTGTTGCCTCAATCACTGCTTTTTAAACCAGGGTGGGCACAACAGAAAACACACACACACAGAGTATATTTAAATAAGACTTTACTCAAGAGTTTGGGCAAAAACGAGTAGTCATACACAGTCCGGGTCAAACACAGTGAAAGCAAACAACGACCAAAAGACCATTAGACCAATAGACAATGGTGATATAACAGGCGAGAGTCCAGTACCAGGCAAACAGAACAATACAGGCAAGGCAAATCTCAGTGTCAAAAAGGGAAAACAGGTCATACATGGCATAGACAAAATATACGGATAGGAAGCACTGAGGGATGCGACTAAATCTTGGCAAATGACAATGGACAGTGGCAGGATTTAAATAGGGGAAGAACCAGGTGAAAACAATCAGTAATCAGGCGACTGCATGGTAATTGCATCGTCTAATTGATAATAAAGTTCACTTTGACTTTGACTTTGGCTGCGTCCGAAATGGGATACTGGAATACTACCTACTAGCTCGGAGTGATTGGAGTCCGGAATGACAGATGCAACATTGACAGGAGAGTCTTGAGAGATGGAGGGAAACGTGACACAATGCTTCAGTTCAAAATCCTCTAATATTTACTCTAGTACTATATCACTCCATCTATTAGTCTTTGATGTAGTGCAAAAGTTTGCATTTACAAGCCATTAGAAATACAACATTCAGTGTAGAATGATGTATTGCTTAGTACCTTTAGGTTGTTTATATTATGTTGAATCTAGTGTATCTCTCTTTCTTTTAAGCTGCTAATATCAATGCAGTGTTTTCCTCGGAACTCAAGATTGATAATAATATAGTTTATTTGCAGATACGATTGATCTACAATGTGAACAGCAGCAGCACATCTAGCTCACGGGTTTTCACTTTCTTAAAATAAGAAATGCCAAGTGGTTCTTGATTTAAGTATAGTTTTATGTACTGCTATGTCCTAGACTCCACATTTGTGCTCCAGCATCAATCTGTCAGCATCATATTGATAAACCAAGGACATTCTTGGAATCTCCATGAAGGCACCTTGCCATGATTGTGCAGTGACTTCAGGGTCCTTGATCAGTGGAGCTCAAGCTAATTATTGGAATTCCAGGCAAAGCAACACATTACTGCACCTCCTCATGAAGCGGACAGCATTACCCATACTAATGCGATCACCCCATGGCCGCTAAGCAATGATGGTGATGAGGTTGCAGGCTGAAGATTCTGCCTGATTATGCAAAGCTTTGTGAGGTGATATGGATTAAATCTAGATGAGTTATTATTGAGTACCCAAAATCGGCAGCATTAACAAGAAAAGTTGCAGATCCAATTTGACTATGAATTTCAAGGCAAGACCAATGCATTTATATGTCTGAACAAATCAGACAGGATTTATATAAAAGAATCAACTAATCCCCATGTTACACCACATTTTACCACAACAGATATAATGTAGCCATTATTATTATTATTATTATTATTATTATTATTATTATTATTATTATCAGGGCTTGGTCCTATTGTTTTTTATACATTTAGGGCCTGAGTACACATTTCCCAAAACCCCCAGTGGCCAAGCAAGATGGCCACACCCAACCTGCATATTTCACTGCCCAGCTGTTCACAGTCCCCACAAGTTTTAGTTTGTTACCCAACTGTTTATATTCCATGATTAGGCAGTGTACTTGCCTTATCATTGCTGGTCTATTGGCAATAAATTTTGTCTGGAAAATCACTTGAAGTTTACCCTTTTGCATTTTGCATTTGCATCCAAACATGATGGAAATTATGACGGTAGTTGTTGTTCATTATATATGTAGCGTACGTTTATACTACTGTCAACCTAAAAAAATAATACCAATTGAATTATTAACTCAATAGCATAAATTAATATAATAATTAACCAAATAAGTACTTCCCAATGAAAATGACTATTAATCAAGAACTACAAATACCCTATTTTGGTCTTCTCTAAAAAGTCTTTAAGAGTTTTTGATGCAACAATTTTTCTTTCTAAACATACACTAAAAATACAACATATTACTTGTTAATAACATTGTAAAATAACAATATTATTTACACATCAGGAGGTTTTTCTTAAATGCACTTGAAAAAAAAACCAAGTAGTATCTTTAGTCTTGAATGCATTTGGTGTGCGCTGTGGTGATGGATGACTGTGATACTTCTAAATTCACTCTCTAGCTCAAGCTAAATATAACACATCCAAAAGTTAAAGGTTTTTAGATATCAGAGCACATACGATGGTTAAAGATTGGCCAATAATTTTCTGCCCAAACGTAATGCATATATTAAAGTCTTTTGTAAACAGAAGTTGTACAACTCCAATTAATGGTCTAAATCTATTACATATTGTAATTAGCTGCTTTTGCTTAAGGGCAAAGCCTGTTATAGATGTATTTTTCTGTATAATTAGATCAGCACCAATCAGATTTCAGATTTCTGTGTGTACAATTCAGCACAAGAATTATCCCAAATTATCTTGGTTCCAGAGCAGTATTATAACCAGGCTTACTATCAAATCATCTACTATCACCAAGGGTGCTACTATCTGCATCTCATCTTATGCAGTGACAAGCATCCATATGGTCACAAACACAGTATCAAAGACATTAAAGCATAATTATAAATGCCATATTTGCACACTCACCTGCAACTATAGTGTAGGTACAAAGAACATACTGGTGACCTAGAGGTCGCTATGAACACTAAAGTCTGCTTCTGTAGTACACTCTGGAAACGGTCTTTATTGGCCTGTGAGTGATTTCTTCAGCAGCTGATGATTGTACGAATGCGATTTCCCACAGCGTTGACCATCAGGTCTCACTTCACCATCAACACCTTTTACAGCAGTTTTATGACCGGCTCTTTATCTGCCTCGTTTTTGCCTGCTATTTTTCGTGTTTTTCATTCGGCCAAGCCCCCTCCAACCCCCCCTCCCCCCTCCCCACACACATCTTCTTTCCTCTCCCCTTCCATCTCTTCAAGGTGGTGTGACAAGCTGCCAGGATGAAAGAGAATTGGAATGGGAGGAGAAAAGGGGCAGAATTGAGCAGAGAGCTGAATCTCATTCACATCTCCCCAGACCCAATTGTTCATCCCAAGTTGGTGAATACCATCATCCTGCTGTGGGTTTGGGATTGATTTTAGCCATCGGACAGAAGCCTAGGGACATGAGCAAAACTTTGACAACAAGGAGAGAGCATTTCCGTGTGATGTAATAAACTGGGATACAAAGCCATTAAACGGAGAAAAAAACTGTATCGCCTTCAGCACAACCTATCGATTACAGCCCAATGATGTCATTTTGGCTGAGGTGCTTCACAATGGAGACATCACAGTAAACTACACTGAGCCTATTGCACAAAGATTCCTGATGGGACTCTGTCACTAAGGTACTTGTGGAGTTTTGAGGAGTTTGGTTTCTTTATGGCAGAAGATTTCGATCCTTATGGACTCATTACAGATACACGTTTATTCTATGCCAACTCCCTACTCAAAAACTGGAAATTTCACAATACCTGGCTGGGCTGTGAGCTGTAATAGAACAAAAAATATGGACCGCCTGGAGAGTCTTAAGGAGTCGGGTGGGAAACTCTGCCGTAAGGCACAACTAGGGGATGATAACAAGGCTTTTCTAAAAATTTTCTTTTGTGTTGTCTCAGAGAGAGTCCTGAGGGTGAATGTCCCAGCTGGTTACTCAGACACTGGTAGCAGACAGCGGTGTGTGTGTGTGTGTGTGTGTGTGTGTGTGTGTGTGTGAAGAGGGAAAGCTGCCTGGTGTGCCTGATCTAATCCACCTGCCTGTGTTGGACCTCGCTCGCCCAGCTTATCTCAGGCTTAAAGGAGCTCTTACTGCAGTTGTAACATGAAAACAGCAGAGGCCTTACTTTCTATCATTTGTATATATAGAATTAGTTTTAAATGGTCGATTATATGAATATACATATGTTTAAGGCTTAGTTCATTGTGACCAGTTCGGCTAAACCCCTAAGGCATTCTTGTTTATGCTGATGGACAAACCATCTGGTGAAGCTGAATCTGCATGATTTGAAATGAGGGTTTGAGGTGGAGGTGGGGCACATCATAGAAATGCTGTTTTTTTTCTCACAGTGTATTTGAAAAATAGTCGCCAACAAACATTGAAAACAGTTGACACATATCCAACCAATTATCTGTGAATACCCGTCATGTAATCTCCCTATTTCAGCCCTGCCATACACTAGAGAACGTGTTTAGGTAGAAATTGTTGATATTTTCTCCCTAATTGTTTTTCATTTGAGCACTTGCAACCCACCCACCAGCCAGCTCACCCCATCATGTGACAGCGACCAGTTGAGAAAGGGAGGGTAAGGGCTAACACATGCGTCATCTGAGACACGTGAAGCCAAAGACATGCATAATGTGGATGTTGTATCACAGAGCTCAATGCGACTATTACATTATACACTATTATACATTATTTTCCCGTTTTCACATACAAGCTCAAATATAGCCATTACTGACAAGTGTTGCTGTGATTGAAAACGGTGAGAGAGGAAACAATTTTTGCTCTCTTGGTTCCCAGTCACAGGTTGCTTGCTATCTCGGGATGATTTCTGTTGTGACACTCAGGACCCTCTGATAGCTAAATAAAAAAAAAGTAATGTAACAAACATGAAAATGTTTTCTATGATAAACTAGCAAGACAACGTTTACTTCACTTATTATTGTTGTGTAACCACACTTATCTTACATTTTATTCCGCTTTGGGGGAGCCGTGTACAATTTGCAGCACTGTATGCAGCATTATTTTGAATAATTTCTGGCTAGCTCTCCATTTAGTGCACACTATATGAGGAGAACATGTTCATTAACCTGTTCTGTTCACTCTTTATGCCCTCCTTGAGAGCTCTTAGCCCAAATTGCACTGAAGTGCCTGTTCAACATCTTAATATTGAGATAGACCTACAAAGGAGAGAAGAACAAAGAGAGAGAGCAAGAGCCTCTTATGCATGCTTAATGACAAAGAGCCTACCACTTCAGACACCAATTACTCAAGCGTACAGGACAAACACACATGGGAAGATTTGGAGGTGGGCAGTGGGTTGGTTACTGTCAGAGGGGAGGCTGTGAGATCGTCTTCCTTTGGGATAAGGTGCTGTATAATCATTTGGCATTAAGTTGAGCAATTATTGGCACCATGAAGCCAATATTTGTTGGAGGATCTAGATTTAATTTTGTCACTATATCAATCCTAAACAAACTTGCAGCCCTAGAGGCCTGACTTTCCCTGATAAGACTTGCGCTCCCAGCTAATCCTGATTACAGAACCCCCTTATGTACAAACGCATATGCACACACACATACACACACAGTCTAGCAACCAGGATTGGAAAGATGAATTCAGAACTCATGGTTGTGGTATGGTTGTAGTTTTTCTATGTATTGTTGTTAAAGGGTGAAATAAGAGGCAATTATAGCTTCTAAGGGTACCAGATGAAAGCTGTTCTCTGTGTCAGGGTCTGCTCTTGTGTGTGTGTGTGTGTGTGTGTGTGTGATGGGTAAGAGTGACAGGGAAGCATCAGGCACCCAGTGCTCATTATCAGAGATTTGTGTGTGCTCGTGTATGTGTGTGCCTTAATGTATTCATCTAACCATTTGGATGACTGTGAGTGTGTTCAGCCTGCAACCAAACGCAGGGGTGTGTGCCTGTGTGCTTTCGGCCGCTGATGTATTCCAGCAGCCATGTGGAAGGCTGGGCCGCTTAGCATGCGCTACAGGTCCCTTTTGTCCCCAGAGACAGTGATGAACGAGCACTTCCCTCACATAAAGACCTGAGTGTGACACACACTCATACACACACTCACTATCCAGCCTCAAATTCAAAAGAGGCTCTAATTAAAATGGTTTTTACACATTCATAAGAAGTGCAAGCAGAGTGCTAGTCTACCTATAGAGATACAGCATGTGTGTGTGTGTGTGTGTGTGTTCTAGCTAAGATAAGCTATATGATCTAGTGCATACACAAGCGGCTGTCAGATTTTAATACAATTATGGATAGCTAGTTTTTAATGCATGATGTACAACACGGGAATGACGTTGTACTTTATTGTACTGTATGTGTGTATCAAAGGGCAAGTTACAGTACTGGATCATCCAAGTGCTGAGTCATTTCACACTGTGTTTCAGGAGCCACAACAAGCATTCATACCATGTGATCTTACAGCAATGGCTTAAATCGTAAACAAAGCCCAACAATTAAGTCTAGAACCAAGATTTAGGACCTAGCACTCACGGTGAACAATTTTACAAAAGACCGGGAGAAAGTTATTAGAAACAAGGGAAGAAATTACTTACAGTCAGCTATTTTATTCACCCGTCTCCTCTTTTCACATGCTTCCTGGCTGGAGATCTCTGCTGGATCCAACAAGCAGCACAAAGCTGTGTGGGTTTTTTTTTTTTTTTTTGTAATTAGTGTCTGTTGTGGATATTATTACCAAGCTCGGGGATGTTTTAATACCTGCAGTGAAACTAACACACTTAGCTCTGCTAATAAGCTTTCCTTTGGCACAACATCTGGACTCATCACCTTTATTTTTATGTACTGCAGGAATCTATTCTCCCCTCACCATTTTGATGTCTCTCTTTAGTGAAAATTGGTGAGCGTACAATATGAGATTTTTTTGATTATTATTTAAATTTCATGGTCTTGGGAGCGGCACCAGAATTTAAACATGGGTTACCCCATCTCCACCTCAAGAACAAAAGTCTGAAGAACTATTGACCACTGTGCTTACACACAGAGATATTAAACATCATATGCAGTTAACCCATCCTATATGATTATATATTATCCTATACATATCATATCCTATATGATTTTAGATATGATATATATACACACATATATATATATATATATATATATATATATATATATATATATATACAGGGGCAGTAGTATATATGACCAGAGCAGTGGGCCCTACCGTGGCACCCAGGGAGTAGTTAAAGATTAGGTGCCTTGGGCAATTCTGTCATGTCCTGTCAGTTGCGGGGACCTTTTGGTCAAAAGGCTAGCCTAGGAGGATGGCAGTGTAAGAAGTGCTACACGTGTATGGTGTTAAAACATAGGTACACGTATTAAGAGGGACATCTTTATGACTGGATAAAAAGTGTCATCACTGGAACTGTTTATGCAAGATTTAAACAAGCACCTACATGCTCATTAAAAATAAATTCTTGTGTCGCTTGATAAACAAACCTTATCAGGCTTAATAATCAAGGTGACAGTCATTCCCTGTAATTCAGGCTCTCAAATATTTGATGGAAGAGTGGTCAGGGTAATTGCTGGCTTCACCTAAGCCCTTATCAAATAGCTCTAGATTAAACAGAGATCATTTTTGTTCAGAAATTGTTTAAAGCCAGCAATGAAGATCGTTATCATTAATCTCAAGTCAAATTGCCTACCATGTCGTTTGCTGTACCAGAGACAATTAAATGATGTGCGGCGGCAGCCTATCCTCCTGATTCCTCTCTCCCCAGGATATCCTGCGCTTTCGTTCTCATGGAAGATTCCGGGTAATTATTCCAATTAGTGCCAGTGTGAAGTGATTAAACATATGCAGCTATCACTGAGGAAGATTTCACCAGGTGTTCCTCTCACTGTATTTCTCCCTCTCTTTCACTTCCAATCCAATTGTCTTGAAAAAGAAACATGATTTGGAGTGTCCAAGCTGCCTGTCTCAGCCTTTCAGGGAAAGCAGATGCTCCTTCTATAATTATTCCCTGTTCGGAGGCTGAGGACTGACAGGGCTGATATGCATCAGTATAAATTGGTGTAGAGTGACCTCTGGCCATGGCAGTATGCTAAGGGCCAACAGAAGGAGCAAAGGGAAGGCTATGGTCCTAGTACACTAACAAGCAAGCAACATGGTACATGCAAAGTCGATGTTACCGTTAAGAGTAAAACAGTAAACAGTAGAGTTTTGAGGAAGAGTTTTGTTGCTTCCTCTTGTCTCTCTTTTTCTAAGAGGAAGCTGAACTAGATGGAGAGGTTAGCCAACATGAGTCGTCTAGGCATCACTTTACATTCTTCCAGTCCCATATGGTCGTGTGTGTGTATTTGAAAGAAAGTGAACTATTTGCCTACTGTGCTTGCACACAGAGGAATGTGACCTCTGCATTTAACCCATCCGTACAGTGAAACACACACACACACACCAGTGAACACTAGGGGGCAGTGAACACACTTGCCCGGAGCGGGGGGCAGCCCCAAACCACGGCGCCCAGGGAGCAGTTGGGGGGGGGGAGTTAGGTGCCTTGCTCAAGGGCACCTCAGTTGTGTCTTGCTCTGGGCGGGGATCTAACCCACAACCTTCCGGTCAAGAGACCGGTTCCCTAACCACTAGGCCACAGCTGCCCCCATGTTTATTACAAACATGAACACAGTAAGATATTTCTATTATCCAACCCAGGCTTTTTTTTCTGTATTGGCATACACATACACATGCTCTTACTTTCTCAGTTTAAATTGAGAGAAAAACTGATATATATTTCAAACTTGCCTTACTCTTCGTCCTCTCTGTCCCATCTTGTTAGTTTCTGTATTGCTCACACTTCTTCTCTCAATTGCTCCAGTCCTCTGTCCTTGCCGGCCATGCCTAGTGTGCACTTTTGTGCTAGAAGTGTGGAGTGGTCCATCCACCCAGCAACAATTGAATTAACACAAAAATATTGAGACAATGCCACTGTATTCCACTGATTAAGGCAATTACACAGATAGTCATTTCTGCCCCATCTGATGTCAGTGATACGTTTATGATTCGTCCTCCTCAGATCTCACCATCATTAGTATTAATGACGGACGATGAGACGACACTCTTGAACCATGATGAGTTTGGCCATCCGAGGGCCAATTCATTATATGGCAGTTATTAACAAGCAACGACATGTCCTCTACTGCGGTGACACTTTAAATTGATTCTGAGTGGATCAAGCAGACATTTAATTTGGAGAAGCGCACTAATTCTGAGAATGTCCTCCTGACAAAATAATTCCCTGCATTTCCCCGAGGGATAGTGCTTCTCTCCATCCACTAAAACACTTTAAGAGGCGTTTGAATTAAGTAGTTCAAGTGGCGTTTAATTAGCTTAAAGAAGTGGGTGATTGGTTGTTAATTAAGAGAGCATTAATGGTTGGTTATTTCTCATTAAGGGTAAGACATTATTAATAGCTAACACCAAACACAGATGAACTCTACTCACTAGTAAAACAGAGCTTCCCCTATGTACGTACATGTACGTAATACACCATATGAATCTTGGCAACTACCAATAACTGAATGTGTACTGTAGATGTCAGAGCACTAAGGGCAAGAAAACACTTTGAGATAAAATGATATGAGGGCAAATTTAATAGGAAGTGAAGGTCAATAATCATTTGATGGAAGAGGCAACTAGTTCACATACAGTCAAGTTGACCTGTTCTCAAAGACTGAGCTTGATTTCCCATTTGTGAGAAGTGGGCAATTAATTCTGGCCTATACCAGACTAGCACTATGATAACCGCAGGACCAGAATATAATATGGCCTGAACTGTAGGACAATATCCTCTCATTCGAATCCAAGCTATGAACTGTTCAGCTCTATCACATGTGAGCCAAAGCAATTGAGCTCTAGATTAGACCCATATGTCCTCACACAGCCGGGTCAACTCCACATACACACATGCTCGGTCATGCTCAGTCCTCTGACAGAGAGGAATAAATGAGTGTAATTTCAGCAGAGATGCAAAAAAACAGAGAAAATAATCTGAATTCTTATATGTAGATATTCATCATCATTCAATCTGTGTATTGATTACAATGCTCTCATAAATGTAAATGTAGAAAAAACATGCTATATCTGGAGCATGTGTAGGTAGCAAAGTGACTTTAAAGTCTACTTACATGTAGGCATAAAGG
>JAOVVF010000044.1:22241463-22263457 GCA_028565595.1 Duopalatinus emarginatus
AACAATAATACAGTATGCTGGAGTGTAATGGAAGAGCATTAGAAGTTGCCAGTTTTACTAACTTAAATGAAGCATTCATGATTGATGAAGTCGTTTTTTTCTGACAGCAGCAGTGGTGCATTGATGTAATGTTGGTGAGCCGTAGGCCTATTTGTGACTGAATAATTCAATGAAGTTGTATGCAGTGTTTCTAGACAGCCAGGTTGGCAATAGGAACCGATATGCAGCAGTCCTTGTCATCACAGAAATGTATACAAGATTGTGACCATTAGAAAAGTTTCCCACTGTTAGTCAGACAGTGAGTTCATAGCTCTTAATAGGAGAAATGTAGATACAGTGCAAAAAAAATAATTAAAAAGAATCATTCAATTTATGGAAAAAATAGTTCAAATGGTTAATGGATCACACTTTTTAAAAGTATTGTAAGTGTAAAGGTAAAACCAAAGGAACCTTCAGGGTTTTTTTTTTCATTAAAACAGTTTTTAAAACAAAATTAGCAATTTACATTTTATTAGGACAGCATCAACTACTACTTGACTTTTCTTAAAGTCATTACAACTCTATCACAATGCAATCCCAGTTTTGGTAATAATCACATTTTCTATGTATTTAGGCAGTTAATCGTACATCAGTGTTCACTTTGCCACACACTGAACACATTTTCTTTACACTAAAATCACCTGTAGATTTCTCCTTATGCCACCAAAAGTTCTGACCTGTCAGGTATAGACTTCCCAAGACCTCTGAAGGTGTCCTGTGGTATCTGCACTGTGTGTTCAGGACAGACAGGTTCGCCTTTGCACCTCATGTGCAGCAGTGACGCTTGGATGTCTTGTGACCCTGCAGCCAATTCAAACAGTCCTTCCCCTGCATACAGATAACACTCCATGAGACCTGCTGTTTTGGAGATGCTCTGACCCAATCATCTACCTATCACATTTCTGTCCTTCAACTGCAATCAACTGCAAGAAGTGACTGTTCACTTGCTGTCTGACGCATCCCAATCCTTGACAGTGGTTTTAATGTTATGGCTGATCATTGTATGTGAAGAGCTGTTCTGCAGTTGCCATTTTGACATCCGGCAAGCATATACATGTTCACATTAGAGAAATATACCTGGAATGTGTTCAGTTGTAAAACACCATGTAACAGTAGAATAATAGAACCTTTCATGAGTACAATAAAAGTGCATTATAAGTGCATTAACGTATTGTTATTTTATGAGATGCCTGCAAGGACACAATTCATCAAACCTTTTTGCAGCATGCTGGGTATTCCATATATTTGTTCTACCACCAGCACTAGACATTAGACACTATCTTGCCAAACCAGGTGTGTTAGTGCTTGGTGTATTGGATATCAATATATTATACTGTGTTTTTAAGAAACTTGAAAGTATTTGAAACAAACATGATGATACATTATCATTATTTTGTATAAATAAATATTAATAGAGATATTGCCAGGAGGCAATAATGTAAAAAAAAAAAACCCCAGAAATGACAAAAAAAACGAAATCATAAAAAAAATGCAGCTGAAACTTTAAACAACTATCTGCGTCTTAAAGGTAATTTCTTTAAGATACATTTCCTTAAGAATCCCATCAAATGCTTGCTCAGCATCTGGCACAGTTGTCTGGCACTGAACTTAGTGCTTTCTTATAAGAAGTGGCCTTGTAGGATGTGCTGCAGCTCAAATGTTATTCATTGTAAAAAGACAAAGCGAAAGATAATTTATTGAGTTACTAAGAGCTCAAATGTGCTTTGAACACACTAACAACTGTCTAAACACAGCAGATTATCATCTACTGAAGACGTAAAGGAAGACCAATGGGACTTTATCTAGTCAGGTGCGATGGATCGAGAACGCTGTCTTGTACATTATGGCATGTTTAAGACTTTACCATTATGCTACTTTGTAATAGAAGGTATTAGTTATTATTATTATTATTATTATTATTGTTATTATTATTATAAAAAATTATACATATAAAGAGACTCAACCCTAAGAAACAGAATTGTAGAAAATAAAAGCAGGTACTATACGTGATTAATCAGATATTTTCATGTTAGATTGCAGGGACCTGATAAACATAGACTCGTCACACACTCAAACCATTATATTTTGTCATTATTTCCCCCCTGTGCACAATAAAATATTATTAAAGTGTAAATGAGTACTAATCTCTATGCCAGAGGAAAGATCCACCTGATTACAGTAAAGGACAGACAGACTCTTCAAGCAAATCCTGCATGTAAGCACATATGTACACCAACACACAGACATCATATTACCTCTATTCCCTGTTTCACCTCTAATCTTTTATTTATGATTATAAGAGATTATTTGGCCACAGAATAAGAATGACTTAACCCAGTCTATTGAGTTATCAGTGGATTTTTATTTTTATAATTTTTTTTAAAGTCAGCATTTTGAGTTAGATTGGTAGCTCAAGTTGAATGTTATGGGAAGATGTTAGGAGAAAAGGTGTGCTCTAGGTCCATCTAGTGGTCGTATCTTACTGGTGTAGCCCATCCAACAGGGAGAAATATCCACATCTACACTTACATGCAATACTTCTATAGGAAAGCAGCACTTGGATTTAAAGTGGCGCCTACACGTAATGCATTTCTAGCATGTTTAAACTGTTATATGCTCATCTGCATGTTTACTCCGCATAACAAATTTGCTCTACAGAAGCTTGTTCCAAGTTTTTTTTAATTCTCAAATGATATTCAGTGTCATTATGTAAAGCAGCAGAAATGAGAAAATTGCTCTCATTTCCATATAAACCCTGGCAGGGCATTTGAAGTAAAGCATGTGTAAAACTCAAAGAGAGACAGATAAACTGTCCTTCAGGGACGGTGCTTCAGCAAGCCTATTACTGTATTAGCTTGGTCTGTTTTAGACTCTAATTTCACAGTGGCATCTAATGGCAGGGACTGGGTGTCCAGCCACGGTGATGGCAACCAACTTCCAGTGAATCTGCCTCTGCTAAGACATATCCTTCCTCTTTGGCAGATGAGCAGTTGGTCAGAGCATCGTCCAGTCAAAACAATGCTGTACTAGGCACAGCAAGAAATGCTTTGCAGACTCACCTTCATTTAAAGTGCCAAGGTCAGTTATCCTGGGCGATATGACTTCAGGCAAGAATCCCAGTTCCAATGACATGGACAATTCGGTGTCAACTGGCCACCAAACCCATGCAATTTAAGCATAGCACTAATGTATGGAATTTCTTATGCGATCACTAGCAAAAATGCAGTTTTCAAAGATACCTATTACAGTTCAACAATGTGCATAGGCACATAAGAAGAGGCCCAGTGGGATCCCAGAACAAAACCATAACCCCATGCCAGGCTATAAAGAAGTCATGGTGAATAGAAGTACAACACCCTTTTCAGAAAATAGTAATAATAATAGTAAATCTATGAGACCCCACAGAGATGACATCCATGGTTCTGTGTTGCACAAAAATGGCCCATTTTAGAGTAGATGGGGGAGTTACCAACATCTAGCAGCCTTTGAAATAAAGGTATCCAACAAATAAGGCGAACACTATTTGCAGCTTTCACTAAGCCTTCTGTACTAGAGGTCCCTTGTGTTCAGGAGTGTTTTCTGGACTGTTATATGCCTCAGTTGTTCACTTTGGTTCTCCTTGAAGAAGATATCCATCTACACCTTGCCAAACCTTTCCCCAGATCTGGCTTAGCATTTCTAGGTACAGATGCCACTCCCCTGGATGTCCTGGACAGTCTTCAGTGTGTCCATTGCACAATTGTACAGCTCCATCAAATAAGCTGCTGTCAATGAAGCTAGCTATGGATAGGCCCACTTAAGATGAGTCTGTGTAAGGTGATGAGAACTGCTCAACTTCATGCCATCATAATGAATGATGAAGCTGACCGTCACAGCCTTGATGGATTTACGGCCTGTGTGATTTACACACCCTCTCTCGAGCCCCTGTGGCACTGCACCCAAACCCTATGGCATCTATGCATCAGTAGCAGGCAAATGGGCATACCTAACTTGCTAGTGACTCCATCATATTAGCCACAACATAGCCTACGCAGTAAATGCACAGGTAAACTGGGGACAATCCAAATCCCCCATTAAAGCCATCAATAAATTCTTTGTTTTATGGCATAGTGAATTCTGTCAGGACAAGAATTGTGAGAAAAGGGTGCATTCAGTACTCTGGGTTGCATATCACTATTTAATACTACTTGGGCCTCCGCCAGCATTTGACTAGCTGCCAAGGTTAGGTTAGAGTCTGTCACTGGCACTTTTTGTTCTGCTCATCAGTCTTCGCTGGATGCAGACATTTGCGACTAGCAAGCTGTTTGGGTTGCAGGACATATTCTACAGCAAATCGGGGACTAGAACTGCCAGCTGGGTGTACTGTGCTGGAATCACTGTCAGACACTGCATACTTAAGATGGTCAATGCCAAGGCAGCAGGTACATAGCTGATGCCCATTTTGTTTTCCAAAGGATTTAGACATAGGCAGTACGGGATCTTTTTCCTAACCACTTATTGAATCTTTGGAGGAAACCCAAGTTTAAAAAAAAAATTATATCTGCCGTGTGGAGAGAAAACAGTCACCAACAGCAGAGCTGCATATTAATGGAAATCCAGGTAATGTCACAGACTTGACAATAAACAGTGCACGGTATTGTGAAGAAAAACGCTCAGCCAAGCTAGAGGCATGTTAGTTACAGGCCTGTTAATCAAGGACGTGGAATATTCATTGGGGATGACACAGAGGAAGAAAATAACCCAGCAGGGAAAAATGAGAAATTAGTGCTGCTTACTGAATGGAAAGTATAAAAAAATCCTACATGAATAACCCATGAGGATAAGGAACATGGTGAACTATAGTTAATACAGGCTAGTAATGCCAATAAGAGAATACCGACACAGCTAACAGGCAACCCAGAGCTCTGTAGTCCTGGAAAAGGGGCTATGAAGATTTGAAGGGCTATGAAAAATTGGTTTTGAATGATATGAAAACTAAAACAGAAAAATCATTTACAGTGAACTGCTAGATCACAGAGAACCTGACAGTCCTCAGTCGAGATGCATTTCAACGTTCAAATTTCTTTTAGGAGCTCAGTCTTTCAATGCAGATTACCATAAAATATCAGCTATAAAATAAAATATTAGCTGTGTTCCAGAATTAATACATAAGCGTTGGGTGTGCTTTCAACAACTTTAATGAACCAGCCCACATTCCATGATCATCTGTAAAAATGTTTCTCAAAAAAAAAAAAAAAACTAAAATAACAACAATAATAATAATAATAATAATAATAATAATAATAAACAAATTCTGAAAGATTTTGAGTGACTCATCACCAACAAAAATATTAACAAATCTAGACTCAAGTCAACAGTACTGTACAGTCAGTTAGTGGCAGTCTAAGGTATCCAGTTCATTATTTGAATTGAGTTTACAATAATAATAATAATAATAATAATAATAATAATAATAATAATAATAATAATAACCTACCAGTCTTTCAGATTTAATCAGTTTTAATAATACCCTGGATTATTAAGGACCATGTATTTTAAAAAAAAGAGCTATAACATTCAAACCCAAATAACAAAACCTGCTATACTAGATTTACCAACAGTTGTATTCATTTATCAAGTTATCAACAACGGTACTAATTAAGCATCTCATTATCCAGTATAAATACCACTGGGATTCCACCAGCAGCAGCTGAACGGCATTAAAAATGAGCATGTAACGTTCACAGTTGCCTCAACACTGTATACTACACAGTTATAGGATTTTGGCACTGTTATGGCATGACTTTGTACATTTGTCTACATATTCTGCCTGGGGTCTAGAGGAAGCACAACACAAATGCTCACCACAGTAGATGACCTTCTGGTGTTTTACTACCTTAATTAAATGAAAGAAAAGGTTAGCTCACTTGTTGAATGCACCACTCCTAACTGTCACCATAGAGAAAAGTTGCTTGCCGCACCCTTCCTATAACTTATTGCTGGGTTTCAGTGCGTCATCAGCCTACCAAAATAAACCATTGCCAAAAGAGAATAAAAACAATGGGTGTATTCTATCAGCTCAGTCAACAGAAAGTGTATACAGCATCTAGGATGGACAACAAAGACAAATTATTTGAAATCTAACCTCTAGACATCCAATATTTAAAGGGATTCTGGTAGCTTTACAGCTTTTACTGCTCACTACAAAATACAAGCTATTACAGGTGAGTAGGGACACAATATAGAATTACTATTATATGTATTCCTGCCAAAATTCCCCAAGCCTTTGGACTGACTTTACATTTATCGGTACTCGCTACAAGTAGTGCACAGTCTTTGGTCACTAAAAAGGATAATTCAAGTACAACGTATAAGCTGTCAACTGTTTCCAACCAGCAGTAATGGGCTAAGTTTAGTTGAGAGATTGTTCAGTGAAAGTGCCCCATGGCTTCTGCTGCCTTTGCTCGAACCAGAGGTTCTGGATCCTGTAGCAGCAAAACTAGAGCTAGAAGAGAAAAGCAACAACATGTGAAAAGCTTTAAAGATCCAGTGATTAACAAACAAGCAAACAGTGTATTTTTGTTTAATTTTCAGCACATGAAATACATACTTGACTGGAGATATTATATAATTGTTTTTATTGTTACTGTAAGTGCATGTCTTTTATATTATGGTTTGTCATCATTAGATACTTTTTCTTGGATAAATGCAGATGGTATGCTTATTTTACACTGACATTCCAAAAGTCATGGCATAGCACTATGTAAATTGATTATGAAGTGGTGTCACCTCAGGGGATGGCTTGGGAAAGCCCACAACTGTATAAGTTGTCAGGTATTATCTTGTGAGTAGGGTTGAACACTGGCCAGCATGCTCATGGCAGGGCAATATGAATTATCAGAGTTTGAACGAGGCATGATAAAGGGTTCCAGATGGATGAGGCATTCCATTTCCAAAGCTGTGTGGGCAACATTCCCCAATCTACAGTGTCACATCTGTGCCAGAAATACATCACAGTAGGCATTACCATTCACTACAATGACCACCTATTGGTGATTAATAATTGTGACCGGTGGTGTCTGGCTAAAATTGGTCTCGCAAACAGACAGCAATGTTTTATTGCTTAGTGACATCTTACAGCCCATAATGGACTTCATGTACCTGCACGATTGCTGTGCCACTGTGCCATCAGGAGCACGTTGCTTGAACTGATTTAAGGAGCATTTCTGAGAATTCCATTTTTGCCCGACATGAGCCTTATCAAGCATTTATGGCATATGGTGGAGAGGTTCATTCACACCCAAGATACAGCACCATAAAATATAACTGAGCTGTGGGTGGCTATCCAGACAGCATGGCTCAACATCCCTCTAAATGTCTTCAGTCCACTTGTGGAATCAATGTCAAGTTGCTGCTCTTTGCCAGGTGAGAGGGGGGTCCTACACATTACTAGTTCCTGTTCCATGACTTTTGGCATGTCAGTGCTACGCCATATATCACTAATAAACAACCCGTGTGTTTCTGTATCATGGTACTACAAGCAACTTCTGATCTACCTAAATACAACAGAGAAGCCATCAGTGTGCTAATGTGTGGTAATAGTTATGACAGATGTCACCACGAAGAAAACTAGCATGTCATCTACATCTGCAGAGCCACAGATGTCATTTATAAAATGTTAGTTACCCTTAGTCACTATCCCCATGTTCATATGCGAGAAGTGCTCCTCGGGCAAATTTCCCAATAGAAACCCTAAAATTAAGAAAAGCACACACACACACACACACACACACACACACACACACACACACACACACACACACAAAGGAGGAAATTTAAACAGTAACCTTAGACTGTAAAAGGCTGCGTACAAACCTTGACATAAAAGCATGTGTCATTTCTTTACTATAAGAATCATCAATCTGTCATTAGTACAGGGATTATCTTACCTATGAACATAGCAGCACTTGCTCGAATCTCTGCCCAGTTGCTCTTGAAAAACTGAATGACCGTGGCGTGGTAGAAATTAAGCATTCCTGGGAAGTCTTGAATCTTTGTGGAAACCAGTGTATTCATTAGAGCGTTCAAGCTGCAGTTTTATTGGCGCTGACTGATTTAAGTAAGAGTATTCAAGGCAAGTGTGTGTTGTCTTTAAACATTAGCTTCAACACCTGCTTTCATTAATTATGCATCTTTACTATATTATTTTTAGCTGAGGTTCTGTTATGACGTGAAAACACAACACAGACATTTAAAAATACATTTTATCCAGCATTTGCAAACCCCCAAGCAGAATTCTGTTTAAAATAATTAATTTACTTAAATACAGAGTTAAAAAAAAGAGCAGACTAGCATCTGAAATACAGCACACACAAATATCTGACCATGGAACTCACTATGTATTTGACAAGGTCATTGACGAATTCGCCATAGTGAAGACTCTTCTCCTCATGGAGATGGTTCTGAAACATGCTGGTGATCTGGTCAGAACCCAGGACAGGAGCGCACACACGCATGGCATATTTACATGCCTGAGAACACGTGTATACAGACACACACACAATCATTTAATCAAATTAGAAATAAGATATTGTAAACAGGAAAGTGTAGTAGATGTAGTACCTAAAGATGAAGTCTGAGAAAAACACTGACCTTGACAACCTGTGCGCTTGGGTCACTGAGGTGCAGGAGCAGACTGACCAATACATTATGAATCTGGTCTTTAAAGACAGGTTCCCCTGAGCTGAACTTTGACAGGTCCCCTAACAGCATGATAGCAGCACAACGGATCTCATCATTCTCCTGCAGGAAACCGAAGCAGTAGAGGTAAAGCAATCACAGATCACAAAATAGGAAATTGAGCTCAGATATGCAATACTGTTGCATTGCATTGCCTGGTCAACATGTAGCACATTCAACCCAGTAAGGTGGTTCTGTGTTATTCACTCACATTCTCCAGGAAGGGTTTAATCTTCATGAAGATGTAAACTACCATCATGTGGACATTCTTCTCATCCAGGTAGAGCAACACCTTAGACATGCCAGACATGGCCTCAAGAGTGATGAGCTTCCCTGGGTCATCCTTCTCCTCCATCCCTGAACTCATGGCTGCCAACAGCTCTTTAGCATATTTATTCACCTAGATAAGGTAAAATGAGTTTGTGGTGAATTTCTCAGCCAACATTAATTAACTGTATCATATCTATGACTCCTGTATTACATTAATGAACATGCTGATCATTTGACCTCTTAACTATGAACGTATGTAACTGCCTGGCTACATGTTTACAGAAATGATACACAAGCCTCCTATAGGTACTAGTTGTATACATCAGACATTTTCAACATGATGGTTGTGATCTGCCACACTGCAGATTAGATCCCAGTACCTTCTCTGGTGAACCAATGGCGATGTTCCCCAGGCCTCTGATGGCCAGCATACGAATAGTACAACATGGATCAGAAATCCTCTCCATCATGTTGTTCATCAATACATCAATTATCATTAACTCGGTCACCACATGGTGGTTAAGCAGCTTGAGGAAAAAAGGGAAAGAGCTTTGTGTCATTGAGCTGTGAATCTTTTTAGACGTCTTTCAGACTCTTTAAAACAGTGTTCATCGATTAACTTTAACCTGGGCCCTAATTCACACAAAATTAAATAGTGTCTAGGCTAATTATATCACATGGCTACTAATTCCCCTCACTCACATGCTACTTTGGCTAAACAGAAATCACACTTTTCATGGTGATAAATAATGACGAATCATTACAGTATGAAAACGTATGTACAGCCAGCTCAGAATGATTAGCGCCTTTTTAAAGACTGGTAAAAAAGGTTATGAAAAACAGTCTGGCTTCATATTTATAACCCAGTGAAACAGGAAGTTGTGGGTGACTGCTTAAGATTTTCTTTTAAAATTGCAACTAAACAATGGTGAAAATTTTATTATATACAACACATCAACAAATTAGAAATCTGTTCCAAATCTTTGGAATAGAAACAGATTATTGATGGACTGAAGGGTACATAAAACATTTTCTAGTTAAATTTTGGAAGATAAAATCATGGCATGCACATGTGATGTGCAATTACTAGGTCATTAAAAATTAAGTATCCTATATTTTTAAAACTGCAGTTTAGTTTTACTTAATTTCTGCATTATTTTTTGTTGCCAGTGAAGTATAGAGATTATTACACAATAAGAAAGTTCTTATTGGTTTTCTGATGTACATAAAATACATACATCATATTACATCAATACAATATACTGAAATAATATAATATGCCCTTATGCAAATCATTTTAATCTCAAAATAGTGATCTGCTAGAAATTATCTACACACAATTTTATTAACAAAAAATACAAATAAAATAAAATCTACGAATACAAAGGCATCTGCAAAACTCTGACCTCAGAGAAGAATGCTGTGACTGTAATTCTCTGGCATTCATAGATGTTGCTGAGGGACGGACACAGGCTCTCCATTATAGCCGGGATTCGTGGGCCTGCATGCTTCGCCATTGCCCTAAAAGATACAGAAAACTCAGGGTTCAAACATGACTTACATACTCCTAACCCATTACCCCAAGCAGCAAGCATAATTACTTATTATACTAATCTGGTCAATTCAAATGAACAAATGAATGAAGTCATTTAGGCAGCATACCTGGAAAGAAGAGTGACCCCTGTTGTATGGTGCTGAGGGTCCTTCATCTTGTCCCACACTGCATCCTGGTCTAGCACCTTTACTACAACATCCAGATGAGCTCGAGCCAGCAGGATGTGCAGGGCTTCAACTGCTGTACTGTATGGGGCACAAAAATGTTTGCTCTTAGTTTCTTGTGTCTGTGTCATTGAGTTTAATGCAATAATTAATAGAAATAATCTAGATGATCAGTGAAACTGTTGTACTCCGACACAGATAATCAAAACAAGAGTAATATTTCTACTATAAGCTTTTTTTGGAAAGAGCAACAAACAACCAACATGAAATCAATACTATATGTTTCATTCACAATAAGGTATTTTTAAATATACTGTTACTGTGATTGACAGGATAGACAGCCATCCCTAGCTCTAAGAAAACATAGCTAATATTGTGCCCTTGGCTTTACAGATAGCTATGATATCATCAGGATTTAAACTTGCTACCTCTGGACAATAAGACAAAAGGTAATTCACTGTTTGACATCCTGTAGCTGTTGGTTGTCTAAATTTATGATATGCTTGTTACTTATTATTTACAGTCCTGATCATGCTCCACATTCCGGCAACCCAGAAATGCATCTGTACTTTTTAAATTAATAAATTTATCTGAGCAGAAACATAACTAAAATATGTCTAGCTGTTCACAGTTACAATATTGCGACTCACCCACAGACATCAAAGTTGGTGATGGTGCTCTTGCTGGGGCTTTTGCTTTCGGCTCTGATACTGTTGCTGTTAATATCTTTGGGCAGCTGAACCCCAACACTGGAGCCCATGCGTACCAGCAGGGCACTGAACAATTTGGGAAACAGACTGATCACAGCTTCCTCAGTGTGTCCGTTTAGCATCATCTCACGGAGGGCACATGTCATCTACACACAATGTCTCAAAATGTAATATTTGCAGATAAAACTAACAAAACCAGACCGTTCGTCATTTTGACCAGTTTCCTATATTACGCCACAGGGACATCTAATGGTTTTTCCAGACCGCCACGCATATGTGGCAATGACAGTAACTATCAGCAACCCTCTACTGGGGTAATCTTTTGCAAGATGTGGACTAATTAGCAGAATTCCAGCATGGCTGATTCTAAATGATATCAGTGGAGAATATGACTTCATCTACTTGACCACAACACAAAAAACGAATCACTCACCGCTAACGGTTGATTGGTGGCCACCTTAGTCATGCCTGGTCTTAGTATGGATTCCTTCTTATCTACATAGGGTACAATGATGTTCAACTTTTCCATGATCATCTCCATGATCTGCCTGGCTATAGTGCTGTCTGCTCCCAGAGCAATCCACATCTCACTGCTCCAACTGAGGGACACCACACATACATTCAAGAACCAGTCTGAGAACATACGTGCCTTGTGAAAATTAAGTTTCCACCCATCATAATGGGAAAATAGACTGAATATTCTGTACCTGTCAAAAGGAAGAGGATATGAAATGAGTGTGTTGACGACCGTCTGCAGGTGCTGTGCGGCAAGGATCAGAATGGACTGTGCTACGGCAACCTTCACCTGCTCCTCAGAGATGACCTGCAGCCGACTGTGCAGCAACTCCAACATCTCTGGCACCTGACATACACACAAAGACAGAAATGAGGAGCGAACTGCAGAGTAGTGAGAATGTACAAAATATGCTAGCATTGCATATGACTTTTGACCTTGAACACATTAACACAACCTACAGAGGAAAAACTGGCAATATTTACACAACCTGGCAATAACTGTAAATATCATTACCAGGTCTTGCAGCATGGCCCCTCTGTTTTTGAGCAGTGTGTTCAGAATGACACTGGAGGCTCTGGAGCAATTGGACTGGGAGTCCACCAGACCGTCAAACAGCATGAAGATCAGGGTGTTTAGCTGCTGCTGAGGCAGACGCTTACTGATGATCTGCCACCAGACAGAGAGACAGAATGTCAGGAAAGCGATAATGATCACTGGACACACATCATTGTCGCTACTCTAATACTAGAATGGTTATCAGGCAAATTGTGTCATTTTTGGTCTATTAAGTGCAGGGCAATTGGTAAAATCATGACACAAACATACTCTAACTAATTTAAAAGCAACACTGTGTTATTTTATTAAAATTAGATTTTAGCTTTTGTTTTGTACTAGAACTGTCTACTTTACAATGCCAACGCTAGTAATAAAGGAAATAAATGAATATTAAATAGTCTTAAAGGCAAATGTAATACTGCTTTAGTAAGAATTGCATGAAGTACAGTATATATTTATTACCTTAGTGAGCTCAGAGCAGGTTTTATAGAGGACTGAGGGCTCAGGGTCATTCAGTTTCTCTCTCAATGTTAATAAACTTTCAACAGAGTCATCTTTGTAGTCCAGTGAAAAGCCTGAAGAGCACAGTATAGGCATGAATAGAGAAACTATAATATAGGGTTAATGTATGTGTTTAGTCACATACAAAATCATAGTTAATGTCTAAGGTCTAGAATTCTATATTTAATGCATAAAACTTTATCAAAATGCAACAGAAATTTCAGACATTTTCATACATTTCAAATAGCGCATATACGTCCTCTAATTTAAGTAACTATTATATGTCGAGTAACCTTATAAATGCACAAACAGTGAAATAAGCAACCAGTGAGAAGTGTAGACAACTAATGTTGTCTAAAGACAAAACATAAAATCAGTCAAGCAGTGTCAAGCATAAACAATACAATGAACATTATTTTCATTATTAATATTATATTGGGTGTTACCTTCATAGCGCAGCTGAATGTGTAAGAGTGAGTAAATGCAGTCTATGGCAGCCCTACGCACTGCAGCATTGGGGTCTGTACAGCGCGGGGCGAGACGTCCCAACAAAACTCCAAGGTTATGGAAAGTCACTAAGGTCTGCACAAAAATTCAGATGTTGCCTGGAATGTTTGTATAATGATCTCATACAGTTTTACACAGCAGGGACCAACAAAAATACAAGCTAACCAAAATGCTCACCATTATAAGTCGCAAGGACTACATTTATTTTTTAGCAAATTTCTGCCAGTACCACTGGCTGCAGCACTACTTTTGATGCACTACATTAGATATTGTAGATATTTTGAAGACATTTAAAGGTTTAAAACTGAAATTTGGGAATTGTGGGATTAAAGTCCATGTATGAGCACTCATCATTTAAAATATTGATTGTTTTCATCACTTTTTATAGACATACATACTGCCTTATCTGACAATGTGAATGTCTTTGTTATTATTCTATTATTCTAACACAGAAGATAATAGTAAAAACTTTAGATTTGTACAAGTGTGAGTGTATGTCACACCTTAACACTCAGACTGTCTAAGTAGAACTGCAGTATCTCAGCTGCAGTCCTCACTGCTCTCTCACGCTCATGGTCCTGTTTGGAGCTCAACCAGCTCTCTATATGCTGTGGGGGGAAAGGCAAAGCAGTTTAATAAATAAAAAAAGAGTCAATAATAAAATAATAAGTGTGGAAATGTGCTTACCTTGAACATACTCTGGATACCGTCTGGACTTAAATCTCTGGCCAGAACACTGCACAGCAGTTCATGAAGGGCACTGAAGGTGTATGCATATAAGGCCTGAAAAACAGAAGAGGCTGAAACACATCTGGATTCCATTGTATGACCGATCTGTTATAGAAGTGATGGCTTTTTTTTTTTAGAGGAAACCACTGTACACACTATTGTGGTACACTGGTGTCAGACGTGTTAAAGTGATACATGCTGTACTATATAATTAGATTTGGGCTTATATGATGGTTGTAGGAAACCAGATCCAGGTTAGTTATGATTATTTTGCTCCAATTGGAGAGTTTTGCAGATATTCCAGCCAAATGGTCATTTCTGAACACTTCTAAATCTTGTGTTGGCTTAGCAGTTTGACTTGCTTACTTCGGAAAAAGCAGGAAATATTCTCATATCAAGTAAAACCATTTTCCCCAAAACCAGTATAAATCATCTGACAGTGACGAGAAAAGAAAATCACTGTGGGTCCTCTGCAAAATTCTACATTCCTAAAAATATTTAAAGTTTTGCTCAACTAGAATAGATGCAACTACCCCTAAATATTTTCTTTAAAAAAAAATGGAGGAAAGTCAAGAATGTGCATGTGTTTGTCAGTTAGGTTTAATTCTCACCTCTCGTTCTTGGGGATCAAGAACCTCTTCCTCTTTACCTTTCTCCACCATTTCTAATGAAGGAAGTCCAAACACCCCATTTATACAGGTTTTCAGCATGTCAGAATTTTCATTTTCAGACAGGGGTGGATCCAAAGTACTGAAACGTTGAGTGAAGTTTATTTCTTAAGTTTTTGGTGTGATGACTAAAAAAAAGTTTCATGTCTAACCTCAAAAGATAAATTTGTTTTCATAAAAGAAATTGTAATTCTACAGCAAATACAGACATACTATACAATTACTTGTATGTGCTTCCAACTTTGTGGCAACACTTAGAGGAGGAACTGAATATGGGTGTGATAGTCAGATGTCCAAATAGTCTTGGCCATACAATGTATTTACACTCTGACAGAAAAAAACAAACTTATATCTCTAGTTCCATGCTCCACTGTGTATTAAAAAGTACATTTGATAATACTTTAAAGTATAGTCCATAGTTGCAAATGCATATCACAGAACTTTAGGGTTTTGCTAGTTGGATGTTAAAACAACTGCCTCAAAACAACTGTATATAGTACCTTATGAAAATAAGCTTACAAAATACTAGCAGCCTCACAAAAAATCCTAAAGGTTATTTAAGCTTTATTATAATTTCTGCAAAATGTAACAACACCACCATAGAAAAACATTGACTTTGCTGCCTTAAAGGATACATGAGGTTGGCACATGTGGTCATTACAAGGTGGCGCACTGGAGTACGCATGGAGTCGACAGGCTCTGCCTTGATGAAATCCTAGTGAAAACAGAAAACAAGATTTGAAGTCGAGTGACTAAATCTCACAGTGGAAAACTGTTCTTTTTAGAACTCTTATAAAATGAGGTGCCAGTTTGAAAAATATATATTATTTATTTTCACAATATATTATATTATGTTATATATTATAACAAGTATGTCACACAATTGCACTTTGTTTTTCAAAACAGGCAGACTATTTTAGCATCAATTAGCATTCAACTGAGAGCTAGAATGAGCAGGTATTGATAGCTGTGCAAATCTAGCACTGACCCCCAATCATTTCAGGAGTTTGCCAAGAAAAATCTCAAAAGCTCCCAGTGATGTTGATCATACAGATGAAAATAATTTGTGACTAAACTAAAGTAGTTTTTCAGCCCTGGACTTTAACCCTATCCACCAGTCTGTTGGAAATGTGTGTGTGTGTTTTTTTTAATACCAAGAAAGGGCACCACACTACTAGACAATATAATACACAAAACTAATAAACTAAACAAATAAGCTGGCAATGGGATGAAACAAGTGTATTAGCATTAATGTAAATAAATGTCATTGTGATCAATATTTGAACCAATGCCACAGGAGTCACACACCAACATTACTCCCATGAGTTCCTGCTTGCGGCTGAAGACGTATCCCTGTTTGTGAATGCAGGTATTAATGGCTTTTGCAATCAGTCCAATACTCTGAATAAGACTCAGCTTCATGGTCAGGTCCTGCAAAGATTTCAAACACAGACAAAAATATAAACAAAGACTCAAGTACAAGGCTGACCACTTTTTAAGTAAGCCATACTCGTATTAGTATTTGATCCGCCCACGTCAGGATGGAATACCACACAGTTAGATTTTTCATCTAGAAAATTAAGTCTGCACGCACTGTTTTTTAGCTAAGAGAAAGTCTGAAGACTTTTGACTTTAATTGACTCTATAAGCTTGGGAGCATATTCATTTTCGAAAAAAGCAATTTTAGCTATTCAGATCATTCTGAATCTGAAGTACTAATGAAATCAAATATACAGACCAGAGAAGACAAATCGTAACCCTCCACCTCAATATTGTTAGTGGAAAAAACGATTACATAGATGGTTTTATGACAGGTATTAGGAAATGTAGAAATCCATAGAACCATCAGTGAGAAAATTTAGTAATAAAGTCTTCAGTGGGTTAGTTGACAGATTAATTCTTAAACTTTCTGAAATTCTCAAAGTCACAGAACATTGTGTTTACACAGGCACCAATAGATCTACAGATAATTCAGTAACTCAGCTCCTCTAAATAAACATCTAAATGAAGAGACTCATTTAGAAAAAGATAAAAAGGTTTGTTTTTCTGCCTTTTTTTTTTTTTTTTTTTTTTGAGAAGTTCAGAAGTTCACGCTTCTTGAATTTAAGGCCTCAAGATCAAAGATAAAAGGTTTTAGTTGTTTCTTTTGAAGAGAGAAGGAAGAGGTTCCTTATGGTACCTTGGTTTCTACTTTAATTCCAAGAACCTGTGCAACATAAAAGTAATGTTGAAGTTTAATTTACAACACAGTATAACATACCAGATATATTTAAGGATGTAAGCAACATCATATATTATACTGTATAATACTATGAACAGCAAATACAAACACAAATCAGAATTTCTTTTGTGTGTGATTTCACACTGTGTCTGGGGCTCTAA
Source organism: Duopalatinus emarginatus (assembly GCA_028565595.1). Taxonomy (NCBI): domain Eukaryota; kingdom Metazoa; phylum Chordata; class Actinopteri; order Siluriformes; family Pimelodidae; genus Duopalatinus; species Duopalatinus emarginatus. The sequence goes on from JAOVVF010000044.1 coordinate 22,258,779, forward strand.
AGAATAATTCATTGGTGATTGTGTGCATATATACAGAAATTATATGGAAACAGAACTGATAGTGAGCACCTAATCACCTAATTTTTAAAAACAACAAAGCAGACACACTCATAAGCATTTAGAGTGCTGATAAGATAAATAAAATATCCACCTCTTGGTCTAAAATGAAAGATGGAAAGCTCTTATTCCTGGTTTTCCAATAGACAAATGTTTCTTTAATGGTATTACTTTAAATTATCCAAATGTGTAGAGGTGATATTACTAACAAACACTGGTTAGCAGGGCAGTCAAAGCTTTCAGCTAATACATAATCTCTATGCCATGTACAAAACAACTTGCACTGTGAAGGACATCTTCAGCACTAGCCTTCACTGATAGTAAGTTTTTAAGAGATTAGCTTTGTCACTGCAGTGAGAATGTATAAATGGCTGCTACAAAATTTTAATCAAACTAATCAAATTGGAATTAAGTATACTTTGTAATTTTTTTGAAATAGGCCCTATAGAGGACTCTACCTCAGTCGGGATCTCATTGACATTAGATCATTCAGGGTAGGTGCCAAGCTAAGCATGGCTGCTTCTCTAGCAGACACTGGTTTTCAACTACAATACGAAACCACAGAAGTGTTTTGTTCCATTTAGGAAAGAATTACGACTCTGAAGTGTACAGTGGTCTGACTAACCTTTTTCTAACCAATCATGTTTTTTTTTTTACTGTGTCTAGTTACAAAATGGAAGTTTTAAATCAAATGGAATGTTGAAATAAAAATAGAAAGCAAATATTCATGTAATTGTACACCTTGTTTGGGCACTTTCCCTAACACAATAAACTTTATTACATAGAGTACATTTATGACTTATAAATCAAGTTTATTTATAATTCCTTTATCTAATGAAGTGTTGTGCTGGGTATGACAGGGAAAGGGATGTGGCAGTGCATGCAAGAGTTTGAATATCAGGCAAGAAGCTTTTTAATGCTAAATAATAAAGAACCATCCCAGTTTAATGTGTATGTCCTGTTAATTCTACCTTGGTGTTAAAGAGCTTGCTGATGTTGCGGAGTATGTCATTGTCAAGGCGTATGAGGAGCTGGTCAACTGGAGCATTCAGAGCCACGTAGCCATAACACAAAATCAAAGTGCTCTTCATCTTCTCTATATCCACATCATTCTTATCCTGCTTGACAAGACATCCATAAAACACAACATTAACAGTAATGAGAAAAGTAATAATAATAACCACACATGTCTGTGAGCCCTTTATTGATTTGTTTGAAACATTTTGGTTTCCTCTCACCAGAGAAGCCAGCCAAACTTACTTTGAGCAAGCTAAATATCCCAGAGGCTTTCTTGAAGGCATCAGATTTCCCAAACTCGTCAAGTTTGGCCAGAGTGCCATCCAAATGACTACTGGCACACAGCCCCACAGCCATCGCTACTCCCTGTGAAACCAATCACTCCCAGTTATTCTCATTATTACATATTAGTAGGTTTTAAATAGTTGTTTAAGTATCCCATTTCCAAGGAGTGGTTCAGTGCAATCATCAGTATGTCCCATTCTGCAATTAGGAACTGCTGGGCTGCATTCTCTGATCAAATCTCTGTAATAAAACCATACTGCTGACCAGCCCTAAGCCTAGCTATGACCCCCCTTTTGCAAATTAGCAGCGAGCTTCACATACATTCTTGTCACAAGGCCACATTTCTCTGAGCGGTCCTGATAGAATGAAACAAACAGTGAAACCATGTGCCTTTAATTGGATGCTCAAACAGGAAACTGCACTAAAGGTCACGTCAAACAAGCGAGCAGACGGGCCTATGACTGAGACTACAGCATCTGGAGTGCTTAAGACGATGAATGAGAGGCCGGACAGATGCTGGCGGATAAAAGAGGTGAAAGCAAACAGAGCAGTGTGTGTAATGTGTTTTCTTTGCCGTACCGCTCTTTCGGTGGCGTCGTTATGGCGGGTGCTGATCAGAATCTCCTGGAGCTGTTTTCTTACCAGCTCCTTATTGGAGGAATGCTGCAGAGCCACACCGATGCACTTATACAGGAAGCTCTAGAAAGGGTATTGAGCGTATCAGTTTAAATGAGCCGAGAGACTGTTGGAAACAACTTGTAAATGTTTTAAAGACCACTCCAGCTCGACTTTGTACAATCCATTCATAACATATAATCCTCATGATATAGTTAGAATAGAGGTGTTTTATGTTACCAATACCAACCTTCTCCTCCAAGGAATGGTTGTAGGTTGGAAGATATCGGGTTGCCTCAACCACCAGCTGACAGCTCCACTGGCCATCATCAATGGCTACCAGAGTTTTAGACAGGAACTTTCCCAAGAGAGCAACATGATCATTATAATAACCATATATAGGCACTTCAGCATGAAGCAAACTCAGGCAAACTAATATAATTTTTATAAACACAGAGCTACAGAAACTTACCCAAAGGAGGCTGTCTTCCCATTTCTTTTTGTCAAATGCTTCTGGTGTGGATTCTGACCATAAGAGGACAATTAGTTTTGCGAAAGAGAACAGTCCATTAGAGATGGAGTACCAGAAAAATGTGTTATGCATCCAAAAAGAATGCTATTTAAACCATATAATTTTATGAGAATGTTAGGAAATGTAAAATTTTCCTCATTAAAATGACACAGGCTCTCTTGTTGACAAGTTTGGCAGTCATATAAGATCACATAGGAATTCATTTGTTCTTGGAGAAGTGAGTGCTTTTAGCTAGGGCTTCACTTGAACAGACATTTTGAGAATGCTTTTTAAATTTATAAGTCCTCAATGGGGAAAAACAACTGTAGCAAATCAAAAGTGATGTTAAGTGAGTGTTAAACTGTGAACGGGCCTAACTGGTATAGTGTGCCTCGCAAATATAATGTATTATACCAAGTTTAGCTTAACTCAAACTGTACCAGGATTTGTTAAATAATTATTTTCATTGTGTCGTACTGATAGCATCAACCACAGCCTAGGTGAAAACTTGAAGACTGACCTTCCAGATAGCTAAGGAGTCTTGGAATCTCACTCTCCCACAGTTCTTCTATTTTAGGGTTAATGTTGGGACTCATGGCATTCAGAAGACTCAGAGATGGAGCACCATGGCCTCGATATGAGAATGGGAATGAGGTATTCACCTAGAGACAGTATTAACACAATCATTTTAACCAATGACCACCAATTATATCAAATACAATAAGAATATGAGAATAAATAACCTGCTTCACAGTTAAGGCACATTTATGTTTTACATACTAATTATATACAATGAATTTCATTAATGCTAAAATAACTGCATTAAATGCATTAATGCTAAATAACTGTCTAAAAAACAGTGTACGGGAAGATGTGCAATAAAAGTCAGCTCAACTTTTGGCACACTTGGTCAAGATGGCTAAACAGGTTAGGAAAAGTGTTTATGGTTAATTAGTTTAAAATCACTAGTTTAAAAATGTGAAAGATCTTTAATTTGCATGGAATCTGGATTACAGTTCTGTGAAAAGATCCAACCACAACTCATATGTAGCTTACTAACAGAGGCTTTTATTGGCTACTTCATGGCTACTCCAAAATGGCATGTACCCTAGCAAGGTTCAATGCACTGGAAGAAAAGAAATGTGCTTTAAGGTCACTTAGGTCTTGTTATCTCTAATGTTCACCATGCTGGTAAATTACTAAGGGAATCTGGACATATTATTTCCCTGTCAATATCATATATCATATTTATATCCCTGTCAATTACAAGGTCAAGGATGAACTCTACTCCTCCACACTCAGGTGCTTCAAACATGCTTTAAAATAACCTCTCTGATCACTTTATTAGGCTTCTTATTCTTGCAGTAGGAGACAGCCACTAACAGACCACAGCAATAAGGTAAACTGTTCAGTGATTGGTGGGTAATGAACATCAACTGAGCAATTTATTAAGAACACTAATCGACAGTCCAGTTCTTGACGCAGGCTCAGGTTTCTGTTTTTGGCTGACAGGAGTTAAACCCAACAGGGTCTTTTGCTGCTGTAGCCCATCCACCTCAAGTCTTGACATATTCTGCATTTTGAGATTCTTTTCTGCTGACCACAATGGTACATTGTGGTTATCGGAGTTATTGTAGCCCGACTTTGTGTCAGCAAGCAGTCTAGCCATTCTCCATTGATCTCTCTTATCAACAAGATATTTCCTTCTGCAGAACAGCAGTTCACTGGATTTCTTTATTTTTAGAGACTGTTGTGCATGAAAATCCCAGGACATCAGCAGTTATAGAAATGCACAATCAAGGCTGTTTGGCACCAACAATCATGCCACAGTCAAAATCACTTCATTCTAATGGATCTGATTCGAATGGTCGATGTGAACATTACTCAAAGCCACTGGTCTGTATCGACATGATTTTGTGCATTGCTCTGTTGCCATATGTTCGGCTGATTAGATAACTGTCATTAATTACTGTTACTGTTAATTTATACTGTTAATATATATATATATATTATATATATATAATATATAATATATATATATAGCACAAAAAGTAAGGAAATTTGAGTTTGGTAAATACGTCTTATACCATTGGAAAGCCTGTTAATTTTCCTTTTAAATGGTGCCACAATTGTAAGGAACATGCATTTGTGGGATGAGCAGTAGAGCGGAGTATGCCAAATCTTTTCTGCCACT
>JAOVVF010000044.1:22273319-22285732 GCA_028565595.1 Duopalatinus emarginatus
CACACACACACACACACACACACACACACACACACACACACACACACACACACACACACACACAGACACAAACACACACACACACACACAAACACAGACACACACACACAATAATTGATGTTAATAATAAACCTGATTGATGAAGACACTATTTTGGCTCTTTTACTATTGTTATTACTATACCTGCTATACATTCGATATATATCTTTGTGACAGTTTTGGTTCTCATTACATTTTTAAATACATGCCCAACCACTCTCACTCTCACCAATGAAATTTTGTCAATTTTCCAGAAAGAAATGATCTAATAATCAAAATTGATTTCCCATGAGATCCCTTGTTATTAACAACATGACCTACTTTTAGAAATCCTAAAATACTAAACAAGTCTATTCCAGTAACCATCATGCCTCTATAGCACACATATACACATACAGGGTCTCCACTATATTGTTCTTTTCTCTTTGATATATCAGTAATGTTAAAAAAAAGTCTCCAGAATGTCACAAGCTGACTAGTGTCCTAAACTGTTCTTTATTGCCTTAGATCACAATCTTAATGGATACTTCCTGTTCAGGTTTCATGACAAATAGGCATGTGACCAGCCAGCCGTTAACATACTTTACTATTGCGATTACAAAATAAAATACAGGCAGTGCTTCTTCAAGAGCTCTGCAAACGAACACCTCGTAACAAAACATTTCCTCTTACTCCCTCTACCAACAGTCAGTGTTAACTAATGTGGGTGTTCAATCACACTAGGTGGATTATAATGATTATGCTACTGAGATAATGCTTCTGCTGTTTAATACAAAGTAAAGAATAAGGAGGCTTAAATAGGGCATTTCTGCATCTCTAAAGAACTGTGCATATTTAGTCATGAGTACATACATCATAGTACGAGGAAGATACTTCCAAAAACAGTAAAGTAGGAAGTAAGATAATTTCCCCATTATACCTGTCTGTTTTATTACAGAAAAATATAACGCTCAGAAATGTGAGAGGAAATGCTTAAAAATTCAGACTCCATTAGGCCCAGATATAGATTGTGTCTTAGCCAAGACTAGACATAGTTTTCAGTGGTGGATCATGACCGACAAAGTAATACACTCCAAAACATCACAGATTTAGCCGTTAATACATCTGTTACTCGCCTCACACAGTCATTCACAGTACTTTTTTTTTTTTTTTTTTTTACAATGTAAAGGTAAACTGAGACAGCGTGGAACTTCTCTTCTGGTCACTATAATCTACAGTAGACAATGTTACTATTATTGGCAGCTTTTGTAATCAGGTAAAGGCAATTATTATTAATTATTCAGTGTCTAAAGCTCAGTGATTGTATGATGTCTATTGTGTATTTTAATATATGCAGGGTACCATTACAAAAAGATTAACATAAACATAAACAAACGATTTTGCCAAGACGCTGAGGTGGACGGACGCAATACTGCAAATACAAAATGACAATAAACTGTGTAATATACTGCTATATTGTTATGGTATATTCTTATAATTATCATATCAATACAATAATATGCAAAACGGGCAAATAGACCAATGCCCTGTGATTATTCTGGTCATGTTGTTGAGATCAAGGTGCATTGAGAGGTCAGATCAGAAGACAGACCAGACACAGGCTTGTGGTTAAAGAACCAGCCTTGGTACCAGAATGTCCCAGGTTCGAGACCCACAACAGACAAGACTCGACTGAAGTGCCCTTGAACAAGGCACCCAACTGCCAAACACTCCCCAGGGTGCTGAGGATAAGGGCATGTGTGCTCACTGTATGTGTGTAGATATATTTCACTGCACGGATGGGTTGAATACGAAGGTCAAAACCACTGCATAGTGTTCAGTAGAGTAACTCACTCACATTACCAAGGCGAAGAGTAAATAAAATGTTAATGGTGCAAATATGAGCTCGGAGGGTACTTACGCTCCACATCGGTCTCCTCGATGACCCCCATGGCAATGCAGTGGAGATCATCTAGCTATACATCTGGGATTCCTGCACACACACACACACACACACACACACACACACACACACACACACACACTTGTTTTACTATGATTACCCTGTTTTATACTATATTATACTACTATAGCTAAAGCATGTTTTCCACATTAAAGCTTTATTGCTGTTTAACAAGCTAGCTCACATATTTTCCTCAGTTTCCTGACAGTTACTGTGGAGACATGAGGTCCTCATTAAGATATAAAAACCTGTACACACTGCCAAACAACCATGACAGTTTTACACCACTTACTGAACTGTCATTTCTCCTCCTTTAGAGAGGAGAAGTCCTTCTTTATCCAGTGTGTGACATGTTTACAGAATTATAAAAACACAACTGAACAGATCTACAGGCAGTCACAAGCTGCTCAGTCAGTTAGCTCACTAAGCTAACTGCTCACTTCCTCCTCACTCGATCTGAGCTTGAACCTGACCGAGGCTAGCTAACTAACCAGCTCATTCATGTTTAATAAAAACCTGGATTTTACAACTAAAACCAAACAGCTGTTATGAAGTGAACTGGACTCCACACTACCTTTCTGTGTCTATGGGATTTTGCCTGGTTAGCCTGGTGAAGACACAGTCAGAGAGATCCTCAATCCAGAGCCCAGAACAGAGCAGGCTAAAATCCTCAGACTGCCGCAGATCCTGTGGCTCTGTGACTCACTAATATAATCTATTAAACCGTCAGTTAACCGTGTTAGTCTACAGGATCACATCGAGCTGCATGTAAACACCGAGGATCATGTGCTTCCCGACCACGTCACATGCAGCATACTAGCGTACTGAGTAGTATAGTATGAGTGGACCTCTGGTGGCCTGCTGCTGTACAGCACTATGTAGTGCGCTAGTGTACAGGTCAGGGAGAGGGGGCGTGTCCGAGCGCGAGGACCCAGCAAATCACCTGACAGGAAGATTTATTCATTTATTTATTTATTTAATTCATTAATAAAGTCGTTTACAATAAAACTATAAAAGTAGAATGAAAACAGAATTTATTCATTTAAAATTAAGGCAATTACAACAAAAGACGTTCAGACGTGAAGTGAAGTGACCACTCATTGACCACTGTGCTTGTTCAGTAGAGTGCACACACAGGAATTTGACCTCTGTATATAAATCTGTCCATGCAGTGAAATACACAACAATGAGGGGCAGTAAACACACCTGCCCAGATAGTGGGTAACACTATCCACACCACCCATGGGGCAACTGGAGCAGGTGCTTTACTCAGGGGCACTTCACAGGGGCACAGTCGTGTCATAGCTGCCCTTGCCCAAGGCTGAGATATGTTTAGTGTCCCCATAACACCCCTTCTAATCTTAGTACAAATGGGCAATCACTCTGCATTGTGTTGAAGCAAGGTTAAATGTGATAAGTAATAAAATATAACATTTAATTTTGTGAACCAAGTTTTCACCCTTTGAGTCTAATGTTAGGTTATTCAATATCTGTCCCTTGGGACACAATTCTGTTTACATCACATTGATTATCTTGATATGTTTTGTTGTGCCTGGTAGTAATGGACAGATTTATATAGGAAAAGTGGCAACGTTATAAAATTAAAAAAGAAAAAATGAAATTCATCTGAAAACAGGACAAATAAAGGATCAGCATCAGCACAACAACATGCATGTTACTGGTGTTTCCTCAATAGAATGAAGTCAGAGATTTCAGACTAATGGACCTCAGAGACCCAAACTGATAAACTATCTGAGCTAGAAATTTCGAGATTTAGAGCCTGGCCTGAATAGTCCATATTCAATTCAATCCAGTGTTATTTGTATACCGCTTTTAACGATAGACATTGTCCCAAAACAGCTGTACAGAAATAAAGAAACAATTTATGGGGCTTGTTGCTACACATTTTGCATGTAGTAATGTCGAAATTATTCACATCAAGTTTTGAAATTGCCTTAAGGCTAGTGTATCACTGTGACAGCACAATGTTAGTCATGTGTACAAGGAAGCAATGGAGACATTGACTGAGTTCCAGTTTAACTGGACAGCTGGATCCAGACTTTTGAAAAAGGTGGATGAAGGACATTCAGAGGTGGTTCAGGAAAACAGGAAATACAGTACATGTACAAGCAGTCAGTCACTTCACTATACTGCTTGCCAAACTAGTGGTCAGTTTGGTCACAGAGAAAATAATCAGGCCAATAATAGAGGTCACTTTTAGGAACTTTTGCCAGAATTGTTCAAAGAGAAATGAACACCTGGGCCTCCATGTTAAATGTGCACACCATGATCTTCAGAATGAGCTGCTTGATGTCCAGTAATCTGAATACTTTGCTTTAATTACTGATGAAACCACAGACATTAGCAAATCAGGGAGGATTTCAGTGGTTTTATGCAACCAACACAATGGTGACGTACATGAAGAATTCTTGGGCCTCCAACCAGCTGACAGTTTCTATACTGAATCATTGTAAAACACTATAAAACGGATCCAAATACAAAAATACAATACAAGATGGATAAAAACACATGCTTTGCTTTTAGGAAAAATTATGAATAAACTAGCAGAAACTGTGCATATTCACTGCCATGCATATAGACTTCCTGATCTATTTGTTGTTGTCTGTGTATGAAACACAGAATTGGTGCAAATGCTTTACAGGTTTTTATTTATTAGTTTTTTTGTTTGTTTGTTAGTTTTTTTTTCCAGGATCAGTTGTACATAGGTTAAGACAAAGTCTAAAGTTTTTTCAGCCTCACCAAAATTCTGTGGTCACCTGCAGTCCAAGGATTTAGTTCTTGCATCTGCAGTTGAGTGAGTTGCTTTTGTAGTTATGTCCCTTTATGAAAAAACACAGATGCGAGGAATAAGAGTTGGGAAAACGCCAGTGACCTATGTTCTTCATCTGGGGACAAAATTAAGATGTGGGTTGGCACAGCAGGGTCGGAGAAAAGCCAAACTTGTGCCACCTGCAAGATTTGTGATAAAACAGTGAAACAGGTCAAAGGCAGCAGATGGAAAATTCTATGAAAGACTATGATAACCACTGTTTTACATGGTTATTGACAGATTGATCAATGAACTGAAACCGGTGATTCGCTACAGAAACCTGTCATATCCTCAGTAACCAGGGTAACATCAGCTGTTAATCAAAAGCACAATTCCTTCCTGGTAAGCAGTGTCTTTAGCCAGTGACAAAGCATTATGGAATATCTATTGATTAGACATTGATTAATTGAATGGAAGAAACCAGCTGGTGCTATAGTGAACTACACATGTGACTGTGTGAGAACCAGCAGTCTTGCAGTGTTGCCAGTCAATTCAAGTAGAGCAAACCATTTTACCTTGCAAACCATTGGTGATTATTACTTGCAGCGACACTAGCCCCTGGGAGGCATACACAAACACTCAGAGGAAGTGTACATGCATAGTTGAACTTACAGCAGGGGTGTGGGAAGGTGATTTACATTTGGGGGTGCCAGAATTTTAAGCACCATACATGAGGCATGGGCTATGATTGCACACCTAAAAGACATAGAGTGTGTTTTGATTACAATAATTATATCACAGCATAGGTAAATTCTCAAATCGGAAGTTAATTTAGGTTCAATAGCAGCATGAACCTGAATATTTACAACTGGAACATAGATCCTATGTAAATCAATTTGCACTATGATACGTTTCACAGTTCACAAGGGACCTGTATGGCGGGAATCTGGGCCTAATAAAAAACAGGCTGAAAAGTCAGTGAATTTCCTGACACGTCATTTAAAAAATTTAAAGATTTGACACATACACAGTCATGCACGGTATAACCTGCAGTGAAACGCTTCAGAGTGTTCCTCCACAGAGGTAATTATAAAATGTAAGTGTGCAAAATGTGCAAGATGTGCTAAAATGCTATTTCTGGTTTGGTGTGTGTGTGTGAGAGTGTGATGCTGTGGGAGTCTCTGTCAGAGAGTCTGTGTGTGGTGTAGACTAGTCCTTGCGGGAAGAAGCTCTTCCTCATTCTCTCTGTGCCAAGGTTTCAGGGTGTATAATCATTTCCCAGAGCATAACAGAGAGATAAGTCCATTGTTGGGGCGGCTGAGGTTTTTCACGATCTTCCTGGCTCTGATCCAGCACTGCTTACTGTAGATAATTCGCAGGTCAGGAAGCTCGGTCCAGGTGATAAGTTCAGCTGATCGTACCACCCTCTGGAGGACCTGCCTGTCCTGCTTGGTGCTGTTCCCGAACCAGGCTGTCATGTTTCCCGTGAGGATGCTTTCACTGGTGCGTGAGTAAAAGTTCTGCAGCACCTTGGAGGGCAGTCTGAAGTCCCTTAGACGTCCTAGGTTGTAGAGACGCTGACGGGCCTTCTTTGTGACTGCATTAATGTGGCAAGTCCATGATAGGTCCTGCGAGATGAGTAGTCCAAGGTATTTGAAACTGTCTATTCTTTCCAATGCTGCTCCGATGATGAGGACAGTGTGGTAGCTCCTCTGCTGTTTCGTGCTGTAGTCCACAATCAGCTCCTTTGTCTTGCTGATGTTGAGGTGGAGATTGTTGTCCTGGCACCAGTTCTCCAGGTTTATCACTTACATTATAGAAGCTATGTACAGTTGTTCCCACATCAGACTCTATTTTCTAGTTTTCTCTCTAGCATTAATAAGGCAAAAAAAGAGAAAAAGGCAAACGTCTAACCAGAGAGCACGGCCTTTGCTCCCAGCAACAGGTGGCTGTGTCCGAATAGAAATTAAATCTTATGTACTTTGGATAATATTGTGAAAGCCATTTGGGGGCATTAAGAGTATTCTTATGCAGTAGACTACCAGCTTTGCAGCTCAATTTGGGCTAAAATGCTATACTAAAACAGATTTTGTATCTTTTAGAATGTAATAAATATAAAATAAAAGAAAAGTTTAAACATGAAAGTAACAAGGTTTATCTTAGGTACACTAAATAACAAGACTGAAATGATCTGGAAGATATTTATATTAATCATATAGGTCAAAGATTTATAAACATCATGTTCCCCTTTAACAGTATAATAAATTTCATGAATCCCCTCTGAACATAATCTGGGCCACTCAAATATTAGGGTTGTTATTTAAATGTGTACACTGATATAGCGACTATTTACCTAAAACATAAAGCTGGTATTCTTAAGCTTTCCATCATCCAAGTTGTCCAGTCATCCATTATTTATAGGCCAACTTGTTTTATAGCTAATGAAGTTTGGATTAAATAAATTCCGTTCAATAACTACAAGAGCTTAATAATACATATAACGTTGATGATGGTGGGTTGTGATGTCCACAAATGTAACAGGAAGGGGGGGGGGGGTCTGACCTCTTGATGCCACGTTAAGAATCACTGCTGTATACAAAATAGTTTTTTGTTGTCTTATTGACCTTAAAAACACAGTTAACAACAACAGCTGCTTAGTGCATAATAGTAATACACAAGTCACACCCTATTCTCAGATTCTAAATTAGGTTCTGATTCTAAAGAGGTTCTGAATTTCCAGCTTTGCTCACCAGTTTGTCTTCCCCTGACAATCAAGAAACAACTGAAGTTAATTACACTAGAGGGAGCTAAACAGCTCAGGTTTTCTCCACATGCAGAATTTATTTCCTCTACATGCAGAAACTGCATTTTTGTCTATGCAGTAAATTGTTTGATTATACAGCAGTACAGAGTGTACGTACTTACATCACCTAATACACAATGCCATATCATAAATAAATATGTCTGTTTCATGCTTCTTATTTTTACAACATGCAACTATAACTGCCCCATTGTCTTAAGTAGCGGTAATGATGGGGCACTTAACAAGGCAGCAGAGGGTTATCACTTAATTATTTTAGGTGAGTATCATAGAAACTGCAGTTTTTAAAGTCTATTTATCTGTAGTAACCTCACGAGTAAAGAACTAAACCCAAGCATTGTTTATTCCTTTTCTCTAACTAGCATTCTGGGCACTGGTAGCTCAGTGATTAAGACGTTGGACTTCTAATCAGAAGATTGGGGTTCGAATCCCACCAAGCTGCCAATGTTGGGCCCTTGAGCAAGGCCCTCGACCCTCAACTGCTCGGTTGTACAAATGTGATAAATGTAAGTCGCTCTGGATAAAAGCGTCTGCCAAATGCTGTAAATGTAAATAAAATTCTACTATGATACCTTTTTTTAAACCTCTTCACACAATGGAGTTCTCAATAGACAGTCAAAGTGCTTCAATGCTTTTTAAATATGTAATTACTTTTAACCATTATTGTTTGTACAGCAATTTAAACACTGATATTCTATTTCAGGAAGTTTTATGTATGTGAGATCTTGGCCAGACCCTTTGTATAGTCTATATCAGGGGCCCATGAAGCATAGCCCGGGGTTCTGCAAATTTTTATTTTTATTTTTTTTTGTTACAGTGGTGGAAATCACAACGTACAATTATCAAATTTGTTATATTTAGTATTGAGTTTTTAGCATTTTAAGCTGAATGTGTACAATCCAAACTGAAATAACACAAAAACAAGTAGGTCTATAAATAAGTTTAACTTGGAACTAATTTCTTCTGCTGGAAAGTTCAGCAATAAAAAACTCTATGGCTTCAATAAATAACCAAAATAATACTGTACACATTTAGGTAATATTTATGAAATAAATCTATAGTGAGTGGCTCTGTGGAATTTATTTTACAGTTGCAGATCATAGCTTTAAGAATCCCTGGTCTATATGACTCAATTTTATGAACCTAATACACAATTTGTGACATTTTAAAAGGTCTGACAGCGTAGTGAATAAACAAACAAGTAAAGCTTGAAAGCCAGTGAGGCGTGATTTGTGTTTCACAGATGGTTATTTGGAATAAAGAATTTGTGAGACTGGATGAAATAACGCTTTAATAACAAGGCAAAGTGAGAAATAAGGAGTTGTGTGTTAGCATAATATAGCATTATGTGGTAGAGTAAAAGTGGAAATACTTTCCTGAAAACAGGAAACTTTGCTTCAGGGCAGGTTTGTGTTATTCTTTTTTTCTGCCACTTACTGTGGACAATTTGCATTTATTTATGAAACCAGGCACATTTTCAGTACATATTAAACTGTACATAAATACTTACTGTCTAACTTCTTTATTTACAGCTGCAATAAGTAACTGCAGTCAAACCTGAAAGCTTATAAATGGTCAGTGGGGTCACCATAGCATTTGGCATGAAGTGAGTGTGTTAAGTGTCAGTGCTTTAAATGGAACATAGGAGGGAAACTGCCTTGATGCCTTGCTGTCCTTTCTGTTTTATGAGTTGGTGTTTTAGAGAGTAGCTTTTTAATAGTTATGAAGATAGTACCTATAACATAATGGTTAAAGACAAATTTCAAATACAGGCATGATGCTAATAAACCCCAAGCACTGTTTAGGTTGGGAACAGTAAAAAGCATTTTGATTTTTTTTTTTTTGTAATCAAATTATTTATCCATGTACTGTTTCCTCTCTCCACAACCTCTTTTGTCCAGACTTGATGCCTAGATGCTTGAGATAATGTACCAGTTTACAGGACATGCAAGACAACCAAGAATATAGAAATGTTGCCTTTAATAGCTGACCAGCTGAAGGGATCACAAAAAGCAAGTTCTTTTTAAAAAGGTTTGTGGTCACTCTAGGCCCTGAATGCAACCTGTATAGCATTTTGCATTGTTAAGACACTGGTGTAGAACGGCTTCCAAATTTCTGTGCTCCCTGCTATCAGGTCAAACCAGCAAATAAATGTAAAAAATGTGACAGCAAACAACAAAGGAGTATGAGGATAAATAGTGATTTATTTATTTCTTCTTAAGTTCTATCTTGATAGGTCGCACACCTTTGTCTAGCTAGCATGTCAGATTAACAATGCTATCACCTTCTACCTATCTACTATGTTATTTCACTTGGTAACAAAGTAAATCACACCGTAACCTACTGTGCTTGCACACAGAGGACTTTGACCTCCCATTCAACTCATCCATGCAGTGAAATGCACACACTAGAGGGCAGTGAACACACTTGCCCAGAGCAGTGGGCAGCCCTTATCCATGTTGGGGGTTAGGTGTCTTGCTTAAGGGCACTTTAGTCATGTCTTTTCTGAGCAACCATGTTGATGTGTTGTTTTGCTTTTCATAACATACCAGGAAAAATATATCTACCAAATATGTTAAATGCCTTTTTTAAGTATAAAACAATAATAGAAATCTGTATCGCCTACATTGTATTGTGTTAGATCTTCTATCTGTTTTGGACAGAAACACTTTTTAAGAAATTTTACTTATGTGCTTTTGGAGTCCTTTGAAATCCTGTGTATGTATAATATTAATGAATTGGTAGATCTACTGTTTGGACAAGTCTAGAATATAATATAGATGCTTTACCATAGCACATGGGTGAAACAAAGGCATTCCAGGTTTATTAAACAAAGATGACGTCAACAGCCTGTGCAGGGGCTCTAACCATTTATTTAAGAAATTCAACAATGCTAGTACAAAACCTGGCTTGTGTTTGCACATGTGTAAATGTGAAGGATTGGCAACCATAAAAGGCAGTCAGTTTGCAATGTTTTCAGTGTGAATTTTCAACTGGAAAGTCATTTTTAAAAAAAGACAAGTCAAACTGAAACTAAATAATTATGCCCCATAAAATGTAGTCAGTCAGACAGTGAGTCAGTGGAAGCTTACACTCACTTGAATCTTTTTAATGGCATGACAAATCGGTCGCTCCAGCACAAACCTCAACCACATTTAACAAAACACGTTTTGAGTTGGAGAAAATAAAAAGCTACTGCTGAGGTGATGGGAACAGGCGAAACAGGGGCCACATACAAAATAGTCCAGTTCAGGATGTGGATCATTTTTTCTCATCATAACAAAGACTAATGACCATAAAGGAAGTATCTGATCCTAGACTAGGGTCTAATCTGTAAATACAAGCTAGTGTCTGTTTGTACAGCTGAATGAGCTGAGACATTCTTCACACAGACGCTTCATCTCTGTGGACCAGCACATGACTGTCTGAGGTACAGCTGATAACCAAGGGGAATTGTTCCGTTTGTTTTTGTTACATGTCTTGGGTAGGATCTCTAAAAGTATCAGGTGGCAAAGTTGATTGCATTTCTAATGTTTGAAAATAAAGTGTAGAGGTAGGTATTGATCACAGGAGACAGGGGATTATTTACTACTGTCTCTGGTGGAAACCAGAATATTCTGACTGTTATGAATGTCCACCCTGTCAGTGAGATTAAAATATCGAGGTTTGGTTCTGGCTGATGAAAAAAAGTCATTCCATCTGAGTGTGTGTCTGTGTGTACAAATAAAAATTTTAACACCAACCTGAAAAATGACTATAACGCTGCCTAATGTCTTATTGTGTATGTCCTATTGTGTAATGTCCTATTTCTAAGTGGAATTTGTCTGGTAAGAAAAAATGAGATCAGAAGGTGATGTCATACTGAACAACATATGACCCCCCTCTATTAATCTCTCTCTCTCTCTCTCTCTCTCTCTCTCTCTCTCTCAATATGGAACATGCTCGTAATCCTAGGTAGTGAAATAAAAAAATAACACCTTCTGAATGAATATTTGCTTTGTAAATCAATAATATAAGTAATATTTAGTACACTGGCAAATACTGTCCATTAAATTATGTCAGGTATGAGCAGTTTCATGTACCTAATATAAAAATACACACGCTTTTATTACAAAAAAATAATGAAAAAAAATTATTTTTTTTTGTCCATCATCATTTTTATCACAATTTCCCAATAAATAAATAAATTACCTGATTTAAAATAGAGAGTATCATTATTTTTAAGTTCTCAAATGCCATTATACAAAGGAGTAAAGTGTAATGGTAAGCACTGTAATAGGAAAATAACCAATAATGTTCTGTTCTTCTTCAAATAGTTAACCATGTTTATTAGGCAAAAATTCATACATTTTATATCCCTGGTAGTTATGTTTTATGTTGTGTAATGTTGTTTAATGATGTGAAACAAAACAAAGTAGTTCCTCTTTTGTTGCATTATTACGGTTATAAACAGTTGTTCCTCTCTTGAAAGGAGTACAGCAAATAAATAAATAAATAAAAATCGCATTTGTCAAAATTGCAAATAGCAGTCTTGAAGATGTTACACCTCTGACTTTTATAAAGTACTGGCACCGGAGATTTTTTTTCCCCAAAACTGCTAAAGAAACAATAAATAATGTTTATTTAAATAAAAGTGTACTGTATCTGTCTGGAGATGTTAACACATCATACAAGTACATTCACGTACAGACCTTTTCTAAATGTACAGTATAGAAGAAGCCACACAATGAATACATTTTTCCCATGTTCCAGCTTGTTGGAGCAGAGAGGGTTAAGGACATTACTCAGGGGCCCAAACAGTGGTAGCTTGTGGTGCTGGGACTTGAACCTCTCAATATATA
>JAOVVF010000044.1:22286944-22302204 GCA_028565595.1 Duopalatinus emarginatus
GTCTCTAACCAATTGTCTGCCCCATAAAGTCAGATAATACCTTATTATTTAAACAAACAATTAAATTGTATTGTAAATTTTTTGTCCTATTATATATTTGCATAAAATTATGACATTTAGAAATCATACCAGATGTTATAAAGGTTCATTGCTAACTCCTACATCCGACTTGTGTAAGGCCATTTGACTAGCCACACACTGATTCATTATGTGGCAACAGGAAACATGTTTAGCACTCAAATAAACATTTGTGAAGTTTTTCACCACATTCCCATAAATAAGTCCATTGCACAGTCATTTTTCCTCTTTAGTTTGACAGGAATCACGTCAGATGTAAAGGTATATGCTGGACAAATCACATGATATACAATATGCTACTGTTTTACAATGGAATATGTAATCACGGACAGATTACAGCTGCTATGGGAAATCTCTTTGGGGGTTTTGGTGCCTGATGTTTGACTGCACTGGACCTATGTTTACCATATCGCAACCAAGACTAATATATAGGGACTACAGCAAAATGATACAGTATCTGTATCTATTTACTGCTCTAAATATTCTCACTGTATTCAGATTTAATCCTGAAGTAAGTATGCCCTAAACTGGAAGAGGTGTTTTTAATTTGTATATTATATTTGAGCACTGTTAGTATAGCCTTGTAATCCTTAACACTGACAGGTAGTCAAACTCAGCTACCTCACTTTTTTTATTCAGCTTTATATTTTGTAAAACAACAACAACAATAATAATAATAATAATAATAATAATAATAATAATAATAATAATAATAATAATAATAACAGTTGCAAGTCCTGCAGGATCCAAGACTTAATGAACACCTGAAGTCTTAAGCAGACGAAAAAGAAAAAAAAAGCAAGCATTGTAACTAGTGTTAATCTGTCATTCATTTATCATCAGTAACTGCTTTATACTGGTCAGGTTTGCAATTGGTCTGGAGTCTATCCAAGACTTACTGGCCACAAGGTGGAAGAATTTAGCCTATAGGTGGAATCCCGGTCCATTACAGGTGAACCTGCACATACCTTTTCACACATAGGCTAATCTGCCTACCTGAATATTTTTGGGCAGTGGGAAGTGGAATGGAAAAGTGGAGAGCCTGACTGAAACACAAACATGGGGAAATCCACACAGACAGTAACCCAAGCTCAGGATTGAACCTTGTATCCTAGAACTGTGATGCAGCAATACTTCCCATTGTATCACTAAGCTGCCCTAGGAAAATGTTCATCAAGAAAATGTTTCATTGCTTATCCACTCAGTGTGTATAGTTCTACATGAATGACCTCTGCATCAGTGTGCTTTTATTGTTTTTCAAGGTAATTGGACATTTTTATTTAAAATCCTTATTTAGCATTTGGTGATCTTGTATTTTCTGCATTGAGCTACCAAATATAATCTTGCAAAGAAGAACCACAGATTTTAGAATAAGATATTTTATGACCATTGCATTGTGACCCTATTCTTATTAACCACACTAAAATGGTTTTGTATTTGAACAGCTGTTCTCTACTACTATTAGACCTCTCCGGAGGACACTTAGCACTTGCAAAATATGAGCCCACCCCTTTTTTCCCAGCTTCTAGCCAAATTTCTCAGTTAGTAAATTTCAAATATATTCACTTAAAAAAAAAAAATCTAGACCAAGAATTATCATCCACACCTTGGATCTATCTGAATTCACACCATTATGAAATTATTTTTATTTTGGTATGGGTTTGTCATAAGTATGGGTGCTGCATATCACATTCATTCCTTATTGTGTTCTTAGTTACATAGACGTACATAAATATCATCACGAACCCACTGCTATAAATTTGGGAAAAGTCGCATCATTTATACAATTCTCACTTTCCCATGTAGTAATGAATATGGGTACTGTAACCCAAGTGGACTGTATGGAATGTGTGGCTTTGGTTCATTGTTTTCTGTAAGATATATGTTTCCCACTTGGATTCACAATAATGTGTGTACAGTATAGAAAAAGCTGGAGAAAGGGACTGACTTTTTGAAATGATATTCAACAATATGTCATTCACAGGATGAGGTAAAAGCTAGTGTACGTGAGAGAAAGTGTCTTAGCATAAATCTTATCACGTCTTTCCCAAAGCTGCATGCTGTATTGTGCAATAGTCCTAAAAGGTATGGGTTTACTACACAACTCTGAGGAACCTGTAAGGTTTGAAATTGGGAAGACTTTTCACATGGTCTCTCATCACATGGATCAAATCACAGAAAACAGGGAGTTGTTTAATGGTCTACGCTATGAAAAGCAGTCAAAAGGTATAAAAGGTATCCTCCATCAGGTGTCTAATGAAGTGTTTTATGGCTTTTGTGAGTGCATTGTTGGTTTATAAAACTGCCATAATTTACAGTGCCACATAGGTTATGAGAATAAAAAGTCAACATTCAGAGGACTTTATGGAAACACAGTATACCATATGATTCCAAATCGTGCTTTGATGAACGTGCACACCATATGATCCATATGACAGCTTGCCTTTGGAGTATTTTATCTTTTGCTCATAAACTGACTCTAGAGTCCAATGCATTGCTAACAATAACTTGGAGCAGTAAAGAAACCTCAGGGTTTGTGTTTTGAGGTAATGAACACATTTTTGCAGCTTCTGGCTCTATAAATGACCCCGAAATCTAAGCCGCAAATTCTTAAGACTTAAATTCCACCCAATTTTCAGGTCCAGTTTGGACTGAACGAAGACTAATAAATAGTATATGATCCATCTTAAAGCCCTCTCAATACTCATTATAAACACTGTGCAGAAATGTAGGTAAGATGTTCAATCTAGAAATGTCTTCAGGTTCATTAGTTGTTCCTCTGGGACATCTCGTAGAGCATCCTACTAATGAAATAAACACTACAGCTATAGAGTTACTACATAAAGACATACATTCACACAGATGTTATATCAGCAAATTCTAATCTTGACTGAGTGGAACTTGATGTGGTTGTCTCCTTTTGTAGTCCCTCCACCTTAAGGTTGTGCATTCTGAGATGCTTTTCTCCTCACCACAGTTTTAAAGAGTCGTTATTTAACTTACCCTTGAGTTCCTGGTAGCTTAAATCATTCTGGCAATTCTTTTTAGTATTCTCTCATCAACAACTGCTGCTCACTGGATGATTTTTTTCCTACACCATTTTGTGAAATCGCAGGAGATGAGCAATATCTAAAATAATTAAACCAACCCATCTGGTTCCAACAACCATGCCATAGTGACTGAGATCACATATTTATTTTTCTTTTTTTATATGTAATGATGTGATTGTTGTGAACAATTTTCACAGTAGCCAAGTTAGCTGGGATACTTTTCTGGTAGCAATCCAGTTGCATGCAGAATTACCAAAAAGACCCAAGGAAACAAAAGCTATGAAAGAAGGAGGTATCTTCTAGTAGATATTCCACCGAAATTGAAGTGGCAAATGCTGAGCATAACAGGAAAGGCTTCCATTAGCATACATTAAATAAGGAGGTCAGTGTGTAGGATATAAAAATATACTTAATGCACTTAAACACAAAATTATTTTCAATGTAAACAATACATCTAGAGTTTAACAGTATCTGCTCCAATAAAAGTAAATTTAATGTCCTTTTCTAAATCTCTGTGACTATATGTGGTGTCATTTAGATATTTTATGAGTGGACACTGCATACCAAATCACCTCATTTCATGTGAGCAGGGCTCACAAATTTCATAATTTTATTATATTGGTGTTTTAACTTTGTTCATACACAAGCTATTAAAGTGGAACTCATATTCCATTGACAGTTTTGGCAGGAAAGACAGATGATATTTTATTTCATAGTTTCATAGTTATAGGGCTCTACTAAACAATAAAGGTCATGTCCTTTGAAAACCATTTTAAAATATTTTTGTAAATGTAGTACATCTGTAGACTAAAAACCTTCAAATGAAAGTTACGTTTTTATGTGGAAAACTCTTTCCTATGCTTTGAATAGAAATTCAAGAATTTGTCAACCAAAGGCAATAATGTTTCAGATCAGAGGGCATGTAGCATTATAGTCATTGGTATATAGACTTATGGTATGGAGATGCATTAATGAGAAGATATTCTTGTTATTTGAATGTATAGGGGATTTTTTATATTTGTTGCAAGAACACTGAAGAAAATAGCAAGCAAGCAAAGAGAAATATAAATACAAACGTGGAAAGCCTCCAAACCAGTAAAATGACAGTGAAATTTATTATGAATTAAAGGAGTCAATCGTTATCCAAATATTTTCTTGTGTGTAAAATATATTATTTATTATACTGTATTTATGTATCTCCTGTTACAGATATTAACACAATGTTATGAAAATAGACATTGAAGCCAAAAATTTTCTTTCAAAAAAGAGAGAAAATATTCAGTAATTTTTCTTGCCATTAAACTTGTTTATGTATATTAAAAACTGTTGGTTTATATTTTTTAGAATAAAAAAAATAACAAATTTTTATATCCAAAACGGAAATAAAGAGCAGATATTTATTTGTGTGTCTCACTGTGGCACAATTGTTCTAAATTGTTTAAAATCTTTAAACAAGCTCTGTAGATGTGAGAGACATATCGTATCAGATAACATCTGATCTGGTGTACATCAAGGACCTGTGCTTGGCATTCTTGCCTTCTTATATGATTCCATTACTTGGATGGCCTTAACTAATTAAATGTGCTACACAGTATTTACTCCCTTTAACTTTTTTTCACATGTTGTAGCATCACAATCTATATAGCTTTATGTCATGACTATAAACAAAATTGTCTATAATAATGAAGTGGGAGGAAAAGCTCGGCATGATGCTCCATGCTTCACTGTGGAGATGGTGTTCTCAGGGATATGAACTGTGTTAGAGGTCTGCCAGATATTGTGCTTTGGGCCAAAATGTCCAATTCGGACCAGAGGTTTTTTCACATGTTTACTGAGTCTCCAGCATGTCAAGTCCAAATAGGGTTTTCATAAAGTCCTCTTGTAAAAAGTCCTTTTGGTTTCTTTCTCTGACTGATTCCAGTCTTAACTGGTCACTGACTTTTTTATGAAGGGTTTCTTCCTCTCAGCAGTTATTGTTGCAGCGTTTTTTTTTTTCTTCTATTTTTAAATAAAGTTATTAATTTTTCCTTACAGTATGCTCAAAGTTTGGATTTTTTAGTAACCAAACCCTGATTGATAGTTTACCTAAGCCTTGTTTTGATAACTCCTATGTCTTAATGATGCTATTTGTTTGGATATGTTCTTTATCAAACTCTGGGTTCTTTGAACATGTATTTATATAAATGACACTTTAATTGCACACAGGCGAAGTCCATTAAACCAGTTATGTAACTTTTGATGGTAACTGGTTGCATCAGAGCTAATTTAGAAACGTCACTGCACCACGTCTAAATGTTTATACTATCACTATAACGATTGTGTTATTTTTCATATATAGCTACTCCCCTCCCATATCAGTATGATTGCACATATTCATCATGTAATATGCCAATTAAATCCATTTGAGTTCCGGATGCAATGCTACAAAATGTGGAAATATTCGGGAGGGGGGGGGGTAAATATTTATGCAAGCCAATGTAAATAAGATCATTATTGATGATTCTGAAACCGTGCACAAGCTTGCCAGACAAGCACCATATCAAGTGGGTAGAAAAAGACCATATCGAGTTTTGAGACAGGGGAAAAGGTTAAACAAATTTTCAAAACCCCAAAGCATTATCATATGCCATAATACATTGTTGACACAACCCATGTAGAACTCAGTAAATGATGGATTTGCCATGAGCAGAAGAATGGCTTCCAGACTCACTCATGGTTTTCTGTCTACTTATGTTTCCATTGGCAAGACTCTGTATGAACATCTTACTTTTCACAAGGAGCCTCATTGTCCATGCATGTGTGGTTGCACTTTATGAGCAAAGTAGACAAAAGAGGCAGTAGCACATTTCATGTGCTGGAGTGGCCCCACGTCTCCTTTTGCTTCATGGTGTACAAAAGTAAGCATCTCTACACTTACATACTAGATGCATTGAGGCTTGGAGACCACTTACTTCACGAGTCCTTAGTGAAACTGATTGTAGGAAATGAACACCAATCACTCAATCGTTCTGTTGCTCTTTTCACTTGAATGGGAATTAATTCTTCTCTCTCTCTCTCTCTCTCTCTCACTCTCTCTCTCTCTCTCACTCGCTCGCTCTCTCGCTCTATCTAGTGGTATAATAACTGAATAGTTCATAGTTCAGTAGCAAATGTTCTGGACCTGTGTTCCCAGCAGCACAATTGCACAGCCCTGAACCTGAACACTCCCTACAGGAATAAAAACTTTGATACATCCAAGTGGCCAAAAATGATAGATATAAATGTGGCTCTAGTTAGAAAGAGTACATGGTAGGCTGGACATTATGTACAGCTATCTCTACAATCTTCCATAATTGGAATATTGCATTGCAGTACCATGTTACCCAACAAAGACAGCAAAAATAAAATATTCCTTAATTCTGCCAAGTAATCCTTCCTCTGGGTAACATTTAAAAACCTGGATCTGTATAAACATATCAATACAAATACAGATGGGAGGAAAATCTTAGTATCACACCATATGTAGACATTGTGAACTACATATCTATAGGCTCTGTGAGATGATTTTTACGGTACAGTTTCATAGAGTTTATCCGGTCACTGTATGTTAGTGTTAAAGCTGTATCCCAGTCCACTTAGAACTTGACAGCCACATAGCAGTACAATATAAATCTAGAGTCTCACCTCTGGAAAGAATAAAAATATTTCTCAAGTTCCAGTGAAGAAAAAAAAAATCCAGGTTTTTGGGGAGTAATTTATTGCATTTCATCAAGCGTGCAAAGGATTTGAGCTGTAAACTGTTCGTTCTGTGTGTTTATTTTCAGTTTTACAGCCATTACAAGCAGAATTGTATGATTTGTGGCGTCTGCAAGTTAACGTGAGGACATTTCAGCCAGGATCATTCTCAGTGAACTTGGACGAAAGAATGAGTGCGGAGGTCAAAACAACATGATGTCACTCTACATGTCATTTTCTATCAGGAAAAAACAATACTGATAAAGTAAAACTTCCCTGCTGCAATTCCGATAAGACAGGACAACCGTGAACCATATTGTCAAGGTCAGGTAATAGGTGCCTTAAAATGGATTCATAGGCTCTTGAGGCTGCATTCACATTTTGGGATTTAGTGTACCCATAATGCACTAGGGCTTTCTGGGTCAAAACTGTAAAAAAAAAAAAAAAAAAGCCAAGTGAGGCAATGCTTGTCAATGTGGAATCTGTTCAGCAAATAAAGATAACCAAATGACAAGCATGAGAACAGGAAACCAGGTTATTCGCAAATAAACCGAGGACTTCAGGGGACTATACTCAACCGATCGCAATAACTGATTCAGCTAACGATTTATATAGGCTCTGCATGTTGGATTTCATCAGTGCTCAGTCAAACGTTTTGCTCTACATTTAATGACAATCATATGTACCCAATCTGCTACCTCATTGAAACTCACTCCCCACACCCACACACATATATGTGTGCACACACACACCACCACCCACACTAACATGTGTGCGCTCTCTCTCTCTCTCTCTCTCTCACACACACACAAGCTTTATTTGTATATTTTATTGCATCAGCACTCCTTTAATAAATTGTGCCTTATAGTGCAATGACAATTTGAGAATTTACTGTTGACAAGTGTTTGTAATTACAAAATGCAAATTCACTTCAAACGCTTTTGTAAACCATTTGAACATTTTATAGCTTACATTAAGGATTTTCATATTATTTCTAGACTTGGCAACCACCGCATAACCTTTTTGCCAAAAACCATAAAGAAAATCAAGCCAAAGCTCGAACAGGACAGTCACAACCACACATTGTATGACTGAATGGTGAAAAGTGCCAGCAGATATTTGTTCTAAAACTAGACGTGTATGCACGACCCCCACATGCAAAATAGATGACTGATTTTTGGGTCCTAATCTCTGCTAACAGCCTCACAGCCAAAAACATGAGCTCACTGTGGGGATGATATAAGCCACCAGTTAGCTACTGCTTACATTACAAATCACCACAAGCAGCAAATAGCAGAGCTTGAGCAGATGAATCAGCACCACTAAAAGGGAGGGGTGCAAGTCTTCGTTTATATCTATTCACATTCTGTGCTTTGAAGGCTAATGCAATTTTTGTGTTTGACTTGTGATCATACCTGACCTCCAGCTTTTATTAGTGTTCTTTACAGAAGATAAAGTACACTGTGAGCTTTGTGCAAGGTTTCTCTAGAGGATTAATACCGTACTTTACTCTTCTTATAAAAAGACCTGGTAAGACATAGGTACATACAGCCAAGCAGTTTTATTAAACTCCCTCATAGCCATGTGCCTCCCAGAGCATTGAATTAATCACAATGCATCACTCATCACAAAGCAGGAATTTTACAATGCTCAGCTAATATATTCCAAACCATGAGGCTGAATGTAATAAGGAAAACGTATGTGACCCCCTGCCCTTTCCCTTTCAGCCTAAAATGGAAGGCGGCCAAGCCTGCTAATATCCATTAATAAAAACAATCGCTACAAATTTGAAATTTCCTGTCGCCTAGCAATATTACTGACAAGGAAATCAGACCCTAAGTATGTCATTTCTTCTGTATGTTTATTGAATTTAGTGCCCCTGTTTCTTTATACAAAATCCCAACCCTGACCACAGTGAAACCTAATGAAGTGTTGTTAACTAAAACATGCTATGAGGAAAGAAAGCACATTATATGTGTGAATGACAAATAAAATATCAGTGTGATTTTAAACAGATGCTTTAACTTAGAAGTGCTTTTTAAATTTGATTTACATTTTGCGATCAAAAGGCAGGAAATTAATCTCTTATCTGTAAACATGAATACATTTAAAACACACTTTTGGTGTTTGGGGTAGATTTGTGTTTAGGTAATCTACAAAACTCCTCTAGTGTAGGCGAGCTGATCTGGTTGGATTATGCAGTATGGGACCTGGTGCAGGAATACATACGGGAGAGCGGATAGAGAGGAGAATGCTTTGAATTTAAAGATCTGCTAAATTAGCAGAGCGGCATTGTTAGCAGAGCAGCAGGCTGGTCCCAAGGCTCTACTTAAGAAGGCTTGAAATGGACTTTACAAGGCCAGGCTGAAAGGCCCCGTTGGTTTTGCCCTCACCAGCTGCCTCTTTTACAAGGCACACTTCAAAGATGAGGTCCTGACTCAGACCACACCTAGCATGGGTTATGGAGTTTCAGCAAAGCAACAAGGTTCATGGGTCAGTAGTGATGACTTATTTTGTATGGTATGAGGACCCTTAACATTTATGTAAGAAAATAGTGTTTCAACTAGTTTATAGTATTCCGACTGAGGCTTTTTAAACATAGTATCATTCAGTGCTTTCAAACCCTGACCACAACATTTAGTCCCTGTTTAGATGTTAGTTTTTAACTTCAATGGTCTATGTCTATTTTAGATAAAAGAAATCTATAATCATTCCAAGTCTGCAATATTTATATTAAAGTATATTATTCTTCAGTCATTTCTTACTGGTTCTTTGTACAGACAGATTATGGGTTGCTTACCCTCTGAAAAGGTGATAGTATAGAACACTTGCTGATTGGTAAAGACTTATTTTTAGCTATTTTTTCAGTCTACCATGAAAATAATAGAAAAGTTAAGTAGATATGTGAGAGAGGAATGCAAGGATATAAGAGCCCTGAGATTTTAAGGGCTTAACAGTTGCTCTAACTTCATTTGCTGATAAGAAGTTGTATATTTTTAAATTGACAACTAGAAGTTCTGAGTTTTGAGAACCTGAAGTACTAAAGAATCGAGAATCACTGATCCATCTGGTTGTCTTTTCTTTTGTATATTAATACAGTCAGTATCAAAAGTACAGCATTTGTTTAAACTAAAGGGTAATATAAAGCTATGAGGACTGTCAGAGTGACTTTGATGGGCACTGGATTCCACAAGCTTCTGAGCGGTTCACTTTTTCCATCTCTCAGGCCCACTGACCTGCTTACTGTCTGAATTCTTTGGCTTCTGAGTAACGGGACAATTACAGCATGGAATTTCAGGGAGGACTGACTTCATTTGTGCTCCTGAAATAGAGGGACTGGTAGTCAAAAAAGCAAGGCCACAGATAGGCAATTACCAGAAGGCATCAAAGCAGAGAGGTTTGGGTTGCCAAATTATTCTGACTAAAAAAGCTGACCTTATAAGTGCTTATTTCCGCTCCACTGCTCTATTCAAACTTTGGTCTATTCATATATCTAATATGAATATATAACATTTCACAACTGTGTATGCCACTTCTATGACATGTGAAATCATACTCTTTCTCTCAGTCCCACTCCTCTGGTTTTAAATGGGCCAGATGCAAAGACTGTGTCCCATTAGGTTCGGGTGCTTGTGAGCTTGGCATGTCCCCAGCACAGGCTAGACAATCCTGTCCCTCAGCATTCTGGGCGTCCAATCGTCCATTCGGCCCGACTCTGTAATGAGCCTTTTTGGTCTGTCTGCGGTGCTGTGCAAAGGATTAGTTCCGAGTTTTGACAGCTCCCTAACCTGTGCCAAAAGTAAGAGGGAGGGGGGGGGTTCAGTGAATAGTTTTTAGATTTTAACAGTGGAAGGAAGGGAGGAAGCTGGAGAGGCAGAGGGAGTAATAGCAATCAGATGCTGACAGCACGGCTTTGCTACTGAACTCATTCAGAGATATTAAATATCATTTGTGACACTGAGAAATGGATAATGAAGAAAATCGGGTTTAGAGTGACAAAATCCTGAGGGCAGGTGATGTAAGTTAAGCAGTAAAGTAATTCTGAATCGCTTAAAGGTTTAAGAATAAAGAACTGCACAGAAAACTGCAGTGAAATGAAGAAATCTTTACATTCACTAAGTGATCATCACTGTCTTCGATGACCTTCTCAGCACTACACAACATTACTCTAACTGGTTTAAAGTCACATTAGTTTAAGCTCATTGAGCTTTACTCTCTGCCACCTTTCTGAACCTTCTAGTAGCCTGTTACACTCAC
Source organism: Duopalatinus emarginatus (assembly GCA_028565595.1). NCBI lineage: Eukaryota > Metazoa > Chordata > Actinopteri > Siluriformes > Pimelodidae > Duopalatinus > Duopalatinus emarginatus. The sequence goes on from JAOVVF010000044.1 coordinate 22,298,044, forward strand.
TCGCTTTCAGAAACCATCTATCCTGGTCAGGGTGTTTCTTGGGAACACTCGGCATGAGGCAGGAATACACCCTGGATGGGATTCCAATCCAGTCCACACAGATTTTCACAATTTATCTTACCCAAGCCACCTGCTAGCATGTTTTTGGAAGGTGGGAGGAAACCAGAGGACCTGGAGGAAACCCACAATTGGCAAAGCGAGAACATGCACAGAAGCTCAAGCTCAGGGCTGAGCTAAAGACCCTGGAGCTGTGAGGCAGCAAAGCTACACCACCATGCCATACTGTCCTGAAGCACTTCCTTTTTAATCAGTGCCAGTGCACAAAGTCATCAGTGTGCACATTTAAGAGCCAAGGTTATAAATGCATAAATAGAATAATACATGATTGCCTGTAGCACTCAGCAGCCGCTTGTTTATTTGAAGCCCTAAACTCTGAGTCCTACACATTTTAAAAAAAAAAAGCATATTACTCAGTAATTACTATCAATTATTCAATGACTACAGTACAGGAATATACTGAATCTTTGTTTGGAATCACTGACAGCTCACGGTGGTGTAGGGGTTAACCAGAATTCTGATGATTTCTATTTATTATAACTGCATGTCTTTAGATAGGACAGATAAAAGTATTGTTAGCAGTACAAATATTCAGTATTTGTTGAGATTTTTTGCATTTATATCCTATTTAATGATGCAGACCACTATTAGGAGACCATCAGGTTTTAATTTGATACCATGTCACTGAAGGAGACCCTTTTGAATCAATTGTGTATGTGAGCTCCGTTGCATTTTCACCCTAGATTTTGCGTTTACAGTGAAAGAGGGGGAGCAGTCCCCAGCCACTCCCCCACCACTACTATACTCTCTCACTCACACACACGCACACACACACCCTATAAAGCCAAGGCATAAGGAAACACTCAGCCGTAATAACATGTGGAACTGTTGAGGGATGAACGCTAGTGCAACACACTATATACTTTTCCACTTATTCACCCACTCAGACTGGTTCTTGACACACTGGTTCTTTAAAGAGTAATCTGCAGAAGGAATATGAACTCATAATGACCGAATCATCATGAAGCGACTGAGTCTATCATCACAGGATTGGTTTGAGACACCTTTGGATTTCCGAAAACAGAGTTCTGCAGTTCAGTAAGTGAAGGACTACGGTTTGACGTGTGCTGGTGAATAGGATTGAAGGGCAACACGTTGTGTTAAGGTTTGCTCCTGCAGCCGTGTAAGGACTGGGTAAAAGAGCTAGACAACAGCCACCCTTGGTGGAAGGCTGCGAGCGTGAGACAGAGCAGGTGATAATGTCCTTTGCCATGGTTCACCCGTCTCCTGCCCGCTTCCTTTACTCCGAGATCAGCACTCTCTCAGAGGACGATGAGAACGGCAGCGAAAGCTCAGGATCAGAAGAAAAATCCTTTCATCATTCCACTCCTGGGTACAACACCATCAAAGCAGACTCTCGCAAACGGAAGTACGATTGCAGGCCAATAGCTGGAGCCACAGAGCTTCACTTGCCAATCTCAGAGACACGGCAGCGCAACGCAGCAAATGCTCGAGAGCGAGACCGCACAAACAGCGTGAACATGGCTTTCACAGCTCTGAGGACACTCATACCCACTGAACCGGCTGACAGGAAGCTATCCAAGATCGAGACGTTACGGCTGGCCTCCAGCTACATCTCTCACCTGGAAAATGTATTACTGGTGGGAGAAGCATGTGGAGATGGGCAGCCCTGCCTCAAAAGCACAGGAGCTCTACACAACCATCTACATAAGACCATAGATGCGAGTCCAGACTCTGAGAACTCCCAGCCCAGACAGATCTGCACCTTCTGCCTCAGTAACCAGAGAAGACTGGTGAGTAACACTGTTTACCTGAGACGCTTCCTAATATTATATGAAGCAGTTTGGGTAGACTACCTTGCCTTTTTAAAGTAGTGTTTATTACTGGACGTTTCCTAACTGGCCTGAATTTGTGATTTTTGTAGGTGTCATGGATTTAAGCTCTATAACGATACATAAATTAAAAAATGTACTTATAGATAACATTGTTTATTTATTAGGTATGCCTACCTTATCACTGAAATAGAAACTAATAAAAGGTTTTTAGAGATCATTTGTCTCACTACAGGCTAAAATACTTATTATATTATAGCATTTTAGTTACTGAAAACCAACCAACCTGTTTTAAATTCATGTCATTGCATATAAATTTCGAGGTAACCGGACATAAACAACCCTCCCAGTTTAATTACAGTGCATCTAATATTTTATAGTACATGTTTATGGATAACACTTTTGGCTTACCTCTACATACTACATACTTAGGTTTTGAAACTTAAGTGCAGGTGAGGTTGGGCATAACATCACAGTTTTGTTTGCTTGTGTGAAGCAGTAGAAGGTGATTTGTCACCATAGATGTTTATTATATTTCATTCCATGACATCAGCACACACAGACGTCTATAGACAAATTATGATGCAGGATGCAGGAATACACATACACACAGTTTTGTCTTGTTATTCTTGTGAGGACCTTCCATTCATATAAATATTAATGCAGCTAATTTATTCTAAACGTAACCCTGACCCTAACCTTAACCTCCGTAATTAAAAGACAATTTGTGGTCCTTTATTTTTCTATTTAAAAAAAAAATACTTTCCTTATGGGGACCAGCCATGAGAAGCACCAGACCCCCAAAAACACACACACACACACAATAACCATACTGCTCCATTTGTCTGTGGTGTCAGGTATTTTGGTAATCCAATCAGTTTCTGCTTAAGCTCATGGATATAATGATGTAGTATCACACACTATATCACTATTACTCACTTTCAACCTTCAGGACCAGTTTACTTCGACTGTAGTAACCCACAGTTATATATCATTACGTTATACGTCATGAAACAGATGTAAGAACTCAGATAAGAACACAAACATGCTCTGAGTGTGCCAGTGGCACTAACCTCAGGTTACCCAACAGTGTGAACAAGATTAATTTCTGCCAGCTGGCTCCCACAGCACACTAGTGAGTTTGGAAAAAGTGAGGCATGCTGCCCCCTCAGCTGACGTTATGGCCAGACACCCTGTACCTCAAGAAGATCAGGTTCCCTAAAAGCACTCGCTTTCAGATAAACCTCTAATTATTTCTCACGACACTGAAAAAAAGCCTGGCGGCTTATTTATGGTTAGTTATTCATTCAGAGTTTAAAAGCATCTAGTGAGTTTATTTCATGTGTTTATATTAATATATATTATGGTAACATCAAGTGCCTGGCTAAAATCTTGAAACTAGTGCTCTGAAATTGACTTATTGTTATTACTTTGGTGTTTCAGAACAAAGACAGAGACCGAAAAACAGCTATAAGAAGTTAATGAGGAAGAAGACCAACTGTGCATTCACCTGAACTAAAACTGTATGTTTTATTTCTAATTGTGATACTGCTACTGCAGTATCATACATGAACTTTTATTTATCCTGTAATTGTACATTTCTTATCGGACTGCATCACTGTGGACTAAATCAATCACTTTGCTACAGTGGCTTCATGTGTCAGAGCTTTCAGGACTCTCGAATGAACTTTTGATCATTAGCACACGATGTTGGTGCTGAACAGGGCACATTAAAACTCTATATAAATGTGAGCAACGAGAAGACAAAAACACTACATATAATTCCTATGATATCAGAAGAATCCAGCACTGATTTGCTTAACGGCTTCACGCTGTGCTATAATGGAGATGAATGAGTTCACCTTTGACCTGCTCCAGCTTTAACGGCAAGAGTGGAATAAAGTTCTTTCAGATTCTTAAACATCAGCCCTTACCTGTGTCTGCTTTGTTTACAGTGTGAAATGTGCAGATTATAATGTTATAATGTGAAGTAAATGATCTTATCTAAGGGCTGTTCCACCTATTATATTTGTTATCAGATTTTGGTTCTTAATACATAATACAAGTGATTTAATTCCTATAAAATCAATTCATTAAGGACAAGAAAATGTTGTGTATGTGTGGGTGAGTGAGCAGCATGAGAGAGAGAGAGAGAGAGAGAGAGAGAGAGAGAAAGAGATAGATAGAGAGAGAGAGAGAGAGAGAGAGAGAGAGAGAGAGAGAGAGAGAGAGAGAGAGAGAGAGAGAGAGA
>JAOVVF010000044.1:22302304-22315323 GCA_028565595.1 Duopalatinus emarginatus
GAGATAGATAGAGAGAGAGAGAGAGAGAGAGAGAGAGAGAGAGAGAGAGAGAGAGAGAGAAAGAGATAGATAGAGAGAGAGAGAGAGAGAAAGAGAGAGAGAGAGAGAGAGAGAGCACTGAAGATTTCTGTTCATGGAGATGAGAACTGCAGGTTGAGTTCTGGCAGGTGATCAGTCACAAAATGTCCTCTATGTTACCTGTAGATCTTGTTACACACACATACAGTGAGAGAGAGAGCGAGAGAGCGAGAGAGAGAGAGAGAGAGAGAGAGAGAGAGAGAGAGAGAGAAGCAATAGGTGCATATAATTCCCCATTAAAACATGAGCATCTATGTTTCTTTATTGCACATAGTATACATTTTAGCATGACTCAATAGTTGCATACTCCATAAATTAATAATTTCAGGCAGGCAGTGAATCAAAGGATATAATCTTTGCATTATATTGTATATGCAGAAAAAAATGTGTACTTTTGCCAAAAGATACAAATGAAAATGTAATATAGTTTAAGGTCATGTGATTTTTTTTTATGCTGAAATATGTTTTATTCTTATCAGACAAGCTTCTGAGAAAGTTCACATCCTGTGTTAAGCATTAGGCTAATTGTGATTTGATAACAGAACCATATAATAAGGGTGAATAGTGGCACAACATTGCCATCTCAGGCTGCTGTCTATGCTGAATGTTGCATGATCTCTGTGGTGTCCATGAGGGGTTTCTCTGACTTCTTCCCAAGAAATATGCCGGTAGGTAGTGTATGCATGGTACCATGAGATAGACAAAAATCTTATCTGGATTTGCCTAGTGCTTCTGGGATAAACTCTGGGATAAAAGATGAATATATAAATGAATGCGTATCCATAATCATTTCGTTTTCTTCAAGCAGTCAACCAAAGCTCCACATGACTCTTCAGCCAGTTTTAGGTTTCTGTTGAGTTACTCAGCAGACACACTGTGAACTTTGAACTCTGTGACCTGTGTATTGTTCTCAAATAACATACTCCAGTTGCTCTCCTCCTCTGTCTGAATACATTATCCAACAGCAACACAAGCCTATTCCCCGAGCTGCAGAGCCAAACACCCTGCTGCTACTAACTACTGGCTTAAAACATGAAGATTTTTGCAGCAGGCGTGTATTTCTCTGTTGCAGTGCTTCACATTAGCCTGCAGTCTGTCATCTTTGTGTGATTTTATTCATCCTGACCATCAAACAGCAAAGTCAACGCAAAAAAAAAAGGTCACTCTAATCAGATGTTTTTCTTTTAAACTGCTGAATGTGCTGTTTAGTCAATCTCTGTAGCAATCTGTGGACCTGCATGTGATTATCTGCTTGCTGTTTAGTCAGACAGTTTTTCATGAATTATCTGAGAATGTGATGACAAACGTAGCCATCAGCAGAGGTGGCAGAAGTCCCTTACTGACTAGCAAAAGTACTAGTCATCTAGTAAAAGAATTACTCAAGTAAATGTACTTAAAAAAAGTAAAAGTATTTCTTTAAAACATAATTTTTTATTTAGTTTATTTACACAGGAATCTATTAAAGTTAGAGGTACATAAGCACTATCATAAAAACACACTATTTATACTGTACTATTAACACAAATCTAATCAGAGATCATGTGTATATCAGACATATGTGCATATGTGTATATCAGGCCTTGATATGTTAATTTAATGTGCAAATGTTTTAACAGTATTGAAAAAGAACACAGTCAATGACTGATGACTGATGATGAATACTGTACAATACTGAACTTATGTATAGTTTGTGGAAAATCACAATGCAGCGACATCTAGGATCAGTTGTCATCCAGTCTCTGAGCATGATGATCATGAAATTGAAATTTGTTTCTAATAATTCTTCTCTTTGGTAAGCATTGCAATTTAACATTGATCTCCTAGTGGAGACTGGAGCTCAAAAGGACAATTTACTGTATTTAAAATCCAGTGTCTTGCTGATATTTCCACCATGCTCTGTCCTGGAGGCCTGTTAGCCATGTTCACTCTGCTACTTCATTAGGTGTTTAAACAGAATTTCCGGATAAGAAAATACATAAATAAATAAATAAATAAATAAATAAAGTGATAAAACAAACCAATACATAGCTTCATTCAGTTAAACTAAAGTAAAATTTTGTTAAACTAATCTAAAAAAATCTAGTGAGTTTTTCTTTTGAAATGTAGTATTTAAATGTATTAAGTGACATAAATATTCAAGTAAAGTACAGACACCTAAAAGACTACTTAAGTACAGTAACAAAATACCTGCACTTTGTTACTTACCACATCTGGCCATCAGTATGAGAACCTGCCTGATTGATTTGTATTTATATAATGTACAAGTATCAGTAATACATGCCTGTTCTCATGCAGGAAGCAGATTACACACACATTCATTTACAAATCTATGTTTTCTAGAACTGAAACTTGTAGCAGCACCAAAATAGTACATTGAGCTAAAGTGTATGTTTATCTGTACATTATCTCACCACATCTCGGTAAAAGGTTTTTTTCAGCTTTGCAGTTGTTAAAAGCTATGATCTCATGAGCACCTCACAAAGAGAAGGAACATTATAAAATAAACCTTTTATGCCACAAAATATTTCAAAGCATATAAATAAAGAAGCGGTCAGTGTACTCAGGAAGTTACAGTGTGTTACAGGGTGAAAATGTACTATATGTTATAAAACTATGTTGTACATTTGGCTGTGTATTAAGGAATGATGAGGGCAGTCCTGACAATTTGGCACTGAAATTACAAAGTACAGAGTAGAAAATATAAATTCAGACAGAAAGAGAAAACTTGGTGATGGCAGTTAAAATGTTCTGAATCCACTTGTGATATCAGTGAAATATGAACAAAACAGGGTTTTTTGTTAAACAGCACCTGTTTCTCTGTTAAAGGATCCACAATTATTCCTGATCCTTTTAGCTGAAATGTTGGTCAGAGTCAGCTTGGAATGTTGTGTGTATTTTTGATGCCAACATGTGTGCTCGAAAGCAAAACGGCAACCAGCAAATATAACTTTGGTGGCAGAAATTTTACATATTGACAAAAAGTGAATATGTGGTCTGTCAGATTTAAGATATTACCTACAATAATTTCACAACAATCGTCTAATTACTAGATGGCGCCATGGTGGTGCAGTACATACAGCTGCTGCCTCCTAGCAGAAAGGTCCTGCAGAAAGCTAGGGGCCTGCTTTCAGTCCCCAGCTCTGCTAAGAGTGCAGAGTTCAATTTTTATTCAAGGCTTTAAAGATGCATGATCAAATCATGTCTGATGCATGAAAAACAGAGTTTTTTTCAGTGCAGCTGCAAGAGTGAAACTGTTTATACCTGCAACATTACCACAGTCTGAACGTCTGTCGGCAAAAAGATGTCAGTTGTATTGTCAGGATTGTCATGTTAGTGCATGTCTTAAGACTGCAGAAAGGAATCATGCAAATGTACTCACTATAACACTATACTAATAAAGGTTAGGGCCTCCCTTTGCTCTCAAATCAACCTTAAATCTTAGTCCAGTCTTCAACTGTCCACATATGATGAGTCTACCCACTATAGGTTCAGCTTTCTCTGCTTGGCTGACAGCAGTGGAACCCAGCGTGGTCTTCTGTTGTTGTAGTTTACCAAGTGCTCAGTTAGTGTAGAGGAATAACAATAGAAGTACAGGTGGCAAATTCACATCCACAGCTACCTCTCCCTCTCTCTATCTCTCTCACACACACACACACACTTACTCTCTTTCTGTCACACACACACTAAACTCTCTGTGGTTGCCTGATCCTCGTCTGGACTTTGAGTTCCTGCCAACTAACCCTGTCATCATCTCAGCAGTCAGAAAACAACTCTTCTCCATCTTTACTAGGCTTTCGGACGATTGGACTAATTGTTTCCTGCTGGTACAGCTGCAGCTCAGCTAAAACCCTTCTCAACTGCTAATCTGTCCATTCTCTATGCTGAGTTCAACAGATAAATATTTGCAGTATAATGCAGCTATGTTTCATGCAGTAATTTTGGACAACAGTAGTATGTGTTTGTGCCCTAACTTAAACCTCTACTTGGTTTTAGTATTGCTGTTCTGTACATTTTATGTGGAAAGAAATTGAACAAAAGAAATGACACATGTCTTTGGAGGGATTTAAATCCTTTTAACGTAAGAATCAGAAGAAGTTAAATGTGCCTGGGGAGTACTCCCACTTAGTCATCTTTTTAAGGCTCTTCCAGACATCAAGCTCCTTTATTCTTTACTAAAACCAGCCCTGGCTGGTGTCTAACCTTCCCTATCACTTCTTTTATAGGTTTTAACTCTCACTGTGCACAGATCTCTCCTGTTTTTTTAGTAACCATTGTTTTACTATTGTCACATTTCTGGATTATTTTGTATAGTGATGCAGAAAACATCCTGGTCTGGTAAGCCTATACAGTCTCTTAGATCTGAGGTCAGGTCACTGCATATGTCTATGCAAATAGCTGGGTCATAAGTCCTTTACAGTTTTTCTAATTGGGGAGAGATTACATATAGCACGTCTGCAGTTTCAGCTTCAATGAAACTCCACAGACACTTCACTTGTTCTCTGTCCAGTTACCCAAATGTTGATTTTTGATTGTAAAAAAATTCTCTGAGTGCTTTAAGAAAGTCTGTCAGCTCCCAATGTCTTAGAGAAGAGGAGAGAGAGAGAGAGAGAGAGAGAGAGAGAGAGAAAGAGAGAAAGAGAGAGAGAGAGAGAGAGAGAGAGAGAGAGAGAGTGAGGGACTGCTGAAGAGCCAGGACCAGCAGCTGAGAGCCAGATCCCAATGCACTCTATTCCATCCAATTGGGCCAGGGTTTTAATACTGGAAAAATCTTCCTTAGCTGTCAATCACTTGCTTTAATAAAAACATAGTATAACATTGCGGTCTCCCTCACTCTCCCTCTGCCTCTTGGAGAGGCCGAATACAAGGGGTATCTGCAAAAATCCAGGCTTTTATTAGCCACAGCTTGCACTGGAAAATTGGGATTGTGGCAGCACTCATCTGGTGGACATTAACTAAGCACCTGGAGCTTTAGTCAATCATGAAATTAAACTTGGGTATTAAAGACAAATGAAAAAGCTCCACTCCCAGACAAATGTGGTCACCATCTCTTTGACGCATTTTAATCAAATTTCCTACAGGCGGCACAGACTTAACACACAGGGTGTCAACCAACGCCTGGCAGGATATGTTTGTTTTGTTTTGTGATATGGCACATGAGTGATGGTTTATTCATTTTACTGACCTTCTTTATTTTCAGAACAGAAGGAGCTTTTAAAGCGGCTGAGGCAACGGCCGAGTGCTGATCAAAAACATACTGCAGTGCTTAGCTGCTAACTTCATCCAGCCAGAACATATACACACCTGACAATTAACTGATGTGTATTGTGCATTTTCATATACTGTTTTATAATTCATTCTTTTTGTTTGCTTCTTTCATATCTAAATGACTTGGACACTTCTTTTCTGTGCTATTAATATTATAACATATACCATTCTGATGAACTCTCTATTCTGAATAGTTTTGGATGGCTCATACAGTAATTAAGAATGCATATCAAATCAGAAGTTTATATTAATGTGCTCATTCAGTGACATGTGTGACATGTGATAGAGGGAGTAAAGGTGTTTCTTTACATTTCTAAAAAAGGGTTTACATGTTCTTGTTAAAATGACATGAAGCTGCATTGGTGGCCATTGTTTCAAGGGAGATAAAAAAAAAAAGCGTGAAGGAATGAAAGTTATAATGTAATGTATTCATTCCACAGCAACTATAACCAGTTAAAACTACAACATATTATTCTCTAAGAAATAATTGGCAAATTGCTGTTTAAAAACACAAATAAAACACAGGAATAAAACACGTCAGATTATGGTATTATTGAAAAATAATCAATCCGTTCATTGCACGACACACATTTTATTCCTTGAATATGCTTTGGCAACTCATAGGGTTCATAGCAATCAGTAAGAAGGCAAACTGTCAACCTGGAGCCCCATAAAATCACACCGTACTAAGCAATGACATATAGTTATTAGGAAATTTTTCGTCCTCAGCCATGAGTGACAAAATGTAGCTGCTATTGCATCATAGCATTTAAAACACCGGCACGATGAATCGTGTTGGAATGAGCAACAAATTCACCAGGCAATGTTTAAAAAATATCAGCTGCATTTAGAAGAGGGAAAAGAGTGAGAAAAATGGAGCAAAGAGATTCTGGCTTTAGGTCTCAACATATTAAGGCTGTCTGCTTGCTGTCAAGAGGACTGTGCAGTGACTAATCTCACTCCATTACTGGGCCTCATTTAAGCGCAGGCACCTTCTTAGTGCCAAGATGAAGTTGGTCACCAGTCAAACTCACAAAATTGGCCTGTGATTCATTACATTTAGAAATTAATCATACACACATCCACGCACTCACCAGCTCCTGTTTTTAGGAGTGAAATTGACGTATGTGATGGCACATTGACGCAGGCCTCCATCAATGAGAGCACACACATGCACAAACAACTTTTTCTCCTGAATGAAGTTCTTATAAGGAGAGGGTGGAGATCTGTTCTTGTTGAGGAAGCTGGTCTTCAACAGAAGCCAAAGCCACCTCGCCCCTCCTCCTCTTCATTTGATTTAACCCTACACATGGAAAAGCCATCGGCGAGTGAAACCTTCTTCCACAATGACTCGTCATGGACACAGAGCTGTCACACGTGTCCGTTCCCACTACACAGAGGTGGAAAAAGCTCTTTAATATCAGACACATATAGAAATGCACTGGGGCTTTCACTTTCTGAATTCAGTCAGAATAGAGAATAGGCAAAACAAAATCCTAAATGCTGAAAATCAGAGGATACATCATTACTGGATACATCAACAACATATAAAAGCAGGAAGTATAGAAAGGTTTCATTAGAATCACACAGTTCAGTTCTAATTAATTTTTAGAATAAACTCTTTAGGTAGCACAAAACTTGATACTTCTTGAAACTTTCATTTATTCTCTAAGCCACGTATCCAATTACTAGGTTGTGGAGGTGCTGGGCCTATGCCAGTCCTCATTACGCAGAAGTCATGGAAAAACCCTGGACAGTTCACTGGTTTATCACAAGGCAGGTACACAGAAAGGCACATCACACCTAAGGGCAACCTCCAATTCACCTGACTGCATGTATCTGGGGGAAAAAACAGTGCTACCAAACATGAAGAGAGAAGAACAAACAAATTCTACATTGAAAGCACTCTGGCCACCCTGGCAAGAAATCAGGCCCTTCTTGCGATGAGGTGAAAGCACTACATACTGCACCACCCTACTGCCTACATGATAATTCAAGTATCAATATGTGATACAATACCTGGCCAAAAAAAAAATTGGTTAGGTCCAGACTCAGCAATATAGTCTAGCAAAATAATGTCAACTGAGTACCTGAATTTACTAAATGACCAGGTTATAACATAAATATTTTTTTTCTTCACTGCACAGACATATTCCAGGAAGACAATTTATCAGGCTCAAATTGTGAAAGAGTTATTTGGGGGCATTAAGAATCAATTTCACACATGAACTGGCCACCAGAGTCCTGACCTTAACACCACCGAAAGTGTTTGGAATGTGCTGGAAAAGACAGAGTGGCCATCAACAACAAGATCTCAGCCAAAAATCAGTGCAACCCCGGACAGTATTATAGTGTGACTCCGCATATAGTGTGTCAAAACAATGCCACTGTGAATGTGCACTATAATCAAGGCTAAAAGCGAACCTATTTTTGGCCAGGCAGTGGGGGGTGTTGGGAGGGATTGTGGGGAATGACTCAAATGTCAAGAAATCGGTAGGAAAATATTTATATCCAAGAAAGTGCAAGACAGAAAAGTAGTACCTAGTATCTTATGGAAAATGTTTCTTGGGATAAGGTAGACATGCTTCAGATATCAAGCTATGAGGAAAAATGAAATGTGCCTGATGCTGCTTGTGTTGCATTGAAGTACAAAAGCAATATTTTGCAATACACATTGCAGAGAAACTCAGAAGCTTCAGTATTATATCAATTCACATATGAATACTTCTCAAGGATGAATTTTGCCTACAGAACTCTTTTAATATTATAAATGTTATAAATATGTGCTTTTTCTATCATATATTACATTGGCACGTCTTCCCTAGAAAAGTTCTTGGCAGTATCCCGCTTATACACACAAATTTAACAATGCAGAAAGTTTATAGCATCACTGCAATCACTGTCCACACATTTCTCCTGTTTCCAAGCTTTTACACTAGTGTGTGTAGTGAGAGAAGATGCTGACTGGTGTGGTACATTTCCAGAAACCAACCACATAAGTTGATCAGAAGGTTTAAATGTTTACAAGTGATCATTTCCTATTTCCAGCACCTCTTGCCCATCTCCTGTGTTTATGTCTTCTGTCTTCACTACCAGTGTGATGTGGAAATATTCTGGCTGTTATGATATTCATTTTATGTAAAAGGGTATCGGTTCAGGATGCCAGAACAATGTTTTGAAAGTGTAAACCGTTCAACATATTCCTGATCATTTGTCAGTCTACAGCAAAAAGAACTTGTGTGGGATATCTGCAGCACTAGCATTTATAAGTGAAATCTCAGAATCTCAGACAGTGAAAACAAAAAGAAATTTGCAACTTTCCTACTGAACAGATTGAGGGTTTTTTTTTTGGAAACTAAAAAATTTCTTCTTAAAAAATATAAAAGAAGGAAAATACATTTTTATTTGTAGTTAAGGGTTCCGAGTGAAAGGGGTTCTACTGGGGACCCTCTCTAATAAGGGGAAACACCAATGTAGAGTTCTACACAGATGTTATTGGTTGCCACAGATGAACTGATTAATTAAGATCACTAGTACTTTAGTGTAATTCAGCTTATAAAGAAAAAATTGATTTTTTCTTAAGAGCACAAAAAGTGAGGAAATTGTTAGATTATTTCTTTGTTGTAACAATGCTTCTTGACAATAAATCTTATACCGTTGGAAAGCCTGTTAATTTCCCTTTTAAATGGTGCCACAGTTGCACAGTTGTATTTGTGGGATAAACAGTAGAGCTGAGTATGTGGGTTGCACCCATAAGAAAATTTCTCTGCCATTGCCAAACAGCTTATTCTGCCACTGACTCGTTTGGTGTTTGGTGGACTGGATGATTGAAGTTTAAAGAAACAAGACATATTGGCAATTTAACAATTTATTCATTTAACAAACAGTTGGATCGCAGGGTCAAAGTGTGGAAAACATCCTTACTTTCTGTGCTATATATAGATATACCAGTACAGTTGGTTCTGAGTTGGCTCTATAGATTGAGAGAATAGATTAAGAGAAATCTAATTTAATTATAGAATCAGTGTGTTGGACTTTTTGTTAAGATGTGGCTAAAGGTGGTTAAACAGTTCCAGCTTCATAAAGGTAAAAGTATCAAATCTTATAATACACAGAATGTATTAGCACTGAACAATTACAAATACAGGCAATGGTCCCCACATGGCAGTAGTGCTCTCTGTAGAATCACATCATACACGCTTATAAGGATGAAAGTAACAAACAGGTTATAGGCACATTATACAATGCTACAACCACAGTAAATAAAATCTCAACTGACTATATAAGACAGCATTAGAAAAAAAGACATGAGGGTGAAAACACCTGAGAAATTAAAGATAACTGGGAGCCAGCACCCCTTAATGGAAGCAGTGTGGTTCAATGTGAAGATTTTAGTCCATGTCTTCAAACTTTCTGGAAAATTGTGGGATCTTTTAGAATCCTATGCATATGGTATTATTTTTCTTGATTCCAAACAGCTGTCACTAAATACTTGCTTTAAGAGAATTTTCTCTTCTGTTATTGTTTTTACAGAAATTTTGAATTGTATACTGTCCATACCATTCATAGCTGTGACAGGACAAGAAATTAAATGGGGATATTGAAATTTAAGTCCTATTGATGTGCATGGAGGGTAAGTCCTAGCCTGTCTGGTCCTATCCCTCAGAAGGATCTGTTACTAACAGACACCACAGCAAACCTTCAGAGGTCTTGTGGAGTCCATGCCTCAATTGGTTCACATCTGATTTGGTGGATGTTTAGGGAGGCAGATTTGATGTTATGGCTGATCAGTCTATTAACATTAGAAACTGATGCATAAACCTTAATTACTTATAACTGGTACCGTTATCTTACTTTTTTTTATAACCTCATAACATAATCATTTTATAATGTAACCTACTGGGAAAGCAATAACGCTACACCATGGACACTTAATAGAAGATAATAACTTTACAAAGAAAAATGAGTAATCATTTGTGTCATCTATTGTATCTCTCTCTCTCTCTCTCTCTCGTCTCACCTCCTGATGTTCATGTCAGTCATGGCATTTAATGAACAGGAGCCTCATTGTTAATCTTGACTATTTGCTTGTAGGGCTAAATTTAGCAGTAGCATTCAAACAGTTTGTCTGCTGCAATCTATAGTGTCTGTAATATTTACTACAAGGGAAAAGCTCAAAATGGCCAGTAAATAAACAATTAAAACTGAAGGCTGATTATTGGCACATTAGCTGAACTGGTTCCTTTGCTACATAAAGTTTAGGCGATGTTATGGGTAGTAAATAAATTACTTTTATATTTGTTTAATGTTTATTAATTTGTGCTTTAAAGGGATATTCCACACCTACTTGACACTGGGCCACTCACCGTAATCCGCCGAGTTAGATAAGTGAGTAAAAGTATTTTTAATCGGTCCAGGCATTGTCCTAATCAGGCAGCGCAGCTGTTAGCTTTAGCTTAGCATAGGTGCTGTATTGTAGGGTTACCAACTAGCCAGTCGTTCTCAAAAGTCATAAATAAACTTTATTAAATATTTTTTTTCCTAATTATTTGTAAATAATCTGTACATTCACACTGAGTACAAACTGCAATGCAAATTAGCACAAAGAGATTGCCTAGAGAGATATGCCTTGACCGATTAAAAAAATAATTTTACTCACTTATCTAACTTGGCGGATTACGATGAGGGGCTCAGTTTCACATAGGGGTGGAATATCCCTTTACAATTTTAAAATCTTTACAATTTAAAATCAGATCAATGTTTAATCAGAAATCCTGGGTACTTGTGCTACCAACAAAGGCTTACAGGTTTGATCACTTTTGCATTGCTCATGTTTCTGGCGGATTTTATTCATGGATTTTACATGAGAGAATAACCTCTTCCCCATAGGCTGCCTTGTACCTATAGACACCATCAGCTCTACAGCATCAAACAACACATCCTAAAGACACCTGAACTGGCCCATTATCATAAAACAACAAGGCTACAAGGAAACAACTTTGTGTTTATTTATTTATTTATTTATTGGTGTCCTTTTCATAATTAGTTGCATGTCTTTATAATTTTTTCTCTCCATTGTGTTATTTTAATCATATTATATATTCCAGGCTCTTCACAAGTTTCTTTTTTTTACCCTGTGTGTTAAGAATGATAACCATGCAGCACAGCTGCACACAGAGAGCACATTTCACAATCTCTACGAGTGAGAATCTGTTGTAAATCTTCTCTAACACGCTGACATCTCTGTCATGATTACGAGATGGCGAAAGACTCTCCGAGGTCCATTAGAGCGGATGAAGCCCTGCAGCAGACGGGACGAGCTATGTAATTTATGGCCCCAAGCAGACACAGACAAGCCAGCTGTACCTGGAAGGCCTGCGTGATGCCGCTTTGCTGTTGGATGACCCAGAGATGATGAAAAAGTTTCAGCCACCATGAGGGTTGTCTGACTATCAAGGTAGCGGGGGGTCTGGCTAAAGTATTCAAATACGCTCCTCATTATATCTGCAGAGAGAGTTGTCTGGGAGAGATGAAAGAATAAGACGCACCAGAAACACAATTACAATTCACGGAAGACGGTTCACATTTTGGAACATAACAATAAAAATGGTTATAAAATAAGAATCCTCACAGGGTTTGAGCAGGAATTCTCTCATTGCTGTTATCTCTGTCTTGAAACTCACTATTCAGCCTTTCTGCACTATCTGTGTCCAGCTGCTCTCTCTGAGTTTTTGTTGTCCTCAGTCTCTTTCTAGCAGCACACAGTTTCCTTAGCTGGCGCTCATAATTTGTGATTCCCTCTTCACTCCGTGGATCTACACCTGCACCACCTATACTAGTGTTCTCCCCATCTGGATATCCCATCATCCTGCTGGACACCTCCACACACTCGTGACTGTGATCAATAATATTCTGGCTATCACTCAGTGGGAGAAAGTAACTGTTTTCCCTCATCATCTCGGTCTTGTCTTTTCTGTTTCTCTCTTTAGCCTGGGGCTGGTCAGGTAAGTAACTGTCCTCAGTCTCAGTGATTCGAGTCACTCTGTGTTCTTGCCTTCCTCTCTCAGTGTCCTTCACCATCTTCCTCTCTTGTTCTGTCACAGAATCCCAAGGTCCATACATCTCCTGGCTGCTCCTGTTTTCTGTGACTGAACCATACAAAAACGCTATATATACATCATGCAGTAATATTAGGAAGTAGATAAAGTGGTGTTTAAATTAATTTAATGGCAAATATTACACAGCATTACTCTGAAATACAGCCATAAGACAAAACCCAGTTATCTTATATTAAGGTCAGATATTATTCTTATCTTATATTAAGAGCCCTGAAAACTGACACATTGTTTAGAATATACCTAGGTTTTTGCTCGGGTTCTTCTCAGTCTCCCTCCCAACATTTTCGTCTATGTAAGTCCTTTCTGCACTTTCACTGTCTGCAGCAAGAGGGAGCCACAAAAGTATTTTAAATTACAAATGTACCATACTTATTAGTCAATTTCATATCATTAATACGGTGATTAGTACATGTATGTGTGTGAAGGATGAGGCAGTATATTATGTATCAGTCAACATGCCTTACCAGCAGAATTGTTGTCTTGTTCCAAGATTTCTGTGACATAAAGCAAGACACCAAGACAGTATTATGCTAAGGACTCTTTAAATATGCAGAAACT
>JAOVVF010000044.1:22322717-22337443 GCA_028565595.1 Duopalatinus emarginatus
GGATGGGTTAAATGTGGAGGTCACATTCCTTCTGTGTGCAAACACAGTAAGGCAAAATAGTTCACTTTCATTTCATTAAAAAGTGTTACCCTCTTTATAGACACAAGTCAGGACCAAATATTAAAATCTTTTCATGCATGTTCACAAATAGTCACAAAAAGATCATATGATACAATATTTTTTATATTTTAATATTACTATTTAATATTTTAATGGTTTTAATAAATACAACTGTAATATTGCCATCTTTCTCATTGTTCTTCTTATCTCATTGGATATCTGTGTAACAGCAGTCCAGAGGGGCTCTGGAAAGGATTTCATCCGTTTCAGTATCATAAAACAGGCCTGACCATGGGACACCTTCAGGTCATACATTCTATAACCCACAAAGGATGTCAGGATCATGTGAGCACTGGACAGTGGGTCATGTACCCTATGGTTCAGGATAAAGGGTTCTGTTCAATGTACTTTTATGTTTCGAAGTTTCCGTTTGGTTCTAGATTTGAGCGGTCTGAACTAGTTCTTGAAAAGCACTTCTCTAACACGTTAATGGACTGGTTTACATCGGTGGATCTGTGTGATTTTTATTTCAAGATGTATGCAGACACATACTCTTGTATTTGAATAACAAATACATGAATGCACTCACCAATCAGGTTCAGACAGGCTGCTGTTTACAGAACCACCTCCTGCTGTGGATACAAGGATTGCTAATGGCTGCCACAGCTGTAGTTCTCTTGGGTTATCAGCTTAACACAAGCAGAGGCC
Organism: Duopalatinus emarginatus; assembly: GCA_028565595.1. NCBI lineage: Eukaryota > Metazoa > Chordata > Actinopteri > Siluriformes > Pimelodidae > Duopalatinus > Duopalatinus emarginatus. The sequence continues at coordinate 22,323,486 of JAOVVF010000044.1, forward strand.
CCATCTCAGAGAGAAGGCATTAGCTTAATAGCGGTGCGAGGCCATTCTAACAAAAGGCATCTGTGCTGACTGAGGGCAGTGTGGCCTGATTATTAAAAGAACACAACCAGCTAGCATTAAAGGTAGTTTATAAGGCCCTAAATTATTTTTTACCAGTTCTGAGTTGCCATAATAACAATAACAAGTTGAATATATGAATAATTAGGGAGGCAAGAGGTCATGTGGCTCTTTTTTCACACAACATGCCTATTAGCGCTGTACAAAGGTACAACCAAGGGAGCATCATCTTCACCCAGAAATGGCAATGTACATGTGGACCTCTTCACCAATGCAAAAACTCTGAAATGTATGGTTATTGAAGCTGGATGGCCCTTATGGACTGAATGCACTGGCCCCAGCTGAATTTGCGATATTCCACATTTCTTCCCACATTGCACATTTAGCTGCTAGACATACTTTCACTTGCAGTCAGAATGCTCAGTCAGTTCCTCCATTGAGTAAGTCTGCCATCACAAAAGGGCAAAAAGATTTGGCACCAATAGCCAAGTCACCCATACTAGTGGATTTGGCCCTTCAGGATGAAGTTCAGGAAACACTCCTGAACACAAGAGCCCATAATACACAGGCCTTTTAAGCACTTTGAATACTAAACTGCATGTCACTGGGAGCTCAAAAGTGTTGCTAGCTTTGGGAAAAAGGGTAGGTTAACTCTACCTGTAACACAAAAGATCCCCCCTTTGTGCTGGAGTCCTGTAAGACCCTTTCCTACAAGCTTATGCAAGACACTGAACTGAAATTGTTTGGCAAAAAGTGTTGTTTTTCTACCAGTCAGATTTATCATGCAGCTAACCCTGCAGAATGCCCGGTGCCTGCCCTGTAGTACTACTGGACCCAGTGCCAGCCACAGACCAACACGATGTCAGTCAAAGAGAAAGGACACTAGGGGCTCCCATGTCTTAACAGTGCTGGTATTTAGACCCGGCTCTTGCACGACAGTTTCAGGGAAAGCTGGCTATATGCCTGGCGTATTTGCAAATAATGCGCAGTGCGTCACTCTTTAATAGTCTTAACATGTGAGCGCACAGACATAAGAACGTAACCAGGTGACTGGACACACCCTGTACTGTATGGCATTAACACACTGCAAGTGACACTACATACTGCTTTTTAAAACATTTAATAATGCATTTGTGAATAACACATAATTTATTTTTTTTTTTTTAATCCTGCACTTTCCACTCTCGTCTAGTGACATGCCTGGGCGGAGTCAAACTGTCAAAGACGTAGTAGAAAGCATATCTTTAATTTTAGCTGTTACATTCAGACTCTCTCAGTTTCTCCAATTATGTTCTAGCATGAAGTAATAGCTGGTTTTGTTACCTGGTGCGTTTTGTCATTTTTTTTCACAAGTGAAAAGCTAAATACTAGCCAACATCTGTACACAAATACTGACCATAAGAGCATTACTAGTATAATCACAAATTTTGTAAATCCCGCAATATGTTATACCTGTGCTGATACTGTGCTGTTTTACTATAAGCATACATGGGGCTCTCCAGTATGACTTTTAACATGGTTATTATAACTGGCATCACTGAGGTCTTGTATAAAGGTGCTCAAGAAGAGTGTTCCAGCTTTCCCAGGTCTTTACTACAAACGTGTCAATGTGCTTTAAAAAACAGGTGTAGTTTTTATTTCAAAAATTCATGATCATAATAAAGGTCATGCTTATCATAATAAGGGCTTGGTACAAATCCTTGTACCCCCAATCTGCACCACTTTCTTTTCTAAACAAGGTAACTTACAGAAGCAAGCTTAAAAATAGCACAAAGCTTTGAGATTTAATTTACAATACACAATGCTACTTTAATAGAACTATCCACACAATACAGACAGTGGATATTTTCAGTCTCTTCACACCTTTAACATAACAAGCACTTCACTTAGAAACAAGATCTGCCTGTCTAAGCAAACATTTGGGGGAAAATAGATAACAAAAATGAAAACCTTGGTTTGTCCTGTTCAGTCTCTTTAGTCAGCCATATCAGAGTAAAAACAACATGCATTGCTAAAGAGATATTTAGCCTCTTTTAATTGTTTTAATCATGAAGTTGAGACATTTCACTGGATAATTAAAGGAGAAAAAAAAAAAAAACTTACAAAATTCTTCATGGTATTAAACAAATGTGTCAGAAGCTTCATTTAAAAAAAAAAAAAAGAAAGACAATTTTATTTTTGTGAGTAACACACATTGGCATAGTATTGAATCTGTGGTACTCAGCATTGGCCACTTGTCCTAAAAGTAACTACTGAGTATCTATTAAGTCCACAGGCAAATCCAATCAACTTTCTTGCAAATCCCCAAGTAATCAATAAAGTAAAATGTAACAATAGCATCTACATACTGATTCGTAAAATCTGTATACACACAATGACTGAATACACACCACCAGTCATGTTTGTTTTAACAGTTTCGATTGAAATTGGCTCCCGGTCCAAGAATGTAAAAGTCCACATGAACAGCACAACTGAAGCTCCAGCATGGTACAGCAGGACGGGTGCAACCATGAACCCAGCGAACACCGAACACGAGTCTGCATTCCGCTCAAGTTTGTAATCAAGTTTCACAGTGTAATAACACCCAAAGGTGAAGAAATAAAATGCTGTGTTGTCCCCACCCCACAAAAGCACAACCAAATGGGAACATGGTGAAACCGGTATTCAAAAACAAGAATACTTGAGGGACATATAAAATAAATTTTATTTTCCTTCTTCAGTTCTACATGTGTATTTGTGTTTCGAGACAGCCATGGTGAGAAGAGAGAAAACACACCTGCATGCCTATCTTAGCTTTCCCAGGCAGGTGCTAAAACATATGCGAGTCCATATCCCTACAGAACGGAACTGAAGAGGAGAGGAAAAAGGGTAACTCTGTATTAGTTCCGTGTTACTTTTCAACATAATAATAACAAAAAGTCAATGGCTGTCACTGTCCACACTGCCAACAGAACAGATAAAGGAGGGAGGGCAAGGGTAAGAGAGAGAAGAGAGATAGAAAGAGAAGGTGTTTAGGGTTGGGCTCCCGTGGCGGTGGGTACTTGTGTAGCCAGCGTGCTGGGGGCAGAGATGACAGGAGAACCAGCTGCCATGTTGCCTATGGGCTGTGTGCTGGCTGCCATTGAGGTGATGCCTGCAGGAAAATGACAGAGCTGTCACAAGCACTGCTAATGTTCTCTCACACTGGACTTGGGGCATTTCTATACCTAACTGCAGTACTTGCTGAATCTGCCGCATTCACGACACCGAACAAGTTTGCACAGACATGCTTGTGCATTTTTATTTAAAAATTGTGTTTTATTTATTCAGTTGCTGTAAATGTACAAAGCATACAAATGACAACTTGAAATGTCAGATTACGGTCCCAAAACATTTCAATCAGCACCTCCAGAAATCTTGAATGCCAAGTATTTTACCTGCCATCATGCTAGAGGAGCTGACTGGAGTGGAGCTAGCAGCCATTCCAGTAGCAGTAGCTCCTCTACCCTGGTCCTTCACAATGGGGTCTGGGAACACAAAACAAGCATGCATGTGTAAGAGCCACAAGTGTCGATGGTAGATACAGGTAAAGATTATAATACAAGGAATGCACATGTGAGAAGAGCTGGTGAGGATATTCTTATCATCATACAAATAGGGCTATCAACAAATATTAAAATGAGCAATAAAAAGTTAATCTTTCAAAACTAAAATTAATGTCATTTGTATGAAGAGGTACTGCCTATAACTTTTATAGCCTTATATTAACACCTCAGTGAATCATAAATCGACTTTGGCCAACCTACATTGACATCGTTGCTGCTAGACAAACCCTCAATTCCAGAAGAAGCATCTAATACGAATACGCTTAAGAAATAGTAAACACTAGAACATAAACATAAATCCTGCACTCCTCCCTTTATCTTATTAGCACAGTTACATTCAGATAAACAACAGCAAAGAATGAGTCAGTTAGTGACACGTTTACAACGCCTGATGTAAACTGGGACTAATTCATTTATTTATCTTTAGAAATTGCTCTATCTGTGGTAAACAGGTAGCTGCTGTGGATTTACAATTGCAGGAAACTATGTAGGAAGTGGTGTATCCACATCATCTAAATAAAAGGAAATATATTTAACAGAACCTTGAGTTTAGGAGGATTAAAATTGAAATGCGTCTTAATTGGCTTTTGAATCTGAAATACTGCCCTGTCCTGGTTTCAGGCAAAAATACACCTCCTGCTATTCATTTTAATCAAAATGCATAAAACTTGTACACCCACCATCAGCCATTTTAAAAGTTGAACTTTTGACAAAGCGTACTGTTACATAACCGTGCATCAGCCAATGGAAGGCTTCAGTCACAGATGTCAATTTTGAGCAAGATGTGGGAGAAACAGCTCACATCCAGAGCTGTTTAATTCAACAGTAATAGCACACAGTAAGCCTGGTCTCTGTACAGTCAGTGCTTGCAGAAAAGAACACGAACAAACACACACACTTCACCTGAAGGAAGCAGACTATGATCCTATCTTGATAAAAGGCCAACCAATAGACAAACTGCTAAGAAAATCTTCAAAACATTTGCACTGCAGCATACTGCGAATTAGTAAAAAAGATAAGATACGCCCAGACAAGCAGCAATTTTCCCAAACAAAATTTCTGCTCACAGACAAATCCTGAGATCAACAGATACACTTTATGTATTTCTCTTAACCGTGTGCTAGTGCTAGATCAATTCAAATTTGGTCCAAACCAAGGTTCATGGTTTTGTTACACTGTAGGTAAGTGCAGCAGCAAATTTTAGTTTCACATTGCCATTTAGCAGGCACACTGAACACCTTGAATGATATACCTACGTACCGTCATCACCACCTATGTGGGCTGTATGTCCCTATACTAGATATTGATTAGTTTAGAGTAATGTGCGTCTGACGTAATGTCAGTTTGGCAGGTTGCCTGTTCCGCTTGTCTGGAGAAGAATGAATGAACAGATTCATTTAATTGCCACTAGTCTGATAATATTATGGCATTATCATCAGCAGCACACAACTTCAGACACAGTACTCGAGACGGATTCAAATTTATCAAATGAATGTCCTCATCATGCAGCAGTTATATCAACACAGACAGAACACTAGTTATTTTCTTCTTCTACTATTTAATGAGTGGTGATAGCCTGTCTCAACTTCCTGTATTGGTCTGAAAGTCCAAACCCTCCATAAAGTGTTTTCACACTGCACACGAGCCGGATCATGGTTCAGTTTGATCTGGACCGAGACCACCTCTTTTCGTCAGACACAACTTTTGTCTTTTGGTCTGGACTGTGGCCTGAGGCACCTTTCAATTTGCTATTTAGGTTCAGACCAAACTAGAAAGTCCAAATAAGTCCAGACTAAACAAGGCAGGTGTGAAAGCACCCTTAGTGTCTCTCAGTTTTAGTGGCAGTCAATTTGAGGGACAAAAGGTGTCTCCATGGTCATCACATAAGAGAAATAAAACAGACCATCCAATCAGGAGCACAATAGTGTTCATGACCATATAGTTGTAGATTTCTGAGATGCTTCTCAAGAATTGATCTAGCACTGACAAAAGCATAAGGCTAGCATACATATACACTAATCACTGGTTAGTCAAGTCTGTATTTCGGTACTTTAAATTGCATTCTTAATCTCTCTAAAAAATGTGCACCTAATACTGCATATTTTTGTAATCACGTTTCCCTATTATTAATGAAACCAAAAGTACTAATTGGGCAAAGCTTTACAGGTTAAAGGACTCGGATTGGTTTACTTAAAAAAAAAAGCCCATGATGTTCAATCATTTATTTTCCCAAAAGTGGAGTGAAGGGTGTAAAAGGTGAAAGTGTGTGCTGTGGGCTTACAGAAATAGGGGTGATCCATGGCCTCGCGCGCAGTCAGGCGAGCCTGGTGGTCATAACGCAGCAGCTTGTCCAGAAAGTCCAGAGCCTCAGTGCTCACAAGGTGCTGGTTCTCACTATGCACAAAGCGTTCCCATCGCTTACGTGAATGCCTGCTCACAAAACACACAGCACTCATTAACGAACTACACAAACAGGACAAACCAGAACATTTTTGGAAGAACCAAGAACCTTATTTTTTAAATACATTCTCATGGTCACACGTACCGTCCCAAAATGTCATTAAAGCGTGGGTCCAGTTCAATGTTGTATTTGTCGATGTAATCATACAGGTCCTCTGTGCCTAGGACTTTTGCAATCCGTACGAGCTGTTCAGGGGAAAGAGGGAAAATTAAACATGCTGTAGTCATGATACTGCTCAGCCTCAACAACCGTATATATATAAAAAAAAAAAAAAAAAAAACACACACCAGAAAAACAATTGGCACTGATCCGGAATCCTTTGGCATCAAATGATAACAAGCCAATATTTTAAAAACACCTAGCTTTAAAATAACTGATTGGAGATTTACAACACCCAAACACACTCATGCCACTACAATATGCACAAAATTACCAGAGAGGAAGAAGGGAAAGTTAGATGCAGAGTCAGACAAATTAGTTAGTCCACCAGGAAACTGATAAAATGGTAAAATGTGCTGCCCTGTACCACTGTCTGAATAATTAAATTACTTAGCTGTATCCACAGTGCTTCAAATGAATTTTCTTAAATAGGGTAGCATGCTCAACAAAGAGTCAGCAAGCCCTTGTTCAACATTGCAGACCTATGCTGTTGTTTTCTTTCATTGCATTATACTTAACAGATACTGTGACTATGTTTTCATATTTAATTGGTATCCTGTTCCTGATTAACGAAAGACTGGCAGTCACAGAAATGAACCCTTCTGATAAAATTAAATCTACCACCAAGCAGATGCAGCCAGTGGTGGGATTCGAATGAGTAGTGCGTGCATCACACACTAGTGTATCATGTTGAAACATTTTTTGTTTGTCTGATGACAACTTTATTAACAGCAAACTGAACCTACTTGTCCAACAATGCAACCAGGAATATTTACACAAAACTGACAAAAGTAAATAGTTTTGACATTTATCACAAACTTCTTTGCGGTACATCACACTGTACTAAAAACAATACTTTAGGGTAGATTTGATACAAGATCAGATTATATCCATTCCCATATTTCCTGCCAATATCATACTGATAACATGAGATATTTTTGGTTGAAGAACATAAGTACTACCTGGTCATAATTGTCATGTCCATGAAAAAACGGTTCCTTCCTGAAGATCATACTGGCCAGCATGCAACCCAAACTCCACATGTCCAAACTATAGTCATACATCTAAACATGATTAAAGAAAACAAAACCCAATGAACTCAACACAATGATCAGCAAATCAAGTCATTGTTAAGCAAGGCATTTTAAAACAGATGACATTTAACACAGGTACAACGTATCTTCACCTGGTAGTCAACAAGCAGCTCAGGACCTTTAAAGTATCTGGAGGCGACTCGCACATTGTACTCCTGGTTTGGATGGTAAAACTCGGCCAAGCCCCAGTCTATCAGACGAAGCTTTAGGGCAAAGGATAATTTATTACAGTAGTTTAAGGATAATTTATGTATTTATAACAACATTTTCATTGCATAAGTCGCTGTTCAAACATAGAGAAAGCTAATTTAAAATGAATGGTATGGGCATACCTTTCTGTGCTCATGGTCAATCATGACATTGTGTGGTTTGACATCCCTGTGCATAATTCCCATGCTGTGACAGTAGTCTAGAGCCTAGTGAAAAAGAAACAGGAGTAGCAGGTGGCTTCAGTTATAACCCAAGACAGTTATTAAAGCATGTCCAATGAATTACATCCTTAGTAAGAAAAACACTTTTCTGGTTTCTGGCGTGAATTAAAAAAAAAAAATTAAAACTCTCAACATGCCATCAGGACTTTAAAAATTTGGCTACAAACAAATATCTTACCTTCAGAATTTCATACATGTAGAAGCGAATGTCATAATCTGATAATGTCTGATACAATTGCTGTAGGAAACAAATTCAACATTACACAAGGATTGAGGTTTGAGAAAGAACAGAGGTCGACAATAATCTGAATTGACAAGTTCACACTATAAATTAGGTGATAATCACTTAGATTTAACTCAAAAGTCATTCACCAAAAGACAAATGCAACCAAAAGCCAATAGACACCGTCTCACATTAACTAAGGTGCCAGATGATATTAAAGACTATTTAACTGATTCGTGCATCTCGGGAAATAAGTAATAAATAACATAACACTTTTATTCTAAATGTCACACAGTCACTGAATATAATTTGATTTTCCCATCCAGTCGCCATTATCTCACCTTAAAGTCTGTGTTGTTTACATGCTCAAAAACCAGAGCTGGTGTCCGAGACTGTAGGGAAACACAAACAGACAAATTTTAATGTTGTAAAATGTGTACACTTTCTCCCTCACACACAAACACGTCAATGTGAATAGGGACTATCCAACGCCAGGCGTCAAATTTCATTCAAGTTAAACTAAATTTAAGCTGCTTGCTTCTAACAGCAAATACAAATGTCAACATAAATGTACAATCATACCATTACACACTGATTGCTTTAGATCTGCCAACAAAGAAATAACCCTTACAGAGTATGAAACATGATAAATCAGCACAGAAACACTCACCACGGGATCCTTGACGATGTCTAAGAGAGTTATGATATTGGGGCCTCCTCTCAGGTTCTCAAGAATTTTAATTTCTCTCTTGATTTTCTTCTTTTTCACAGGCTTCAGTATTTTAACCACAACCTTCTCATTGTTTGTAATGTTTATGGCTTCAAACACTTCACTGTACTTTCCTCGACCCAGCTTTCGCACAAGCTGGTAGTCATCCTGATTTCTGGAGCATAAAAGAAAATAAAGACAAAAATATTACTTAAACCTTCCATCACTTCAAACCAGACAAAAATTCAAGGATGTGTCCAAAATCTGAATATTACACTACATGCGAGTTACACTGAAAAATAACTCACACTAACAAGATTGCGAAAAGCACACTATCAGCAAGGAGGTATGTGCTAGCTGCATTTTGCTGTTTTGCAATTTCTGCTCAATTTAAGACAAAAGGCACACAAGCACCATCAAAATCATATCATGGCTGTATCTCCCAATAAGAACCCATCTCCATTAAAATATTTTAACCCAGCATCATGATAAATATAAATGCAGTAAAATGAAGAGGTTTGTCCACTATGAATATACAAACAGATGCTTCTTGTCCCATGTCATAGGTTTGTATCTGTGGTTGAGCAATAAAAGATAAGCAGGTGGGGCAAATGGGGACCATCTGAGTTTGATTTAACTTTAAATACAGCTGCAAAGCATAAAATTCCAAAGCAGGACTGCTCACACACTCCATATGAAAATGGCAGTTTAACCAGGATAAAGCAACTTCTCATCACTCTTCTGTATGCAGCCAACCAACTGTCTGGCACCACAAATAAAGATAGTTAACTCAAAAGAGAAAGGAAATTTCCATTATTCCATTTTCTCCATCTGTCTGCTGTTTAAACGTGTTTAACTCAACACCCATCATACTTAATCACAGTCTTCATTATAGGCCTGTTTAATATTTTTACATTGAAATCATCGATTTTGGAAACTTTACAAGGACGTAACTTTGAAATGTTAGCACAGTAGAATACTGAAAGATATTTCACATTTATCTTGACAGAAAGTAAGTGTCTACCATCTTTAGACAAGAGCACATGAGATGGAGTAAGGGGATAGAGCTTTGAGTTGTCTTATTATCAGAGCGCTCAAAAACACTTCTGCAGATGTCAGTCGTTCCACATTAGTGTGCCAACGGGCTGCCATTATGAGCGTTCTCCCAAGTTAAAATGGTGCAAAATGCATAAAGATCTTGTAATATAATGGAAATCGATTACGGCAGCTTAATACTTAATGAAGAGACAATTAGACCATAATATCGCACAAGGCTAATGTGAAATTAAGCTCAAATGTAGATGTGACCCATGTATCAGAATTTAAAGTGTCACTGGTGCACTTCATAGCACCTAGGATACTATGAACGCAGAAATATTACAGCAGATAAAAGCTCAATGTTCTGTGGATAAGGTTTGTATGAACAGCTCTTTAAATATTCAAATAATGCCTTGATAAATTCAAATAATAATTTTGTCTAAAATCCCTGCTAAAACCCTGATATAAGATGGTTTTACATTACCAACGTAATCATAGTACAGTTATCTATACAGAGCTGTCATATAACTTAAATTAAATACAACAGAAAGTTATGAAAGAGAAAATATTCATAAGGATTTGCCAGACAATACGTCCATTTATCATTATCAGAATACCACAGACACAAAGTGCTTTTTTTTAATCCTACCTATAGGACATTTAAATTTAAACCAGTTAATTGTGCTTATTGGTGGTGACTTGTACTCACCCCCACTCTACCACATGGGACTCATAATCCCAGTACTCTCTGGGTCTCTGTGTGTTTACATCGGGGTAAACTCGAGAGCGGCTTGGGACAGGGCCGGACATATTCTACTCGGGATATTCCCAGAAGCACCTGGGAAAGAGGAAAAGAAGCAGATACATGACAGCTGCTGTGCAACATCAACCAAAACTCTGGCGACAACGGTGAATGAAGAATCACGATGTCCATGTATAGAGAACAAGAAATGTACATGACTGACAATACAGAATTTGTGAATATTGGATTTAATTATGGGAGTAGACTGTGCAAAATGTAACAATGAAATGAGAAACACTGGGCACAGGAAAGTTAATGAAAGATCCTGGGGATGCAAATGTAAATGCTAACACAGTTTATGCTTGCTTTGTGAGAAACACAGCATGAGACCCCCTTGTTTGCATTTTACTGGTTACTTCTTAGTGGATTAGCTCCCTAGAAACTATGTGAAGCCAAATCCCTTTTTCTTTTTCTACAACTTTACTTTTTAATATTACCTTGGAGTTTTCCTCCAAGCAGTAGATGAGAGGTGGAGCAGATGAAAGCAGATGTGATTGCTTTATGGACGAGCATAAGCTGCAAGGAAAACAAGCAAAAACAATAGTATATGAACAACTGTTCATTGTTTGAATGTCATTTTAATGAATGACTTCAACATATTTTAAAACACAAAATCAAATCTAACATACAACAATACCATGAGCTGATTATAAAGTCTACTACAACCATTCAGAAACATATATAAACGGAGCCAAATGAAGGTTTGGCAAATGTTAGTGGAAAAAATCCTAAAATGACCAAAATAAAAACGCATACTGTGGTTCCGGGCGACATAAAAGAAGCATGTAAAGATGTTGTAAACCTTCAAATTAATTTTGTATTCTCAGATACAGTGCCACAAATAATAAAGATTAACATCTCAGCTTTACCACTTCAGTGATGTCAATGACCTAGTGCACAATTTAGGTTGATTTTACAGTGAAGTTTCCATCAGGTGAATGGACAGCTCAGGGCAGTGGGGTCAACTCACCTGGTTGTAGCTGCTATAAGAGGACATCCAGCATTTTATTCAGGAGGCACAGCACTCCAAAATGTCATTCCTCAAGGCTTTCTGAATACTGAGATGCCCTGCGCAACATAATCAGATGTTAAGCAATGCAGTGATGTATGAGCCTGGTTATTAACAAGTCAGATATTTTTACTCAGTGGAGCTCCTACACACTCGCACTGCGTCTCATTCAGTAATGACTGACAGAACACAACACAACACAGCTAGTCACACAGCTGAAGCAGCCCTGGGACACTTTTCACCAAGTCTAATCGGTCGATTGTTATAGTTATTTCATACCTTGATATAATTGCGTCTTGGGGTTAACATGCATATAGTGAAGTGAACTGGTGGACACACACATACACACATACACACACATACACACACACACAGGCCTAGCTGTGCCAATCTGCTAACCAGCCATGCTAGCTCTTACAGTCGGAGCTAAACCTTATTATCTAATTGCGTCTAAATACCTTCATAACCAACAATGGATGTTTCTTTAACAAAGCCAACAACCTTTACGACAAAAAAACCTTTATAAAATCATAACCAGCCGTCTGAACACAGCGCTGGAGGTCCGTAGTTCGACCGTGCAGATGATATGTAACCTAGCGAGCTAGCTAACAGCAGCATTATGTTGGCGTTAACATTTGCCACGCCTAAAATATATAACTAGCCTGCTAGCTACAGTTGTATCCCAGTGCCTTGGGATTTACAATACGGGTTCTCTATCGAGTTAACCTTAAAAACAGCTCGGTGTTTTATTAAACCAGGAGCTATCCTGGCTGTGGCTAACAAGATGATATAGCTAGCTTAACGCTAGCGTTGGGTTAGTTATCTGTAGCTAGCTAGCGAGGCACGCCACATCAAAGCCGGGTGGGTGATGGAGGATAGTTAAGTAGCTAAGCGGCAAATTTCATAGAAAAAACAAACAGGATTATTTTTAAAAACCTTCCGTCTGTAACTACTAAATACATGCTTAATTATCAAACCAGTTAGACGGACACAGACGAGGATATAATGCTGCTGAAACACTAGATAGGCAGCAATAAACAAGACTAAAGCTACTAAAGAGGGTCGGCTAGTAAGCTAAGCTAGATAACTTTGCCACCGACAATTAGCAGGATTTGAAGGCTCTGAGCGAGTACAGATTTACACTGCGAAAGAAAATGCGATATATTACAAGGCTGTGTATATTTCAGGATGGGGAGACAGGAAATTTACGGATTATTACATTGAAAACGTTGGGTTATATTACCTCTCGGGTGTGCTAGTGGAAAATATGGCGGATCCAGCAAATCTAGAAACCGACGCTAGTAGTAGCAGCAGTCACGCTAGCTATAGCTAGACGCAGAGAGAAGCGCCTCGGGGGGGACACTTCCGGTGTGGAGCACAGCGCCGGTTACAGTCCGGGATCCTACAACACCAATCACACTCTCCGTTTCTACCCTTCTTCCGTCTACAGATATTTCCCTCCACAGTCATGAGCACAAATCAACTAATGATCATCTGAAATATAATTATTCACAGGTTGACCAAAGCAACCTGTTACCCACGTCTCATGATTGACAGCCTGAAGACATTTGCCCAAATTGCATTTTGTTGTCACCCCATCCGACTGGTGTGCAAGCTGATCTAAGATTAGACCTTTCTATTTCTGATACTGATGAGATTTACATCCATCTACCCTTTGATCACCAGCGACCGCTTTACTGTGGTCCAGGATGCAGTGGGTTTAAAGCAGATCACCAGTTCATCACAGGGCATCACAATGCACACCTACAGGCCATAACCAGTCTGCCTGTGCAGACATTTAGACACTGGAGGAAACCCAGGCAAACATGAGTGAAGTGACTCATCAACCACTGTGTTAACCTTCACATGTAACCCATGTGTGCACTGATACATACACACTAGTAAAGACGTGTGCCCAATGAAGATGGCAACTTTGTTCAAGGGCACTTCAGTTAAGTCTTTTTGTTGCAGGAATCAAACCAGGGAACCTTCCTAACCCAAGGCTGGTTCCTTACCCACAATCAAATACAGTTTTGGTAATTATAGTGAACATCCAGATCACAAATTGTTATATATATATATATCCCCAAACAGTAATAAAAATTTTCCACACTTTTTGTTGAAAATGAATAAATTGAATAAATATATTGTTAAAATCTCAATATGTCTTGTTTCTTCAAACTTTAATCACTCAGTCCACCAAACACACCAAACGAGTCGATGGCAGAATAAGTTGTTTGGCAATGGCAGAAAAGATTTGGCACAACCCACATACTCAGCACTGCTGCTCCATCCCACACATGCATGTTCCTTACAGTTGTGGAATAAGCTTTATTGCCAAGAAGCATGGTTACAACAAAGAAATAATCTACCAAACACCAATTTCCTTAC
>JAOVVF010000044.1:22339422-22352307 GCA_028565595.1 Duopalatinus emarginatus
ATATATTTAACTATTTAAGGTTTAGGTAACCAAAGCAGTTTGTTGGTCACCAGGGCGTTGCGGCATCGTTACCTCATTAGGTTGCATCATACAACCTAAGAGAGGTAACAACGGTTCAAGGTCTCAGAGTTGATGTTTTAAAGTGATATTTGCACCTGGCATGGTATTTGCATCCGAGGAAGACCTGATATGCCAATGTTTGGCCACAGTTGGGCTACAAAACAGTATGATTGGGATTGGTGCATTGTTAGGAATCAAGATGTCAAAATGTCAGGAGAATTTTTAAAACTCAAAACACGATATAAAGATTAGCCTTTAACAAAGTTAGGAAGAAACCGATAAAGGTTAAAAAAAAACAAACAAACAAATAAACAAAAAAACAACTTTTAATGTCCCATGCCACCTGATCTGTGACACATGGGGGTATAGGTATGTGTGGCTACCAGTGGGAGTGGCCATTGTGTTATTTATGTCCTGTTTATTAATGGGACTGTTGATGGCAACAAGATGAATGACATTGTACAGAATTTGCTGAGAAACTCAAACTCCACATTACGTACATTAAAATTCATTAGCACATTCTACATTCTAGGCTTCAGCAGTCATTGTTTTGGTTTCAGTAAAAAATGTGCCTGTGTATAACACGCAAACGCATTTCCTCTTTTCAAGACACATGTAGCATGCATGTCTGCTTTAATTCCTTTTAATATTTCTCCACAGAGTTCAAGAACAAAAAAACATGAACAAGCATCACATTTTTACAAAATTACTTTATTTCTTCAATGTCATTGACTGTGAACATTACAGAGTGTGCTTTCACTGTAGAAGACAGGCAAATGTGACAATGTGTCCATTCAGTATTTAATCTGATCTTCCAGAACTTGAGCATGTTTCAGTACCTGGATCATTCAGCCCCAGTAGGGCCTTATTCCTATTACACATTTCTGGATTTACTTGCTTCCTATTACCATGGTAGCATAACTTATAAAGCAGTGAATTGTAAAGACACTTACAGTAAGTGTTTTTCAACCAGCTTGTTGTAAATCTCTTCTAGCCTAATTGTAACAAGGCTGTGCTAATGAAATCTATCCAAAGAAGTGTGCTTCTTGCCATCTATCCAGCTCACTCTCATACACAGCCCTAGTGGTGCAGTGTTCTAATCCCAAAGTAATTTATATCACAATGGAAATTATATCTCTATTTAAAAAATTCAGCCACCAAACACCACAAACAAAAAAATTAGCCAAACACATTTGTGATGTTTAGAAAAGCAGGACTAATAAGCCAAGCCTTGAAATGTAATTACATTAGAAAGGGAAAAAGATATGCTGTGCTTTAGTTAAAACTGTACATTATTATTAAGATATAAACAAGCAATTTTGGTAGCAATCTTCATTCATGTTTGCCCTGCCAAAGTGAGCAGATCATCTTCTTTGGAGTGTGTGCTGTAGGTCTTGCTGGTTATTTATATACTGCATGTATTGTGTGTGTGTGTGTGTGTGTGTGTGTGTGTGTGTGTGTGTGTGTGTGTGTACGTGTATGTGAATATACATGTAACACCATTTGTGAGACACTTAGGATCAAGACAAATATCAAGAGGCTTGTCTGTCACAGCCCTGAGTTCACAAAGCCCTTACACACATGGGTCTCACATAGATCAGTGAGGTGTCAAGTCCTTTCAAAAAGTAAAAGTTAAACAATCCAATTGCATTGGATTTGTGGCATAAGTCCTGTTTCATCCACAAATTATGAATTAATTCCTTCAGTGGCAGATGGGTTGAGACTCGCTCACATGAGGCAGCACTTGTTCTTGTGGTTGTGTGGGTCTTTAAAGCGCAGTCTCTGCTTAGGCCTGTATTTCTCTAGATAGGTCAGCTGCTTGCTGTTTATGGCTCCCCGACGTTTTCTATGAAACAACAACAAAAAATTTAAAAACCATCAATAAGAATAATTTAAATAATTCTGTTCTTGTGTTTTAAACTGGATTATTTTATAATATAAAATACTTCTAAGGTAAATGTCTTATGCAATGACTGAAGGGCACTCACTGTCTGATGAACTGAATGGCATCTTCATACTTCATTCCACTCTCTATCAGGGCCAGGGCCACCAGAACTGGAGCGCTGCAACACAGAAATGCATCACAAAAAAATCTGTCTGGCTAAAGAGACACAACTGATGGAAAAAGACTAATTCTCTTTCACCTAACTCTTTACAGTAAGGCTATGACCTGGTGTATATGTGAAAGAGTTTCTACAGTTGGACATAGCTGCCAGAGGTAAAACTAGTGGACAGACTATCTTTTACAACAAGACTAAATTTGCTTTTAGAAGAAAGCAGGAATTTGAGACAATTATATTTAAAATATCTTGGACAGGGCTGTCTTACTCCGATATCTTTTTGATAGTATGCAAAGAAAAAGAACCAAGATTTCTTGAGAACATCAAATCATTATAGTCTGAGAAATTGCCTTTTACACTTGGCTAAAACCTCTGACTTTCCAGTGTATCCAGTGAAAACTAACCCAAACAGGCCTCCTACAGATCAACAGCATAACAAACTTGCCCGAGTAAAGCAAACATTGGCTCTATGTCAAGATGTGCAGAGGGCTCCCACAGGGCCATCAAACTACGTCAGAAAGCCTGGGTGAGAAAGCCTCAGAGAGGCAGAGAGAGAGAGAGAGAGAGAGAGAGAAAGAGAGAGAGAGAGAGAGAGAGAGAGAGAGAGAGACAGAGAAACAAAGAGAGGAGAGGAGGAAGAGAGAAGAGAGAAGGAAAGATGCACAGGTGCCCTGATTATCTGAAGGGCCAAAATAGACAGCTGCTCAGTCTCACTTAGTAATTGTCTGTTTATTCTTTTTTGTTTTGTTTTGGAATCGCAATGGCTGTGCCTTTTGGCAATTAAAAGACATACTTACAACTACTTCCTGTTACATGATCAGATGTGACACCTTGTGCCTCCAATAATAAACTGGAATTAATATCATCTGATTGAATCTCAGCAAGCAGTTGATTTTGGCAAGGTTTAATGAAGCTCACTAAATGATCTTGACCTGATACTGAGCAGAATGGGCAGTTGACAAGGCCTTAGACTGACATTTTAGGACATTTGATTAGAAACTATTATGAGAATAAGTCACAGTATACCATAAGTCACAGAGTTCAAGTGGAGCTCTGGATCCATACACACTAGGCTTTCTGCATATGTAACTTCAGAGCAAATTGTATTAGCTTTGAGAGATTTAAGGCTTGAGTTTTTAACCCTAGTTTTTAACCTAAAACTTAACCTTAATTAATCTTAAACCTAAAAAAGCTCAGTACAATGTTCTGTTTTTGGGGACTGCCTGGTCAGAGAAACTTGGGTTTTTATACTTTCAGAAAGAAAAAAAGATTTGTTTCCCAATTTTACTAACCGGCCAAGTCCAGCCACACAGTGCACAGCCACGCAGCTGCCAGGATCTTCACAGAACTTATTCTTTAGCAGCGAAAGCCAGTCATCCACAATCTTTGTGGGAGGAGGAGCTCCATCATCAAATGGCCAGTCCTGCAAATACAAAAAAACATGGTAAACAATCATTATTTTCAATATATATCACTAGCAACTTTGGCTTTTGTTTTATGTGATTTCTGTAAAGCTCAACAGAAACAATGGCTGAATATGGGGGACAGAACGCATAGAACATAGCATTATCACAGTCTGTGCTGTAGGAACATGTTATCTGCAGAAGGAGGGACACCTCAGGCCTTTGACTGAACAGACTCTCTACTGTGTCTAAATCACACCAAGCAGTGAAAAGACTTTGATGAGTCCAGTGCGATTCTCACAAGCTGTGCCATGGCAAACATGGCATGTACTGTACCACACACTCATGCTTCTGTCTCTCCCACCTCAATCAGCACCAGCAGGAACAAGGACACCACAGTGTTAACAGCAAATCTGAGAACTGAATCACATATAGCAGGATAATGTGGTGCTATCATGCTAAACAGAAAATTATTATTCAAGAAGATCTGTGATGCAACATAATAGTGCCTGCATTAACCAATAAAATGAGTCTTATTACAGGGTTGGCCATGTATGTGTATAGAAAAGAACAACAGGACATCAAATTTACTTTGTGTATTTATGCCAACTCCTCAGAAGAATGGGCGAGCTGATTTCCATTTATATTATTGACCTATCATTGGTCAATCATCTAGCAGTAAGTACACACATTTGTGGTGTAACTGAAAAATGCTTGTTTTTTTTTATTGGATGTTGTTGTGAATGACAATCTAGTAAAAGTAATTCAGTCAGTGCTGTGTCTGAGGTGTCGGCTCAAATTTGCTGAGATAGACACAGTGCTTGGCAGGAGCCACAGCCAATCAGGAGGGAGACAGTATAAACAAAGCAAATGGGAGCAGGTGCAAGTGTCTGATATTATACCTGACATACAGAAAAAGAATAAGTATTTTATTATACATACAATAATATAAAAAAATCTGAATGTTAGATTTTTTTTCTTTCTGAACTAGTAAGACATTAATATATTCTCTAATTTGGTGGGAAATTAATATGTGAGTGTTGTAGAAATTCTCTTGTTGCCCAGACGAGAAGTGATTTGAATTCACAATTGCCAGCTAGTTACTAGATTGACAACAGCTGCTTATGCGTTTATCTGTATTTTTGTATTTCAAATTCAGTTATATTCAGCAAGCGTGAGTGATTCAATCCATGTGAGTGCCTGATCTGTCTTTTTTCAACCTTATTCTGTCTGGTTCATGCAAAAACATCTTTGACAGTCTGGAGAACAAAATATACGGATGTCATTCTCCAGCACAGCAATCAACCAGATAACTGATACAACAAAAATAAAAACTGAAGCAGAAAGACAAATCTCCCAAAGATTCTTATGTAATGTGACAGGTACACTTTTAACTGTGCTGTCTGGGACATCGAATTAAACTCCTAATGTGCATAGTTGTGAGATTTATAAAAAAGTTTTTTTGCAAGGTATTTCTCTTTCAGTACATTTCAAAATATTACATGCTGTAGCTTTAAACAAAGTAGTATTTAGACCTGTGGGAGAAAACCTCCTAATGTAGTAAATGTAAACAGTTAACAGTAACTACCCACTCTGCTCTCGAGTTAAAAATAACAGTTAAATCCTGTAAGCGGTTAATAGCTCCCCCCACTTGTCTGGTTTGTCCACAGTAAGCTATTAATTCCAAGAGGCCATGTTGTGCTTTCTATACGCTCTGGGAAAGCAGGTCCCTGGTCTCCAGTCTCAAGCCTGCAGGCTAATTGTAGAAATGCATCTGCATTTTCCTTGAATCACATACCTGCTATTTCTCCAGCAACGGGATACTCCTGTTACAAGAAAGGGAGAAGCCTTAGGCACCTGTTTCCCATCAGCAAAGGTTTCCATTTTCAAACACTGAGTCTCACTGGTACACCTCCCTTTAATTTTTTTTTTCAGACTGAAACTGAGAAATGCTGACTGAAAGATCCCAGGCAGTATTAAGATGTGAGCACTATTGCCTACTACAGCCATAGTCATTAATTACAATATAACTTGCCTGCAGTAGGAGAGGCGAGAAATACTAACATGCTGCCAAGTCACTGCACTTCTGCTCAACACTAAGGGTCAAGTACTATTTTTATCTTTACACTAAGAGATTAACTTTGGCATATTTTAAGGGTTCCTCTGTTTACTAAAGCTTGCCGTAGTGTTTTCCCGTTTCTATTACCTGTCTGCAAATAGCAGCTGGCAGCCCGTCAGATACAAATCCACAGATCACAGGGCTATACAGAGAACACTATGCCTCTTGTTAAACCAAAAACAGTCCGTATGCCAACACGGTTGACCCAGGTAACCTCAGTTCAGACACAACTACCAAAACACTGATGCAGTCGACAGTATTTAAAGAGCAAAATGAAATCCCAGGGACACATTCAGCTGTTTTTTTAAATCAAAGCTGTCAGCTTGGAACAATTTTGGAGGACTCAAAGTAATGTGGCATTTCAAAGTAATAAGTAAGTCAATAAGTGTGAGAGGAAGTCAATATTCTAAAGGAATCCAGTAGGATGGCATTCGAGGTAGTGAAATATATAAGCATAGACTTAGCAACATTATTTGTTATATAGGTCACACCTTTAGGGGGTGCACCTTAACAGGAGCATAAATAAAATAGAAACAGAAATAAATATAACAAAAGGTTTAGAAAAAATTTACATTTAAGCAACATGACAAACACTGGGTGTTCTGCCTAAGCCAGGAACAGTTCAGCTTTTCTGAAGGCATATACAGTCTGTATAAAGATTTTTTTCTTGATTTTGTGTTCACCTAACAACACTGAGGAGGAGGAGGCTGTGAAGTTTTATATAACTTGGCTGTATTGTGTGCCTCACATGCACTGTTTTTATTTCCTTTTTTTTAGAGTAACAGTGAAGGGTGGAGTAAGGCCAAACTGAAGAAATCCATCCAGAATCAAGTTGACTGCAGCTGTGTAATTCTTATCCAGGAATGGGAGAGACAGGGAGTAACTGATAGAGTCAATAGAGTAAGGGAGTAAAAAGCAAGTAGAGAAGGGAAGTGAGAGAAAAGTTCTGACGTTGGCAGGAAAAGGATGGAGGGAATCCCCGTTCAGACCAGCTGACAGCTTCAGTGAGGTTACTTCTACTTGAGAGGGGGAAATATAAACAGCAGATCCAAAGTCCACAACAGACTGAAAATACTAGAGCTTGAGACTTAAATCTCATACCTGTATAATATAGTAGTCTATAGACTCCCCTTTGATGGTTATTTGCCCTGTATGTAGCCTCCAAGTTTCCTCCGGGTACTCCAGTTTCCTCCCACAGTCCAAAGACATGCACATTAGTTGATTGGTTATTCTAAATTGCCCGTAGGTGTGAGTGTGTGCGTGAGATTGTGTTGGCCATGCGATGGATTGGCGACCTGTCCATGGTGTACCCTGCCTTCGCCTAGGATGCTGAGATTGGCTCCAGCCCCTGTGTGCCTGATTGACACGTTGTGGAGGATAAGAAGAAGATGTAGCCTCCAAACCTGCCAACAAGTTTAACTTGTGCACTAATCTTTAAGATCATCTAAATTAGTAAACACCAAAATGTCAATTCACGGTTTGAAATTCGAGAACATCAGCTGACTACAATCAGAACGACAAAGCACATTTGTGTGTTTATCTGCTGCTGCCCACTTTTTTACAGGCTGACGTGGAGACCTGTTGGATGGGGATGTTTTGGCTCAGATTTGGCATTCTAGTGCATGTTGCATTTTAGTCCTCCAGACATATATAATGTGGGAAATGCAACATTGTGAGCACTTCTGCAAAGTATGCAAAATAGTAAGCTACACTAGGGTGCTACAGTAGACCAAAGAAGCCATAGACACCCACATGTGCTTATCAAACATGCCATTTCAGATTTCTTCCACTCTGTTTTAATATTCTTCACTCTTCTGGACTGGCTTTCCTCTGGGGTTTTAAGGGTGTTGATGAGGAATTGCCCATTCAGCCAACAGAGCATTAGTAAGTTCAGGAAGAGGCCTGAGGTGCAGTTAGCGCTCCATCCCAATGGTGTTTAGTGGTGTTGAGGTCAGGACTTTGTACAGAACGCTCGAGTTCTTACAGCCCAGCCTTGGTAACCCTTGTTTTGTGAACCTCACATTGTGCACAGGGGCATTATCATGTTCTAGCCTGTTTGGACCTTGTCGCTCATTATCTAAGCTCCTTATCTTACTAATAATGGTGGGAGGTGCCGGATCCTATTGGATGAAAGGCAGGGAAATATCCTGGACACGTCACTAGTCCATCACAGGGTAAACACACATAGACAGTTTGCCTGACTGGATGTCTCTTGTTCACCTGACTGCTTATCTTTTGCTGTTGGAGGAAATCTGGAGGAACCCCATGCAGACACGGATGGGGAAGATGCAAACTCCACACAGAAAAGACACTGGCCAGTGGCCACTCCCACTTGGCCACAGTGCCACGCCTTGTATTTCCAAAGTGTAATTCTATAGAATACAATGAAATTCTATACAAATGGGTCCTTTAACATTTTCAGCAAAAGTACCGCACATGCATGGGGTGGTCAGGTGTCCACAAACCTGTTATCTATTTTATCTGTTAGTTCATTGAGTAGATTTGTAGAACGTGCATAATGATCAATGTTAAGGACAGCTAGGACACAGGACACAGGACAGCATAGTGCTCACCATGACTGTGATGCCATCATTCTCCAGTGGTGTCTTGTCGTACGTTACTTCACACACTCGCACCACTGTGGTTGCACCATACTTCTTCAAATCCTTCAAAATGAAGACACAGTTACCTTAAACCAGCAGGACAAAACTAGTATCAAAACACAATAAAATTGTGTATACCTCACTATAGATTAATAGCAACCCAATGTTTTATAGAAATGTATTGATATTAACAGACCTTTTAGAGCACTGTGATATACTTGTGACATTTCTAGTGCAAATATTGTATGCTACAAATTGTAATTGCGTTTGTGATGTTCATGTAACTTGTTTGGAAGTTACAATTGTTATGAATTGTCCTTCTCATTGTGTACATCTTTTTGTTAAAGCACCTTGTGCCCACTGATTCCAGATGGGCTCTGGAAAACTGCGACCCTGACGGTCTGAGGAGATAAGATAATGACTTACTGACTTACAATCTGAACTAGCTAGCAGCAGATTTCAAAATTGTTACCAAGCTTACTGTATTCTATATTACATATATGCTGTATGTCTACTGTATTGTTGGGAATTGTTTACAATTTTGTATTGCAGAAATGCCTTGAGAATTGTATTTGTGATGCCCCATATTTATTCTCTCACCTCAATAAAGGAGCTCAGAGTAGCATTGGTTGGATTGTGTGTGATCAGAAAGCGCATGTGTTTATAGCAGACTTCAACTGGGGCCGGTCGGTTCATCCTGGCCATATCTTCGAGCCAGCCACAGTGTGGGCTGTGCCAGCGTCCTGTGGGTAAAACACACCCACTAGCAGCCCTTACACTATCTGTTTGATAGTGCTACTCGCACAGTTCTGTCACAGAGAAACACCTCGGGAGTCTCCTGCTATCTATCAATATAAATAAAAACAGCTGCCTGTTTCTCTGAAACGCCACAAGGTTCAGACATGGGCCAGAGCAGGGTGGAGCACTGTCCAATAGCCCTGAGACACAGCTTGCCTTAACCCATCTGGTGGATGGTGAGATCAGGAGTTGACAGGGCCAGGGCGAGCCAGGCAGTGTAGAGGTTTTTGTTCAGCAGGCAGAGACAGGGCAACGTCACCTGGGCTTAGGCGTTACGATGTTGGGCGTGGCAGTAGTCACCGCTGCCCTGCAAGAACTCCATCAACATTTAAAGGGATGAGAAAAAAAGCTGTAGAAAAAAGAAAGAGAGTGTCAGTGATATGGATTTGTATAACATAAAGTTTTGTTCACGTGTGTAAATGTTTACTGCATTCATACTGACGGAAAAAAACCTTTAGACGAGCTACCACGATGCAATGCATTTGCATGAGGTTTTAATGTTTTCACCAACTATGCTTAAAAAACCACCACAAAAATCAATCAATCATTTTTCCACACAAATTGCATGACAGAACAGTGTCAACACCAGTTTCCAGACAATTGTTTGCACTAGTTTCCTCCATGCAAAACCAATTCTGTTGCATGGTCAGCATGCACTGTGCTGTTTACTTTTTTGTCCTGTGTATTTATTATATAGTTCTGAAGTTGTCTCACACAGTTGTATAGTTGCGCTTGTTGTAGTCCTGTGTACTGTACTGCTGCATTAAGGGTTAAACATGGTCCAGAAGAAACATTTCTGCTCAATGTATACAACATATTTGAAGGAATAACTTTATTTAGGCTATGATAATACAATACTTCACAACACTGATCTGAAATTTTATCATAAAGAAACACTGGTATTTTTCCTTTTTGACAAAATAAGACACACAACTAGAAGTTTCTGGATGTTTCTAAGTGGTGAATGAAATATGGAGAAATCTCTCACCTGTATTACCTTCCCAAAAGAGAAAACAGAGAAAACGCTCCAGACGTGTGGCGACCCGAGTGGCGCCAACCACAGGTGTCTTTATAAGGAAATACCACGTCAAAGAAGAGTAGTAAAACGAAATGTCAAGAGAAAAACCAGCTCGTCTTTCCCCTCAGCAGTAGCGGCTTTACCTTCTAGGCAGCTGCAGAGTGCAGAATGTGACAGAGGGCGCGCGCTTCTGCCCTGAACCGGTCCGAGCTGCCCTGGTCACGCATATGACACTGACAGCCTGTGCTGCTAATGTCACAACCAAATGCACTTTAATGCTCTTAGTCTGAGAGGTAGGTCTCTGCCGCCCCCTTTCCTCTCACTCCCCTTCAGACTTGCTCTCAATCCCTGGCTACGGCCATCGATATTTCATGAAAACGTTGAACTGATAAGTGCTAACGAGGGGACAGGTGTTAAATCACACCATACCATACTTACAGTACAATTCTGTCTATAAAACAATGTCTCTCTCAGTTTCTCCCCTGTATCACTATATACTCTACTATAGTCTACATCTAGGGATGTAAAACTTTTTAAACTGTAAAATCCATTTTCATCAGTGTAATAAAATGTGAAAAATCACAGACCCCCTGCTGGTTATGCTTCACAGTCCCCTGGGGAACCATCGTCTCTACTCTGAGAACTAAGGCTCTATATATTTAGAAATAAAAAGAGGCAGAGAGACTGTCTATTTAACATTAAGCACGATGAATTTCAGACATGCAGAAACTGAAGCTTTCATATAACTTATATACATAAAGTTAACTTGTACTCAAAGCTTTGAAGAAATTTTGATCATTAATATATATGTGCATTAAATTCGAGTACGGTTTCTAATAAAGACTGCAATGTTAAAATCAATCATTTTAATACTAATAAAATAAAAGTGCTGTTTCCCTAACTTTACCAGTGACACCTCCAATAAAAGCAAAACACACTTGTGTAACCCTGACTCTAGTCCTGATTCCAACTGTTTCTCAAGGATATTGGATGTGGGACAACTCTTTAGTAAATAGGGTGATTCTATGTAACAGTGATGTCCCCTGCTTTCCCTCAGTCATTTATTTAATGTTCTTAAGGTCTTTTAAAAGTCTCTAAGAAATGTCTATCCATTTCTTGATCACGAGCTGGAGCTCCCATTTACAAACCAGAGAAGAAGGGGAAAAAACAGCTGGTACAGAGGACCCAGAGGACACACCTGTAAATCATGGAAATCTTCTTTGTGAATCATTTCACCTCGCTAAAGCGATCCTGCTATAAACAAGTTTATACACAAAGTTACCTGCAACGTTTTTCCCAGAAACCATGGACGGGATTCAAGCAACACATAAAATCATGAAAGGCAAGGTGGTTTACAAAAGTGATCAAAGGGAGATCATGGGTGCCACATTCAAAGCTAGAGTTATAAACACATAATAGGGAGAAATGTGGCTTTGGCACAAGTGATAATTTTTTGGGTTCAGACCAACCGTCTGCCTCAGAAAAGAACTAAACTTGGCATTTTACAAATGTGATACAAATCCGAATGACGCACATATACATGGCATGACTTTATGTTTCTATGATTGCCAGGGGCCATTATCTAGAGACAGAGACAAGTAAGGTGGAATACAATCCAAGCACACTTGAACTAAAATACACCTAGAAAATCTTACATTTTAACGAATCTAACAATTAAAGGCAAAAACAAAGTGCTAACATTAAAACAAACCCACCGAAGCGATGTGAGGCATGATGTGAAGAGGCTTTCAGAGTTAAATGGGACAAGGGGTCAAGAGAACAGAATCTTAATCAGGGGTATGTGTAAGATAAAGAAGTCAATAAGCTTCCAGAGCTAGATGAAACCGCGTACACTTGATGAGACATGGTTAGAAAAAAAATGCAATATTACAAATATTACATTATTACAAAATTATAATATTGCAAATAATGCATTCAACATGAGAAAAGTTTCCTGTCTTCACAACTTCACATGACACATATTCATCCGTTCACTCATGCCCTTTTAAAATCATGGCCAACAAATGCCATCAAATAACACTTAATAAATAGCACCTAGTTGAAATGCAGGCCAGCGCTTCCAAAAATACCAGAACCACACGCTTCATTCTGCACAGCATTAGGATACATCATAGCTTCCAATAGCGCTCACTGGATGATAAACAATGACCACCACCAACCACTTCAAGACACTTAAAGAAAGAAGGCGAGCTGCCGGACTGTTAAACAGGCCTGCAGGTGTGAACCTGGGTTTGACAGGACAAAAGCCATGGCCTGAGCGTGTATTGTTTTTTCACGTTTCTCCAAGCCACTTAATTGTGGAGCTGATCTACAGGCCAGAGTGGCTTTCATGGCCATCTGTGTTCTAAATTTAACCCCACCAGCTGCCACCTAATAAATTTAGCTTGAGCTGAAATGAAGAAAGCCTCTACGTTTTAGATAACCCAGGGGCATGGGGACGACTTGTTTTGAAATAGGAGTATCCTTTAAGATGTAGAGGCTGCCCTGGATGACTGCCATTCTTCCTGACAGGATTAAATAATTGCCTGTGCAAAAATGTAGATGCAGTCTATGTCAGTGTAAGTCAGTAAGGTTTGGCATTTGGAAATGCATTCCCACAAAGTTCCTGCAGACAGTCCTTCCACGAAAAGTACGTCCTTAGTTTTGAAAGGTCCCTCTATGCTTGAAACTGTGCAAATAAGCTTTTAATGTCTATGTCTTATATATGTCTATGTCTTATATATATTTATATATATATATATATATATGTATGTGTGTGTGTGTGTGTGTGTGTGTGTGTGTGTGTGTGTGTGTGTGTGTGTGT
>JAOVVF010000044.1:22356375-22378815 GCA_028565595.1 Duopalatinus emarginatus
TAGGGAATGTGCTGGTTTCTGTGTGACCCAGTTGTTAGGTGCAGGATTGTCATCATTCCTGTATTATTTCACTAATTGATCATATTTCTTGTTATTGTCTATGCAGATGAGAGGCTGATAATAGCCAATACAGAGAACCATGTGTTTCTCCACCTGAGCTCACACTAAAGCTGAATGTCACAGAGTTGGTTCACTAGGCAGAGCAAAAGGACAACTGCAAAGGCCTGCTAATTTTGCCTTGTAAAACAGTATAAGGCAGATCTGCAAGAAGCACAGCCTGATTTGCATCCTCATCGTGCAATGAAAATGACTCATTTTTGAGCTATTGAGAAAGTTAAAGAACTTCAATACGCAAGCCAGAAAAGCTATTTGTTCAGCTAAATATAAACTCCAAACACCCAGCAAGGGCATGAATTAAGGAAGGGGGGTGGGGGGTCCGACCAGACTTGAACCCTTCTCCAAAAGGGGTCAATATATTGATATATATTATCCTAACCTATAATGTTAAGTATTACGAGAATCTTGTAATACGACTTCACACATCCCTAAAGTGGATCATATTGTTCCTTAATAAGTATCCCTCTCGTCTGCCACATCGTGCTAATTATTGGTCCTGTGGCTTGCGTTTTCACTAAGGTGTACATGCGGTACAGGCCAAGGCTCTGCGTGTAAGTAGCTGATATCTGGCTTTCTTAAATACACATTATTACCTTCAGTAAATCACTCAGATGAAGATGTTAAATTAGATTGTTCGAACAGAACATTCGAATAGGAATCCAGGTTTAGTTTTGTTGTTTTTGATGTCTGCACAACATGTGAAGAAATGTATAAAACTCATAAAACACTTATCTACTAAGGCTCAATGTAACATATGCATCATTTTAAGGTGGAATGGTAAATATGAACATACAACTAAAAGCTTTATACTCTGGTGGCTGTAGAAGTGAGGAATTAGTTACCCACATAAATAGTTCAGAATTATTATTATTTATTCAGAATTGAGTAACACATGGTTTCCTGTGGGAGAGATCCTGTAGAATATGAATGTAATTTTCAGGACAAGAAAGCGGATGACAGGTAACATCCAGTAGCATTGTATTTGTTGTTGTCAGATTGACTAGCTGGTAATTTTGCCCTATAATATATATATATTGTTCATGACCCCAGAGTACAGAGGATGTTGTGTGGTATACACCAGACATTACATTACGCAAGCAAGACACAGGATTGTAAGACTTCAGTTCACTGAAGCACACACCTGTGCTGTACTGGTTTCCCTAAACACCCCAAAGAAAAACTTGACCACCCCTATTGTTACTGTATAACAAGCACCCTGCTCCCAGCTTGGTTTGAACTGTGAAGAGCTAGCATGAAGACCATGAAGCATAACTGACATATAACCGCAAATTTGCAGTCATAAATTCATTTAAATGCCTCCTGTTTTCACTAATTCTGCATTCAAAGCACTTCCCCACTGTAATTCCCCACTTCCTGTTCAACTAGTCAACTTGCAGTAGTTTTCCCAGCTACGAGTTTCTTTCCCACACATGGACTGACATCACATCAACACCGTGCACACTTTGTACTGCACACTTTCTTTTTACTGTGCACACTTTGTATTGCACACTTTCTTTTTGCTGTGCACACTTTGTACTGCATGGCAGAGTAGGACGCCCCACATGCATATCCTGCAGGTCAGTGCAACGGTCATAGTATATGGGAATTCACCAGAGTGCTTTCAGTTAACACTAAAACACCAGACACAGCCATTCACCTGGGCTTGTGAGGTCGCAATGAGTCACAGTACCAATTCTTTCAGGCGGATGGTGAAATTTGTGTGGGGTGCAAACTCCATGAAGACATGGATCCCAATTTTAAACAAGGAACTGTGCAGGCTAGTGGTGGTTCCATACTGACATGGGGTGTGGTCTCATGACACAGGTTGGGTCCATTGGTCCGTCTATGGACAGCCCTTCATAGCTTTTCATACCCCCACAATTATGGGATATTACAGCAGGATAATGAATGGAGTCATCTAGCCCAAGGTGTCCAGAATTGAGCTTTCTGTAGAGCCCCAACAAATGGTGTGGCCTGCACATGAGCCCAGTGGAGTATTTATGAGATGTGGCAGAAAGGACTATTTGTACCGGAGATCTTGCACCTACAAATACCACTGACAGCATGGCTCAACATCCCTCCAGACGTCATCCGTCCACTTAGGGAATCAATGCCATGTTGAGCTGCTGCACTTTGCTGGGCTAAAAGGAGGGGTCCTAAACCTGTATAACCTACACATTTACTGATAAAACTGAATAATTTTGTTACTAAATTAAAAAAACTTTGTGACCATAAAAAGACCATGCAGAACTATAAGGTAATATAATTAAATTGAATACAAAACAAGTTTGATAATGACCCATGTTATATTATTAAGAATTAGAAGCATATCAGTGTCATTTATGAGAGATGTCTATGTGCATTTGTACACCCTGGCTGTGTAAAAATACACATTTTCTTTTTCAGGAGTCGCTCAGTGCATTTGATGCACAATTAAAGTTTTTTGTTTGGACATAAAGGCAGGGGTGCAAAAGTGGCAGCCGTTTTCTGCATATGAATCTGGTAGCAATTCTTCCTTGTGTAAATCCCACAAGGATGACCTTATCCTGTCCCAGCATGACCCAAGAAGAAAAATAACAAGGAAAAAAAACACACACCTAATAAGATGTTTCAGCGGCTCCGTTTAGTTGTGAGATCTAATATGAACAGGGACTCTGGGGCTTCTTAATGCCCCTGTGAATCCTTGTGTTTATTCTTTAGGACAGAGCTTGGAGTTCTGCTCTAAGATAAATGCAAATGATGCTTGGAGAAAGCAATTCCCACAATAAGACTGGCCTGCTGGTGGCGGAACTTGGCAGAATGCCCACAGGAAGCATTTCCTTTCATTGTATGTCTGTGTGCTGGCCAGAGAGATCGCGGAGGAGCGTGTTGACACCACGATCACTCCACTTTCTCTCATTCTCTCTCACATGCCGGAACTACACAAAACTATTTTCCACATCTATAACTATTCTGTCTATCCAAAAAAAATTTAAATTTTGGATCGTTTGATCTCCTATGAATACAGTGCACTATTGGCTTCAATGTCACATGGTGTGTTTACACTTAAGAAAACTCTGACAGATGCGAGCTTGTATGCAAATCGATGCAAAGGCAGCTTTTATTGCTGCTGTAACATGACCTTAGTTACCTGAATTACCACAAGATAAGGTTTCTAACCAAAGAAATGAAAACAATTACAAAAAAGCTTTAAATGTTAATAACTGAATTTTTTTTTTTTTTTACATTTTTATTCTTGCTCTGTCCCTTCTGTCTATAAACTACAATCAAGGTCCAAAATTGGCACCTGCTACAGTAATACTGTACTTTGTAGAACTCCATTTTGGTGCAACCATGGCTCGAGGTTAGGGTGACCGCAAGGATCCCTCTTACCAACAAGAAACGGCTGAGCAAAGCACCTAACCCCACAACTGCTCCCCAGGTGCCACAGATACTGGCTGCCCACTGCTCCGGGTAAGTGTGTTCACTTCTCCCTAGTGTGTTCTTTCACTAGTGTGTTTCACGGCATAGATAGGTGAAATGTAGAGGTAAAATTTCTCTATGTGTAAGCACAGTGGTCAATCACTTGACTCCACTGTGGAATAAAACAGATGAGGTCAGTCACCATTTGCGAGTTGCTGAGAAATAGCTAATAAAAGCTATCATTGCTACAACACATAAGCTGATTTACTACATATTGGAGTTATTTTATTGACCCTAACTGTCTACAGTTGCTTAACCTAGCTTTCGTTAAAGCTAAACCTAACTGTAAGCACTAACTGCTAAGAGTCTGCATGTATTTGGTGGCGCACTGCCGGAGATGAGCAACCAAAGGGGAAAAACATAAAGGTATGGTGGAAGTACGAAAAGAAAAGAAACTTTATCAACAAGTGGTGTTTCACAGAAAAGGGAATGAGGAGAGACTGAGTTTTTATGGCAGTAACACCAATACAACGAGCTGTAGAGTTTGGTATCGGGACTTTTTAATGACATCTTATGCAGTTCTATGGTTGGTTAGTCAGTTGAGAGCCACTGACAGATAGACCAAGAAGCTCATTTTGGAACCCTGACTACAACCCAATTCTCATGTACATCAGGATCAGAAAAAAAGATTGTAAATTATATAAAAAAACATTGAAAATGAAAACTGCAAAGACACAGTGTACTCCAAGTAGGCTCACAAGTACATCAGTGATTCACCCCAACATTCACAGATTATGACTATTATTATTCAGATATTTTCTGTGACTTATTACCATACCCTTTTCTAAGTAGCACCAAGCCTACACTGTATACATGTAGAATACTAAACAAAACCAACTTAATAGGTTATTATCATTATGTAGGCTAATTAAAGACATTGAAACTAAAGCAATACAATACTAATAAAATCCTAAGAGAAAGAAAGAAAAGACAGAGTGAATATCCACACCTTCATAAAAACAATGAAGGCTCCAAACCCTATTGCCCAGGCTCAAATACTAAACTGCAGCCTTACCCTGCATAAGGTCCATGAAAGAGACTCTTCGACGTTCTATGTGTGTAAAATAGCAGAAGTTTTGGAAAGCAGACAAGCCTACGGTGCAGCTGATGCAGTCAAATGGAGGCAACTACCTCATATACACCAGTAAAAAAAAAAACTCCCATTCAAAACAATATGCTTCCTGCCTCTTGTGTGTCTGCGTGTGTGTGCGCACCAGAGCGGGTGTATTTATACTGTAGTTTATCTGCTGTCATAGGCGATTTTACACTTTCCAAACAGGGGCTGCAACAGGCAGGAAAAAAGTGAGCTAATGTAGCCTGGGTTGCACACATAACAGTCTGGATTGCCTATGTAAATATCAAGACCTCAGAAGCACCGGCACCACAAGGTATCTCATTAAGATATCATTTAGGCAATATATTGGTGTGGTGTACTGTATAAAATAATCAAGTATGCACAGTCTAAGGCAGAATGAGTTCAATGTTGTCAACCTAGTAAACAAAAAAACACACCTCTAAACACATTTCACTGTATCAAGGAAACAGGTTTTAACTATTAACTTCTGTGGAGCCGGTTTTCCTGGCCCTTTCAGCCAAGTGCCGGTATATGTGGGGCACAAAGTGTTTAAAAAGAACAAATTAATCCTTGAGGTGTCAGTGAAAATTTCAGCAAATGCTTTATCAATAAGAAACAACCTGACTGTAAATATACATGGACAACAGGAAAATGACGTTTAAAGTGGACACGTTATGATAACACACACTTTTGTGCACATTTATTTGAGTATTTAGAGAATCTATCTAGACATGAAAACATGGGATTCGACAAGCCATTCAGATTTTGGGCCTTCTGTGATGTCTGATAGGGCCCTCATTAGAATAATACCACCCCTCCGCCCATGTATCTCCACCCACAGCTTCACAATTACATTTGTGAAGGGGCACCATTGTCTTTGCTTGTTTATTTGTTATGAGCCATGGACGCTCTAGCCTTAGGTCAGTTTTTAGAAAATTGGATATAAAAGTGGATAAACTCGATTTTTGATGATAACATCCCAGATGCTGTTCTGAAACTTGTGTCTGATGGTTTTACAACCTCGGTCAGTACAACAGAGGTTATGACATAAATATCATCATGAAAATCATTTAACTTACCAATTACTTATAACATTCATGTACTTTGAATGTAAGTAATACACTTAATGTAAGACTTATTAACTTATCACACTCCTCTACTGCGTAGCAGTGAACTATCAAGATTCTAAATAAGTGGAATTTTAGACAGGGTGAATTTATCCCAACATGAGATGCAAAATTGTCTATATGCTACCAGTGATGATGGTATTCAATTATTGTTCTTCAATGCCAGCTTGGGGAGCAGTTAAATATTCTTTGGGGTAGATGTGTTCAACCGGATAGGCAGTAGTGCGCAAAATGGGCAGTAGTGGGTATTTAAATATGATGTTTGCAGAACAAAGGGTCACGTTGGTTAACATGGAAACATACAGGAGGAAGACTGGTGCTCATGTGTTGCTGCGTAATGCAAGGGTTCATTCATTCATCTTTGGTAACAGCTTTAAACTGATCAGCGGATATATTTTGGGAAAATGAAAATAGGGGAAAAAAACAAGGAAATGGAAAAAGTGGCCAAAAATATGTGGACACCTGACCATCACACCCACGTGTGCTTGTTGAACATCCTATTCCAGGATCCTATTCCACACATACACCGCTTCAATTCTCACAAATGTCAGTGAGCCCATGACCTGGTCTTCGGTCCACCAGTGTGGTTTTAATGTAATGGCTGACGTTACACTGGTATCATACTACCATGTGTGTCCTGAATTAATTTGTGGGGATTGACTGTGCAAAATATATAAATAAAGATTGTATTAATGTACCGTAGTGCATTATCAACATAAATACTGGGAGCAGTACAGTGACTGAACCAACTAACAAACTACAAAACAAATAACACACTTGAGCTGGGCTTAAAATTTACTTTTAAATGTCATACTCAGTTTTATATTTATGACTAGCTCATGACGATGACACCAACAACAACAACACCGTGGAATCCTGTCAGACAGGGATGTTTTTTTTCTAGATGTGCCATTTAGTGGGTGGCTTTTAATCTGCCAGGTATGCAAGTAAGGTATGCAAGCGAGTTTGTATACAATAACACTTGTCCTGTCATTACTCTGCATGCTCACATGGTCACTGCTCTTCATGCTCACCTAAAAGATCATCATTCCTCTCTTCTCTCCACAACGTTTCTACATGGCGTACATGAGAAACAAACAGGACCTGCCTGGCAAGGTGAAGTCAAATGAGGCACCATGTGACTGACAGCTACAATTATAGGTTCTTACTCTTGCTTCTGGTATGAAGTGCATGTTATTATGTGATACATAGTAGCAGGTTTACACCATCCCAGATGACTCTGCTTTGTTGTCAAGAGCCAGAAATGTTTACCATGTTCACTATTTAGGAACTGTCAAATATACAGTACATCATGGACCAATCAAGGACCTTTAAAGCACGATTTCTCTTATTTTTAAGAAACTGGTGGTTACAAATTATGTAAAT
Organism: Duopalatinus emarginatus; assembly: GCA_028565595.1. Classification (NCBI taxonomy): domain Eukaryota; kingdom Metazoa; phylum Chordata; class Actinopteri; order Siluriformes; family Pimelodidae; genus Duopalatinus; species Duopalatinus emarginatus. The sequence continues at coordinate 22,363,543 of JAOVVF010000044.1, forward strand.
TATACTGCATGATTTAATATACACAGCAACAGAGGACAAGCAGGATAGTTTGGAACGAACGCTTAAAAGAGTTTCCACGTGCTTAAGAGATTTCCATCAGCATTTGTTTTTGTTTCGGTGGTTTTAATTAGGCTAACTATCTCATCGCAGCTCACCTTCCATGCAGCCTAAGGCACAGCAACAGTCTGTAATGGAAAAACATTAATATTTTGTGCCAGCATTGCAATGCTACACCTCCTCCAATCCATATTTTACCTCTGTTTACATCCAAATGTTCCAGCTGCCTTGCTCATATTTTCCTAATAAAGGCGGACTTTTCTGCCTATCAATGGAGGAAGCCACCCCTTGTCCCATGGTGACAGCTAACGTCATGGCCTGTGCTTTACCGTCATGTGCCAAGAGTAACTCTTTCCAACATTCCAATACTCAGGGAGCACAGAGCGCGCCAGTGGCAGGTAGGAGGAAACCTGTCCTTTCCTGCTCAGCCTGAGCAGAAGGCGTGTTAAACCACACACCTTCCTGGCTTACAGCTGAGAGCTAATCAGCCAGGGCGCTGCTATTAAAACAGAATCCAGGGCAAACATAACAACAAAGGTGACAGATGTTCCAGGAGGGACATTCATGAGCTAAATGCAGTATCATCGTCAACATATTAACACTTGTGTCATGACATTGGCTGAACCAGTATGGCAGGGTTTTCTTTTGCCTGGTGTACATGCAGGCATGATCTTATTACTTACATATCATGGCATTATATGACCTTAAAAAAGGGCAAATGCTTTAGCGATTTGTGACAGTCTGTGTAACAAAGCACATAAAAGTAGTTTATGGTCTTCCTACAAAGTCAATGCTTGCTAAAGAGAATATTGGTAGAATAAGATAATTGGTTCTTGGCTCAGTAACATACAATTAACTTAACCTGTAGTGCTTGAACAGTAGATTAGTGCAGGATTAACAACCTGCAGCTGGAGGGGCATCAGTAACTGATTTCAGTTAAAGTTGATCACATTTGGTTATCATATTTGATACGGTCACATACCTGAAGTGATTTTGTTTATGCTAAATTACTAGCCCTTAAATTCACTCGCCATATATTCATATACTAAATAATTGTTTTACTTAAACTGTTCCATATTTCATGTTTGTTATTTTCCAAGTATCTTTTCTAGGTTGCTAGGTTACTAGGTTACTAGGTTACTATGTATATTACAAATATTTGTCATGTAACTGATGCAGAAATCAACCTTATACTAAAGTATACAGCTACACTAAAATATTGAAGGTCAATCTAAAACAATACAGTGAATATAAGCTAACACTATTTGATGTTATTTAATGTTTAGTGTAAATATACATCATGTAATATTGTGCCATACCTATTTAAAATGTTCCTGTCAAGACTGTATTAATGCTCTAATTAGCCTGAACCACAATGACAACACAAAGGAGATACACAATAGAAGACACTGACCAAAAAAAGTCGTCTGCTAACCTGTTGTGTTCGGCTTACAGGGATGGTGTTCAGGAAAGTGAACAAAGAAACAACATGAAGTGGATAAACAAGCATTAATTAGAAACCAGTCTGGCACAACAGTTAATATGACCTAAAGGTTGCCACCCTAAAAGGATTTGGAACCTTACATGTTACTTGAATAGTTATAGTAGTGAATCATTTGTCTTAACCTCACAACCTTTACTACCATAACTGACTAGAGTCATCACATGAATTCTCCCAATTTTTACAAACCATAGAAAATCTAATATTATTTATGATTAATTACGATTTGCGATATTATTTGGGATTAATTTGCATATTCTACTGGGATTGACTTAAACAGCATAGACATATAGTGCAAAGATGTTCAAAATTAGGCTGTTAAGTGAGCTAAAGCTAGCGTACAATTGACAGTGAGTAAAAGAGCCCAGAAAATTAGCATTTATTGGCTGCTAATACTACATTTTTTCCCCAAAAGTCAATAATCCTGTTCTCTGGCATGCCCAGTTTATTTCTCTCTGGGCAGTATAAATGCATCTGATCAATTCAGCATTGGATTTTAAGATAATGAGGTAAAAATATTTCTGCTCTTAAAACCTTGTTTTCAAAAAGCCAATTTTATTGACATAACATGCAAAATATTTTTCTTTTATTAAGCACACTATCACCTACCCATTTAAGATAACAACTCTAAGTTACAACACTAGAACTGGATAATTTTAAGTTCTAGAACTGGATAATTTTTATCTTTTGTTCACTCTGAACCCGACAGAAACATTTAATTATATTTCATACATTTCTCTTAGTCATGATGGCTAGTGGGTGGGCTGCAAACTAGAGAAACAGAGAAGGGCAACAACTGGAACTGAAAATATTTAAACAATTATTTTAGAATACAAAAATACCTGGATGATTTCAAAACAGACAGTAACAATTAAAATACAATATAAAGTATGTCTAAATATGTTTCCTGCTCTGTCAGAGGTTCATCAAGCACTCACTTACTGCTGTGGGTAAAATCTACTTTGATGTAGCCTACACAATGTCTTTTGTATTTATGTTTTTGTGTTTGGATCTCTGATAGTTGGATGTAGCTTATAATTAACCACAACAGTGCACAAACTAACAGGGTAGAAGCTGTAAACAGTTGATTTATGGTCTGAAAGAAAACAATATAACGCCAAATAACCACAATAGCAACCCCCAAATGTATACCACTAAAGCCACCAAACTTTTAACAAAAAGTTTTAGCAGGCTGCAATGTAAGTGCATACACTTAACTTCAATAATCAAGCAGAATGTGAATGGGTTTATTCGTAAATCATTCGTACAAGTGGCAAGGAAAAACTCACTGAGACAACAAGAGCAAACCATTCTCATTTGGGTGGCACGAATAGCATGATTATAAATATTAATTCCCTTCTATAACTGTGTGCTATAGTAAAAGGCACACATGTTTAGCCAGGAAATGTATTACACTAAATAGACATGAAAAGAATATAATGAATGAATATAATGAATATAATGAATTTTGTCATGTATTTACAAATGGACCTAGTTTATTTGCAGTGACTGTTTTTACTAGTCACAGTCTAAAGCCAAATTCATGGTTTCTAGTCTGTCCATGTGGGTTCAACCTCAGCATTATTACTATTACTTCTACTATTACTACACTAACTTGTTGACATAGACTTCGGTCAAAATAACTTATGAATCTGTTTATTTAATCATTTATTTCATGCTCTGATCTGTTTGGGCAGTTGAACATTTCTGGATGTCACTACATGTACATGAGCTGTGTCTGGAACACAGTCTGAGTGATCATCATACACACATGTACACAGATTATAAAGACAAAGATCACACACACACACACACACACACACAGTTCTGAGACTTTGCGAAATCTGTCTGAAAATTTGAGTGTGGTTTGGCTTAGATAAAAACGTACATACAGCTTTTTCTTGAGTTTCCCTCTGGGATCTATCTATCTCTATCTAATAAAAAAGAAGATGCTCATTGTGTATTTAGAAATAAATTGATAGATTATTACAGACTTGACTCTGGGTTTGTATTTCACAGACTACAGGCTATTTTGTGCAAAACAGTAAATTATGGTTATATATTATATACACATACAGGTAAAACCTGTCCTGGGAACATTTCAAGACATTTTGAACTTAATATCACATGATTTCAGTATATGTTGAATTGACAAATCAGCAGCGTGTGTGTGTGTGTGTGTGTGTGTGTGTGTGTGTGTGTGTGTGTGTGTGTGTGTGGCACGGATTTAAAGCAGACACAGTCCGGACTCGGTGGTATCTTGGCGCTAGCTGTTCCGTCTGCTTTGTTTACAACAGCCGTCCACAAGATCTACACTGTATTAAAAGTAGAAACCCCGGCGTGTACACATCTTTACCCTCATGCCCTGTTTAACACACTCTTTAATTCACTCTACATACATTCAGATTTAGGGTTTCACTAAACCGATTCGCACCGAGAAGCAGCCAACGTGCAACTCCACTAAACTCCCATAACCACACTGCGAGAGCACGGCGCCGCCGCTGCCGCTGTATTTACCCCGAGCGCGCGCTACACACATGCACACTACCCAACCCTGTAGGACCCGGTGTCAGATACACATCATGCAGTAAAGTCAGTCAGTAAAAACACTTACTTTATCTCATACTCACATCTTCACAGCGATACCGAACTTCTCCATGTGATTCAACAAGCCTTGTCATTTTCTCCCTCCTACTGTATCCATGGCGACGCAGCGTCACGCTGAGCTTCTTCGCGAACGCAAGAGTGGGCGTGGTCCACGCGTGCGTATGTGTGTGTGTGTGCTGCACAAAGTATACCACACGAGACTATGACGTCAGATATTTGAATGCAAAAAAAAAAAGCAGTGAATTTGAATGTTCGTGTTTTTAAGATTTTATTACAGAGTGTGGCACTGAACAGGGATTCGGTCAGAACATGAACACTGTGACACCAAATAAAGGAAATAAACTATTGTTAAATTAATTAATAGTATACTGACGAGGAGGGTGTCTGTTGCCTTTATATGTCTATTATAGAGAGAGAGAGAGAGAGAGAGAGAGAGAGAGTGAGAGAGAGAGAGTAAAAAGTGGCTGAACTGCGCCATCTACAGGTGGAGGTGTTTCTATGTGTTTCTCGTGCTCTGATAACTTTGAGATCTCATTACCATCTATTCATCTATTACCAGCATCAGATATACTCAATGTTGTGTCTGCATGTTCAAAGGCCTTATGGTCGGTTTTCTGTTTGCATGGCTGTTCAGAATCAGGGAGTCGAATGCTTTTTTCAAAACAAATCGATTCTTTAGACTGTTTTTGATCTGCACTGGTTTGTGCTTTTGCAGACTGATGACGTGTGGACCAAACACGCGCCATTCGTCTGTCCTGCTTCACCACATGCTGCACGTAAAGCTCGTCGTCCTCACATACACATGCGCCTACTGTCTATCACTGATGGCATCAAGCTGATCACCACTGATCAACACAACACTGTGGAGCTGTGAAGTGCCAAGCAGAGATCTAACACATGCAGTCACGTGTGAAAATGCACGTTTTTGTTCTGCTATAAAAGAAAGATTTTTCTAATAGTATTCACATTATCAGGATATTTATACTGCAATTGAACAAGTTGAGTATTGTATACACATTCATTCATTCATTAATTTTGACACTCGTATAGTAATAATACGGGGGGGGGGGGGGGGGGGCATGCCTTCGCCTATGTGCCCTGATTTGAATGTATCTGCATGAGAATTACCTAAGTGTCTTCTGGTCAACGTGCAAAGCATGATGGGAGCAGGGGCCACACAAAGGGATTTAAAATCCAGATCAATATGCATACATACCAGTAGAGCAGACTGACAGTATTGTGTTTATTCATCTGATACTACAGCAGCAGCAGAAATGGTACTGGAGAACTCTGAGCATTGCTCTGTCTTTAAGGCTGAAGTTTCAGTGAGTGACTATTTATACATGTTTTTTTTTTAATTGCATGTAACCTGTGACTAAGAATATTTCTTACTCTTATTGTATTATTTTCAGTGGTCATTGCATTTTTGTGTAAGAGATGCCAGGACACATCTGGAAATATTTTTGAATGGGGAAGAAACTTTGCATGAACTTTCCAAATTGTGATCTTGCATTCATTTAGAAAATTTCAGTCATTTACCTGTGTACGAAAGCGCGTAACAAAATGTTATGTCCATCTTATTACAAGAGAAACACAAGGAAAGGCTTAGCTTTGACTCTTGATATTAAACTTATTAATTTTTGCATGCTATATTTATTTCTTTGAAAACTGACTACAGCTTAGCTTGTTGCTTGTGGCAACTTGTCTCATGCCCTGATTAACTTTTATAACCACATATATTGTGCAAACCTCAAGTAAACCTCTTTAGTTAGCCTGGATATGTAAAACCACTGCTGTTCACTGAGCCCTCCTTTTTAAAGAGACGTATAACTAGGTGTAATGTGATAGTATTGCTTAATTCTAGTTCTTCTCTTATAGGAAGATAATTTGGAGACTCCATTTGGCATAGTGCACTGCACTATGAAAGGTACCATAAAGTGCAACCGACCTGTCATCCTGACACATCATGACATTGGACTAAACCGTAAGATTCTTTTCTCTTTCTCTTTCTTTCTCAGTGGTCAGATTTTTTTTAATTAAGTTCTGTAATCATACATATATAATGATATAATGACTCTGTGTGGTCCTGTACAGATAAGACCTGCTTCAATAATCTGTTCAACCATGAGGACATGCAGGAAATAACACAATATTTCGCTGTGTGCCACATCAATGCACCTGGGCAACAGGAAGATGCTATCACTATTCCCACAGGGTGATTGAAAGCTACCTTCAAGCTTAATTTTAACACAACACCAATTCACATTGCAAAAAAAAATACATCTTAGTGAGTGAGAATTTTGAATATAGTAAAAAATATATATAATATTTCCTGTTATAAGAGTACTATAGTAAATACAAAATACAGTATTTCCTATTGTGTGGTAGAGCACTAAATATAAAGATTATTAATTAAAAGGATTTTTTAATTTGTAGTCTAGTCAGAAAATCTGTTTTTGGTATCACAGCACAAAAACAAATGTGGCCAGTAATATAAGGGGAATATAAGGGGAAATATAAGGGGAAACTTTACATTTAAAAGTGTACCCAATTTTTTGGCAATGTTTGGCAACTTTTAAGCATGTCTAGTAAGCAAAAATGGGCAGTTAATTTTTATGGACTGTACTTTCTTTGGTATCCCAATGGCAGGCCAGAGTACTTTCTTTGTGAAGTTTGCATTTTCCCTCTGTTTCTGCATTAGTTTCCTCCCACAATCCAAAGACATGCGTTCAGGCAAATTGGACATACTAAATAGCTAAGGTGTGAATGTGTGTGTATCTGCCCAGGGATAGTCAGGTGATCTGTCTAGGGTGTTTCCTTGCCTTATGCCCAATAAACCTTATGCCTTTAATAATCACTGAGATTAAAAAAGCTTCACATTCCTGGTGGACTTTTGCTTCTTATTTTTAACCAATACATTTATCCTTTTGTAGATCCACCTACCCCTCAATGGACCAGCTCTCTGAGACCATCCCTGTTGTGCTTCGGCATTTTAAGTAAGTATGCAAGAACAAATGATCAAATTGTATTCAATCCACTGTGTAACATCTAACCTTGTAGCTTCTAGTGGTTAAAAGTGAGCTACATGTTCTCTCTATAGCATTAAGAGCGTTATAGGAATGGCGGTCGGGGCTGGAGCCTACATCCTTGCGAAGTTTGCAGTAAGTTGCACATCTAAACCAGAATTATTTATATTTTGATATCAGTGTGTTCATACAGGCATCATAATCCTGAAAATCTTGATTGCTCTTTGAATATTGTAAATAAAAGAAATGGATTTGAAATTAACCAATTGATATCTGGTGGTCTGTTTACCCTTTCTTACAGCTAAATCACCCTGAACTGGTTGAGGGTCTTGTATTGATTAACATTGATGCTGAGGCAGAGGACTGGATGGACTGGGCAGCACATAAGGTACCACAGCTCATACAATCTAGAACTAATTAGTGTTACTATGTCAATGTATACAGAAAATCATTGCTTATGAGGACAGACATTCAAAGAGACTTTCATTCTAAGGACATTTGGAATGTGTCTTTTTGTGTCAAACCCTCATGTACTGCACTGATTTAAAGCAAGCTGATACTCTTCCCAGATTTCTGGCTGGACACATAATCTTCCTAATATGATCATCTCCCACCTGTTTGGAAATGTAAGACAGAACACTAAATATCATTAAAATGTCGACAACCTCCTCATCTAAATATTCTTTTGAAAGTGACCATGCAAACAATGAAAAAGATGCAACAAATGATCTTAATTACTATAATGAAATATAACAGATTCACAACAACCACGACCTGGTCACAGCCTTTCGACATGATATCCTGAACAACGTTAACCAAAGAAACCTTGAGCTGTTTGTCAAGTCCTATAACAGGTATGACTGTTTATGGTACATATTTACCATTTGTATGTATAAAAAATTCTGATCTGAATTTATTCTGATGTCTTTAGTCGAAGGAATCTGTGTGTTGAAAGACCTCCTCTGAGTGGAAGTATCAATGCAAGGATCCTAAAGTAAGTCAAATGTTTTCAGTGTTTCCGTTTCTTAATGAATATTTGACTTTCTCCTGCTCCTTCTTATTGAAAAGTTCTTTATGTGTCTAGGTGCCCAACTCTTCTGGTAGTAGGGGACAGCTCTCCTGCAGTTGATGCTGTGGTACATGCTGATTATCTCTTTTTATAAATGTATATTATTATTATAATGTATTTTATAGCAATTTAAATGTTGGGCTAAAATATTTTTTGCAGGTCGACTTCAATTCAAGAATGAATCCAGCAAAAACCACCTTACTTAAGGTTAGGGATCGCCTATTCATGACCATCTCATTCATATGCAGCAAATAATATATTTAACATTTAATTCCTGTTTTAGTCATTTTGGATTTAACAATAAATGTAATGTATCTTTGTGATATTTGTAATTACTTATATTTATTTATTACCATTAGTAATATATTTTTTCTTCTCATATTTTTATGTTTTCACTGATGTAGATGGCTGACTGTGGAGGCCTTCCTCAGGTTGATCAGGTTTGTATCCACTATCGAAAATGTCCTGTTTTCCATTTAGATTGATGGATACCTGTATTTACCTTACCCACTGTTTTCCCCTTATAGCCAGCCAAGTTGGCAGAAGCCTTCAAGTACTTTATTCAAGGACTGGGATATAGTAAGTAAAGATGCGTCTATAAATAAACTTTTAGATGGTAATGTTTTTAATGTACCTTTACACAATTGATTGTATTGTAGTTCAATCTTACTTATGCTTATCCAGATGGACATGCTATGAATGGCAGTATTGAATGATTGATATCACATACACTCATGTAATAAAGTGGAACCTAGTGTGGTCTTTTGCTGTGTTACACTGGACATAAAAGTCAACACACCCTTTGTGGATGTGTCCAGTATTAACAAAAGCATGGTGATAGCAGCATTATAATTTGGGGCTGTTTTCTTTTTCTTTTTTTTTTAGCTGGAACTGGGGTGTTAGTCAAAGCTTTAGAATTACGGTTTAAAATATCAGTCAATCAGTCAACAAAACCTTCAGTGACCTGCAAAAAAAAAAGAGAAAACTCACCTTTCAGCATGACAGTCCAAAGCATAACAAACAGAATGGCTTCACCAGAAAAAAAGATTTTGCATCACAAAAACCTAGCATTTTAATGGGGGTGTGAAAACTTTATATTCACTGCATGAGTTTTCTACTTTTTTCTAGTTTTCTACTTTTCATTTTCCTCTCTCTCTCATCAATAGGATGTTTCATCCAACTGACCCTAACAAATTTAGCTAAAATTAGGACCCAAGTATCGATTCTCAACCCTAGACTACCCATTTCTTGTATACATGTCTGCGTATAAACTATAAGTGTGTGTATGTGTGTTGTAAATGGACTATCTAAGCCAGGATCAACTAAGCATGTCCTCACAATGTTTCATTCTTATTCTTTGTCAGTGCCCACAGTTAGCATGACCCGCCTGACTCGCTCCCACACTGTCTCTGGCAGCAGCGTCTCATCTCTGGATGGCGTTCAGAGTCACAGATCTGCTGAAGAGGAGCAGCATTACCACTCTCAAACCAGCGCCTTCAAAGACAGTGACTCCTACAGCAGCAGAGAGTTGAACCTGTCCGAAACAACACACTCCAATCATGTGTCCTGCTGAAAGCTCCATTGTTATTTCTGTGATTTGCACGTATCATTAATGGGGAGCCAGAAGCTACCGTGTGGGATGAGTTCATGCAAAACATCAAGACTTCAGGTTCAAGTAGCAGGACATCATGATGAAAGCCAGAGGATCCGTCACATTCTGTGGTTAAGATTTTTAACTTCGCCACTTCATCTTTTAAATTAAATTACAACTGAGACTACAAGTTCTCACTTCAGATGCAATAGCTGTACATTAGGATGGTATTTGTGTTTTGTTGTTTAAGATGTGTGTGTTGAGTATATCATTGTGTGGCCAAAAAAATCTGTACATTTGTACATATACACTGAATGTGTATGCTGAATGTATGTATGTATGTATAGGCTGAATAAAATGATTCTTTATCTGTGATAGATATTTTTGTAGGGAGTACAGTTAAATTTAATCTTTCGACAGTGATTTACAATTGGACCATTGAAGGTTTAGGGTCAGCTGGACAGTACTAATTTTCTGATCATTAGCCTAGAGGCTCTCTGATTCGCGGCCCCAAAAACCATTAACACTTGTCACCACAGGCTGCCTTTTACAATACCTGTGTCATGTACCTGATATTAAGACCTCTGGATCTTAAAGGGTCTGTTTGTCATCTGGCAACAGCAGGACAACTGAAGCAACAAACACAATACAAAACCAGTGCCCGTGGCTTATTTGCTGATGTGAAAATAAAAAGGAGCACTTGGGTAGGTGAGCCAGAGTTTACCAGCTGCTTCATATCTCCTCCTTCAGTCTCTGTTTCATTCTGCTTTAGATAAGCAATTATTACAATTTTGTGTATATTATATATTTAGATACAATGAAGTGTAAACCAGTTTAATACTTGCTAGGTCCCCCACAGGACATGGACTCAACAAACTTGCAGAAATATTCTATAAGCAATGAAAACCACACTTTCTGCAGAACGGTCCACAATTTCGTTGTATTCTGGGGTGTAGGATTTATTGCATGGCATCCCAGATGTGTTCGATAACAAAGAGAACTGGCAAAATCGCAAACTTAAAAGAGTCTTCATGTAACCATAATTTGTGGTCTCAGTGTGATGGTGAATTGTCCTGTCCTGTCAGAAGAGGCCAAACCCATCAGAATGAATACAGGGCATGAACAGGTATAACTCGTCAGAAAGGAGACGCACATGCTGTCAGAGACATTTGGAGATGTACCAGGGTCCAGTGAAATGGCACATCAATGCTCTTATGTTACATTTTATGAAGTACATAATACATAATGACAATACCACTTGTATGATATGCTTAAAAAAGTTTGAATATATTGCTTGTAAATGTACATTGTACAAACTGTGGGCTTTTAGCTAAGTATATAAAGGAGAAGCACCAATCCCTTTATAATTTGTAGCCTATTCCATAGACCACAATGGGACAGAACCAACCAATAGACTATTTTAGTAAATAATCAACATTTCCAGTTGGTCAAAATTAGCACATGCAGGCTACATAAAACTCCTTTTACATCAAGATCATAAGCATTTCATAAAAAAAACACTGTGGGAATATCATTTATTCAGTTTGTCATTTTAATGTAAGCAAGGATTAATATGTTTTATTTTAAAACTGTAACACAATAATGTAAAGCACAAAGAGCTCAATAGGTGGCTTAATTACCAGCTCACTGGAGGCTGTAGTCCAAAAAAACGACTCACCTGTGGAAATCACTGCATATATCTTCATAACCCGACGTACGCTACTTATAACAGCTGAAGGCTATGCTGTAGTGTTCTTGTAGTAGTTGGTAGTTCATAGTACTTGTAAAACGACAAAAAATTTGTATACCATTTTAGCTAGTTTATTTTGTATTGTCATGGTGTAACAGACAACAGAGCAAAGTGCAGACGGTTTCCATTAATGAAAGGAATAAATACTATATTTCTACCAGTTTAAATCTGCCATCTATAAAGATATGTTATGTATAATTAATTGCATGATAACATATTAATTTAGAGTGAAATCTCAAAGTGGCAACAGATTTAAATGCGCTTGATGTTCTGCCTCTTTAATCATTCGATATTAAATAGTCGATATTTGTCTTACATACATCTTGATTTTTATATCAAATAATAAGTTAATTGGAAATTTACCTGTATATATGAAAAACATACAAATATTAAAGACATGTCAGGTCTAAATATGTTGTGCAAATATAATCCATTAGAAAGTGCCACTCAGTATAAACAACATAGTCAGACCATTTACAAATGTTGCATAAACAAAACACATATATCTTCATAAAAAATGTGTGCTTAAAACCTGTGAATGTTTTAAAATATTATATTTTCATATAAGGAATAAAGAAAATCTCATACAAATTCATTTCCTACAGTATTTCCATTACATAATACTTCGGGCTCCTCTGTGACTTCAGACTTTGGAAAATGTCAAAGGAAACATTTTCTAACCATATAAGACATTCCAAATGAGTGGGATAAAATCCTCCTGAAGTGTATGCTTTCTGCAAATCTGAAATACTTTCTGGTGCCACTTGATGTGGTTTTGCTGAGGCAAATTCTAATACTGTGCTTATCAGGTGCTTCATATTTTCTTTAAATGCACAGAATTTGTATGTAGCAAAGTAATACTCACGCCGAATGTGCATTAACTCTCTCTCGATACACATTATCTGAACACACACAAGTGAAAGATCCTTGCTTTGTTGAACTGATAAATAATCACAGATCCTGTCAGCCAGCACTAATGCACTGTATTATAAAAAAAGAATATTTGTGGCCATTGGTCCCTTCAGTTTCAGTTTACGATTTCATTGTGCTCATAGTAGGGCTTCAGGTCAGCAAAGATATCATTGGGGTTTCTGCAGGAGAGGTTGCAGAAGCATGCGTTGATCCACATGTACTTCCAGGTGAACACTGCTCCATTTGGACACTCAAACTCCACGTCAATAGTCTTCGACTTGTAAGGGATGCAGCAGCGTTCATCTGAACACACTCCGCAGTATTTTGGCCAGTAGGGCTTCTTACTGATGCAGCCGGAGATGGTAAAGTTCTGAAATGCATGCTCACGATAGATGTTCAGGCATTTCTTCCCTGGCTGTGTGACAGAAATGATGATCGAGGAAATGTGTGTTAGTACTTCTTTACACTGTATTTGATAACATTAATAAGTAATAATATTTGAAGGTGACAATGTCTGGTACAGACTTGAAGACTATCGGTTCTTATAAAAGAAGACTACTTGGTTAGTACTAGACAAAATTTCCTAAAATGACCTGGATGACTGAAAACATAAAAAACAAGCATATAAATTGCCATTACCCGAAAATGTTTGGTTATGTCCACATCACAGGGCCTGAGGTTACACAGCCGGCTTTCATTCTCCATTACGCACTGGGCATTTGAATTGGAGAGTCGCATGGATACACCCTGTCCACAGGTCTTTGAGCATGGGCTCCAAGGGGTAGTCTGGGTAATGCAGTTGTTGTGCCAGATCTCATTGGTGCTTAGAGACTCTGAAGGCAATATGAAATACCTTAGTTGTTTGAAGTCTGTATACTTTTAAGGTACAGGCAGCTTTAACAGACAATAAACCAGAAAATTTACAACCCTAATTCAGAGGCCTCACCACTTGAAACAAAAAGGCGCTTTAATCCTTGAAATGATTAAAGTCTGAGCCCACTGTAGATTGTTAAAGAAAAAAAATCCTTACCCTCCACAGCATGTCTTGGGCTCGTCCTGCGTGTCTTTCGAGGCTCATTACAGATCCATTTTTCACAGCAACGGCCTGGAATCTTCACCAGCTTGGGTAACTGACACCACCCCCGAGGTGGCAGGGATTCAGTGCACAGTGACACACACCCGATCGCCCCATTTACACACAAGCAGCGGTACTTGCAGCTAGGCTCAAAGGTCTGTCCATTACGGTAGATCACACCATTATACTCACAGCCTGTCCCAACCAGATCTTTAACACAGAAATATACAAACAACAGCACACACTTACTCAACATGACATTGTAAAGCAGAAACAGTGAAAAGAATGGCTGTCTTTAGTACAGGAGCAATGTGCTTTAAACATTTAAATTGCAATTTTTTTTAAATGTCCTTGTAAATTACTAATCACAACTGGAGTAAGCAAAATTATTTGCAGGTTCTAGCAACTACGCAGTATATCTTATTACTAAATTTGATGGTATGGTCTAATAACACAGCTGCTTGCAATATGTTTTGTATTTTCAATACATTTGAGATCATGAGACTTTTCCAATATTTAAAAAATATTTGAAAAATATATATCGTATTAAATTGAAGAGTGGGTGGCTACAGCATGAATAGAAGTAGCTCATTAGTACGTGAAGTCACTTACATGCACACACGCCTTTTTCGTACCTAGGCTTGTCAGCGCTGTAGTCACAGTACAGCCCCTTATGGTAGTCACACGTGTCTCTCTCGTTGCAGGTTTCTCCAAGCTGTTTAGCACAGGCCTTACAGCAGTCACAGCCGTCTGTGAGCAGACTGACCCCCAGAGGGCACACAGGAACCACCTTAGGACATTTACAGGGCCACTTACAGTACTGTGTCCTGTTAAACAGGTCCAGGTCTGTGTTCACAACCGGATTGACTGTGGGATTTTGGGATAAGACCTTTATATGGTAGAGAGAGAGAGAGAGAGAGAGAGAGAGAGAGAGAGAGAGAGAGAGGGAGAGAGAGAGAATAAGATCATATATCTATATCACTCTGTTCCACCTGATGGCACTGTTGGATTAGATACACAGAAGGAGTATAAGACATTATGTAGATGATACTCATTTGGCTTTATCACACAGCATATCATAATCTCTAGTTGTTTTAGTATTTTAGTTTTAGTTGTTTACAGATTTTAATAGGTTTTAATAACACCACTGCTCTGTTCATTCTCAAATTTGCTTGGTCAGCAGGTGTTGATTAATTGTCTAAACGCACAGCTCAGCCAACTTGTTTATGAATGATTTTAGATATACAAACTATTGAATATCTTTATAAAGCATATAGGTGGTATTGGACAGGAGGTATTTGTGCTTGGTCTCTGTCTCTCCTAATCCAGAACCTGTCCCAGCTTTAGGATTATGAGCATTTACCCCACATCAGATTGCATATGATGCATTATATTGCAATTAAATACACATATCAAAACTGGTTTCTTATGATGTCTTTTGACAGTTTGGGGTTCTTAGCTTACTAACCACCCCACCACAGAAATATTATCAGAAAGGGAATCTTAGTAATATCTTAAAATCATCCAGCATTTATCTAATCAGATTTCACTCTGTTTAAAAAGCCAATCTAGCACAAGTCACCAAACACATATACATTAACACTAGCATTCTCACATGGGGCAATTAAGCAAAGTCAATCCACCCCTCCTTCTCCCTCCCTCTCTCTCCCTCCCTCCTCCCCCCC
>JAOVVF010000044.1:22379580-22399112 GCA_028565595.1 Duopalatinus emarginatus
CCCCCCCTCTCTCTCTCTCTCCCTGTGTGTGTGTGTGTGTGTGTGTGTGTGCGCGCGCAAACACAGAAAGGACATGCAGAACTCAGGTTTAAACCCAGGACCCTGGACCTGTGATGTGGCAACACTACCCCCTGCACCACCATGATCTTGTAAAACCTTGAAGTAACGTGGTGCTTTTAATTTGCTTTTCCAGTGGCCACTGAATTCATGGTCAGCTAGGAAGTAACGACATAATAAACCTGAGCTATAATTTTGACACATTTCTAGTTTTAACCCTGGACACATGGGAAAAGGAGTGCAACATGTTTGGTATATAATTGTTCAGAGCAGGGGAAGTACAGACCCTACAGAGAATGTAATGGTCTGGATAATAACAGTGGGTTTTCACATACTTTCAATTTTACAAACAGCCCCAAGATGAATTAATTACTTATGATGTTAGTGTAATAGGTCACAGTCTTGTCTCTCTGGTCTGTACAGTCAAATTAACATACACAGTTTGGATTTTCTTTTTGTCCGAGTTTTCTGAAAAAAAAAGAAAAAAAAGATCTAGGAAAATTATTCCTTATTTCTTATAATAATGTTTGTTCAGTTCATATCATGTGCCTGTATGAGGGTCAGTCTGAGACAGACATCAGACATAGCTGATCACCCTTCATCACCTCTTGAGTATTTCTGTCTGAGCTTAAAACCCCACCTGAACTGTCTGTAGAGATGACTGAGCATTTGCTAAACAAATTCCTCACCTGATGAAGTCCACCGGTTACCAACAGGATCCACAACAGGAGCCACCTCATCACTGAAATCCCTCCAGAGACGCATCGAGACATCAACATTCATTCTCTGGTGTAATTAAACCTCCATGGAGCTCTGTACGCTCAGCTCTTTCTTCCTCCAGCCGCTCACTTGAGTGCTACACACACACACACACACACAGCTGTGTCAGCGGTGCTGACGTGAGCTCTCAGATCCTGGTCATTCGTGTGGCTCTATTTCTCCTCCTGCTTTAAGCTCAGTCTGCTGAGGTTTAAAGGAAAGTCCTTTCTCATTGACTTGTATGTAAAGTTTTATTAGTAACATATGATCATATATGATCTTCAGATTTACATTTATGGAAATGTTAAGCTAATTTTGATTTCACATTTCTTTTATCAGCATACTGACAATTTCCTACATTACCCACAATGCCCATCGACTACCTGCTGATAGTGGTGTGGTGCCAGTGGGACTGAAATCATTTGTATCTTATGCATAAGAGATCATATATATTCATGGCTGAGTCTCTGCTCTGCTTTATGCAGTGTTAGAAGCTGGCACGTGTGATGACATCACAAGATACGTAACCATGTCTAATTAGCATGCATCACTTAGTTTTCATAGCATCCCTTTCCTCCAGGTTTGGTTTTGTTTGGTTACTGGGTGTGGCTGATGATGATGATGATGATGATGAAGGGTGAGGATGGTGTAAGAGCATTTTTGTTAAAAAATCTTTTATTAAACACCACTTTAAGTGAAAGTGAACTACTCTTCTGACCACAGTGCAGTGGACTTGGCCTCTGCATTTGACCCATTTGTGTGCAGTAAAACACACATACACACTAGTGACCTGTGAGCACATGTGGCCAGGGCAGTAGGCAGCCCCTTTTCTGCAGCACTTAGGCAGGATATGGGGATTAGGGGCCCTTTTCAAGTGCAATTCGGTCGTGTCTTGTCGGTTATGAGGATCAAACCAGGGACCCTCTGATCCCAAGGCTGGTTCATTAAACACAAGCATATGGTTGACCCCCACCCCCACCCCCAACATACACATACGCACACAAACACACCCCCCTCTTAATATAGGCGTGGCACCTCCTTTACAACCCAAGGATGTTCAGACTTGATAATGTAACAAATGTTTAAACCACTACTCAGGCTCAGACAGGATACTTATAATTCCTCTTTCCAGCCAGACTGCATTCTCTAGACTTGCTCCTCAACTCTGGAATTCTCTTCCTTTGCTAGGCAACCAGTCCAATTCTCTCTCCATATTCAAGTCTTACCTAAATCTGCCTGTAATCTAAACCTAAACTTCTTCTTCGACCGGTCTGGTCCATGTCTTGATGCCTGTTTTGTATGTCCTGTATTGTGCTGTTTTTCCATATTTATTTTCTTGTACTGACAATTGTAAGTTCTTGAAAAACTCGATATCACTTTCAACTACTACTATTATTATTATTATTATTATTATTATTATTATTATTATTAGTAGTAGTAGTAGTAGTAGTATGAAGCAAAATTAAAATGTAAACAGTTTTTCTTTTTACTTTCTTCTAATATAGTTTTTGTTAATTTGTTAACTTTTTTGACACTGTTATTTTATTTTTAGAAAAGCAAGATTATTAGGCTTTTTTGTTTACCGCATCATATTTAAACAACAGTGTTGACAAAGTATTTCAACACACTGTACTTAATGTGGAAACAATTAAATATTATAAACCCATTTTACATTGCCAAAATCAGTTTAGTATAGGAGTCTAATTACCAGAAAATGTCAAAGTGGAAGCCAAAAAAAAAAACTTATTCCAGGCTTTTAGTAAAAAGCAGCAGGCGTTTTTGCGGTATTTCTGCCACTAGTTTAGTACTTTGTAGCATAGTGACATGAATGAGTGCAAGGAATCAGGATCAGGAGGTGGTTAGAGAACATCTGAAACTTTATTACACCCTGGGGTTATGTTACCCCCTTAACATAGGCTACATTTTTGTTCAGTCATTAACTGAACAGTTTGCTAAATGAATTAAGAAAATCAGTATTTCTGGTACCACAAAGTTATAAAGTGTTATTGGATGTATTCTGTGAATTGGAACTTTAAGTTTAATGTAACTAACAAAAAAGTAAGCGTAGTATAGTGCAGATTGGCTGTTCTAATCATCACACACTGTCACACTGTTATGTAATCTCAAATTAATTTATTTATATGATTTCTGATAGTGTATAACCTACTGTTTTCTGTACAAATATGCAAACCTATGTAGCTCAGATAAAGAAAAGTAGTAGCAGCCATCTTCAAGCCAGAACATATAGTTTATTGCAGCACACAAACATCAGACTTGGATAGAAGGTATGTGTGACAGCACGGATGTGGTTAAACACCGACTGGGAATGGGAGGTGGAGTGGCAGGAAAGAAGTGGGCAAGGAATGATCATAGACACCTGTGTGTGATTAACAAATTATACTCACTGTATATACAACATGACTTGCATTGTGCTGCTAAAAACCTGGACAAGGGCTGAGCTAATGACAATATAAAAACAGCATTTTATGGTAGAAGTGATTTGAATGATAATATTTTTACAGTTTGATTTGCATATATGATTTGTGGGTTGTTATTGAATGCTTATCTGGAATATCACTGAAGACGACTGACTGAATAAAATCTGGTGGACTTAACCATAGTCATATCTATAAATTATGAGAATTACTTTGCATCATTAAAATGTCACATCCCAACATTCCATTATATGAAGAATACCATGGACATTGACACAGTGCTTTATCCAAGGCAAAAGATAGGATGCAGATGGTTGAACCAGAAGAGCCAACAGACAGGCTTCAGGTTATGTCTATTGCTTGGAATGAATTTTGTTCAGTAGCACTGAACCATGATAAAACAGCTGGAAACATTCATTGCAACAAAAGCACAACAGCTATAATATCTCCTTTTAATATGACAAAATAATGATTTAATTTGTTCAGATGTTTTTGCTGGCGTTGATTACTTGGATTGATTTCAGCATCTTATCATTCCATCACTTTTATAGCTGATAATTAAGTAATTAAATAGTAAAAAGAAACAGATTGTTTTGCTTTTAAAATGCAAGTTTATTGTTTAGTTGACAAGTACTAAAACATCCATGCAACTCTAGGACATATGTGATTATAGCTGAAACTGAAACATGACTAAATGCTTAAACATACAAATCTTTTCGACCATTTAACTGTAAGCATCTTTCTCAGACTTGGGTTTTGTTTGTGTCACCAAAGAGCTTAAATCAGACACAGGCTCTGGTTTTAGGGCTTCAAATGGTTTATTCTCTTCATCTGATGGTTTGGAAAATAATTTTCCTGAAAGACAATGAAAGAGTTATTAAGATATGAAACACTGTTGTTGTTGTTTTTTTAATGGAAACCAAGATAAAGATTTAAATCTGACAGGATGTCACATGCTCCTCTGGTATTTTGGGTAAAGGTGCCACACCCTGTACAGCTCACATACAGTACAGAGAGTCACTGACCTGTAGAGGAACTCAGAACTGGCACATATTGGGACCAGAAGGAGCACTGGTTTGCCTGGAGGCTCTTGTGGTTACTTAGGGTAGGAGACAGCTCCTTATAGTTCTGTCCATTTGGGTGTGGCAAGAACTGTGGCCAGGGAGGCAAAATCTCACTGAATGATGCTCCAGACATGGAGAGAGGCAGGTTTGGGTTTCTGAATAGAGAATTATAAAAATGAAGAAAAACAACACAGAGAAAATTTGGAACATATCACATGGTTGCTACTGCATAAAAATAGATGTTAGGAGAAATACCCAGATTTAATAAAGTTAGCCATGTAGCTCATGATCTGCAGAGAAAGAGTTCTCTCTGTTGATGTGAAGAGTTGTCGCATTTCTGGGGCATGTGGCAATCCAAACACGTACTGCACATCCAGTGGAGTTGAAACATCAACACTGTTTCGGTAAGGAAAGAGAGTAAAATAATTCAGTTTCAAATCATTTTTAGACTGATTTTATTTCTTTGGCTGGTTTTGTGGGAAGACTGATTTTCCATAACATTGAATCAGTTAATCAAGATAGAAAGTGGAAGATAAATGTTCTCTAAATTAGTGAAACCAAGTCTGTAAATACGGACTTATGGTTAATATCTGTAAACAGTGTAACTTTTCAGGGCAATTTCTCCAGTATACATCAGTCTTGTAGCAGTCGTCTAAAGTTAGATGACTAATTGTGCTAAATTCTAGCCTGTTTTCTTTGCTTTTGGAAGTCACACATCCAACATGGGGTTGCAATGATGACACATCTCTAGTTAAATACTGCATTAATTTATTTAACCCATAAAAAAACTCATTAGTAATCTTACATTGGTGTCAGCCTGCAAAGATCATATTGGCCTAATGATGATGAAGTAAGAAGACATTATTAACAAGAAATCTAGTCAACAAAACAAATAATAATTATTTTATGAATTAATCAGTGATTCTTTTTTCCCCCCGCAAAGTGACCTTTACCCCAGGTAATGAGACAGACGTTGATGTGGAAGACGCACATAATTAACTCATATGCCACTGTAAACTTACAGTTCAATGGCAATTATGTTGTATTTCCATAACTATTTTAGATTATATAAGTAAATGTAGATGGGGTGTCTTTCAACAACAATCAAATATAGCAGTCCATTAGGTGGAGCTAAAGAGGGTGTACCTTGTCTACTGAGCGTGTAAGCACTAGTGAAATGTAGCATCGCACAGAATTATCTCTTGACAGTGACTGGTAAACAATTACACAGAGCACTTCTAGCATAACTGAAGTAAAATACATCCAATATATCTTATAGGAAATCCAGAAATTTGTGATTTCTCATCTATTAATCATCTCTCTCATCCTGGTACTCACTAAAACTTCTGCTCCAAATCCTGTATAGATCATTCCTTTTTTAATCTGATCATTGTTGTGTTCAAGAAATCTCCACTGTGATGAATCCATAATTAGAATGGTATTATACAGTACCTGGTGTGCACCATGTCTTGGGGAAGGTGGTACATATAAACAGCAGGGCGAGTTCTGGAGGCCCAGAAGTTAGCCATCTCAACCAAGGGGCAGGTGATAAAATAATCTCTGTGGTAAGAAAATAGTCATAAATTCACAAACATATTCAAGCCTCTGATTCCGCCTTTCCTAAATAAACACCAGAATGCTCAAATGAGACAACACTGATGACAGATAATATCAGCATGTGGGTAAGGACTGTTTTTTCCTACAGAAATGAAAGGTTGTGTGTGTAACTCATGGGGGTATTTGGCACTATGAGACGTTTGATGATAAGCCAGATGGGTAATGGCTAATGTGGTTCTTCTAAACCTTGCTTTCCATCATGTATTTACGTGTTTGTCTCTCTTTCTTACTCTGTCTGACAGTGTGTGTGTGTGTGTGTGTGTGTGTGTGTGTGTGTGTGTGTGTGTGTGCAGATAAGACAAAACAAAGTGCAGAGCGAGTGGAAAAGATGTGATTTTGGTTAAAGCATTTAAGTAAGCATCCTGACTGTGCAAACACACCGGGGAGAGCGATTAAAACAGCTCAATAAAAGTTGAAGATCAAAACCTGGTGCTGTGTTTTCCGAGTGTGAAAACACAATCTGAACGAGAGTGTAAAAACAGCAACATGTAACAGATTCCAGTGGAGTAATTTTTAAAATGACATTTCTTTGTTTCTTCACATTTGACTAATAGTTTCCAATGGACTGTAGCACTGGTATGTGGTAAGGGACATAAGTAAGACGTGTTCAGTCTGGTCATATTACTGTAGCACATCTGGTAAAACTATGTATATAAAGGATGCTCTTTAAAAGAGCTCCTGGAACGATGTCAACATTGTGTTGAATACAGACAGACATTCAGCTAATTTCACCGATAAAGCTGATAGACTGGGTCTGATTCATCTCTCATTAAATTGTTAAAAAAAAAAATACATTCAGTTTGCGATGAAGTTCTGCTAAACATCAGATATTATCTCTGTCCACGACACAAACACTCTTTATTTGAGCTAATGCAGTTCAGCTATCTAGAGTACAAATGAAATATCACCTCATAGCTGTATGTACTATCTGTTAGAAAAGAGCAAACAAAATTGTACGTTGGTTATGGTTGTTGCTGCACTGTGCACTCCTTTATGTGCGGTTCAGCCACAGTCCATGCTATATCTGACACTAGTCATTATGTAGGCAGAATAAGGCACCAAAGTCACGCCCTGTCTTTCCATCCTTCATGGAACAATAGTTTTTAGTTCACTGAATCAAAACAAAACGGTAATGTATGAACAGTTACTGAAATCTATTTAAAGAACGGTTTGTGGTACTGTACTATTATTATACTAATATTTTTTATGACATGCTATAAATAAGATCTCAATATACTGTGCATACGTTGGGGTTAATTGTGTAATTAACCCTAACCGCGCATTTTAGTCATCATATTAGCAATGGCGTGAATACATAAGAAAAAATGATCTCAAATAATTCAACCAGGTTTGCTGAGTTGTTTAATTTCTAATGATCTACATATAGTGATATGCAATGTCCATGGCTTAAAAAAAGTTATTCTTTATGAAAGAAAAAACAACAGCTCTGTTACCAACAAACATAGGCACACAACAAGATGCATCTTCTCAGTACTAGATTTTATTCACATGCTAATCTCTCTTGTGAGGTGAGAAACCTCAAAAATGATTGGGTCAAACTTTGCTCACACTTCAGTCAGACTCACCCATGCCTTTCCTTCCACTAGAAAATATGGTTTCTAGAGATATATTGCTGGCAAAAAAAGGTTTGACTGAAAATGCGAACTTGTTCTCGGAAGTTTTGTGAATTACATGGTAGTAACTGCAAGTGTAAAAATATGTGCTAGGGGTAAGCTTCAGGGCACAATGTACTGAAAATCCTCAAGACAAGTAGCAGGCTATTGTGTTCACATGCCAAAAAAAACACATTTAGAGGTGCAGAGAATAAGAGTGTTTTTGTGTGTTGTTATGTATTAAAATTGCCTAAAACAAAACACAATGTTGCCCTGGCAATGCAGTAATTCAGTTATAGTAACTTCAGTTCAGTTAAATTCACGTTTATCTTGGTAGCACTTTTAACAAATGGCACTGTCAACTCAGAGCTGTTTTACTTGTTGGGATGTTTTCTAAATCCCAATAACCTCAGACACACAGTTTTATAATACAGATGAAAAGAAGATATCATTAGCTGAGAATATCATCCTCAGTATGTGCCCCAAATCAGATAGTACTGCACTAAACAGTAGGCCAATAAACCAATGGCATCACTGTTATTTAATGGACTTAATATATGTTTTGTACACAATAGTCAGTCCTCTCTGAATGTGTATTGACTTGCCACTCACAAGGGCATCTAATCTCAAATCTTATATACTGCAGCTATATAACAGGATGATATGTAATCGTTTCCATGTAGACTAGATAAGGGAAATGATCAGTACTTATATACAATTGATAGTATATCGCTGCACTATCATACTCCATTTTAAGGTGAGCCTGAATTATATCCAAATGTCACTGTGCAATTTGCTGGAATTCAGCCCAAACTTTGATATAAAGTAACTGATTGTGTTCTTTCTCACCTGGTCGCGTTCTCTAGAGCCCGGGAGAACACGCTGTAGCCGGAGGGAGTTGGAGAGTGTTGCAGAGAGTAGAACCAAGTAGCTGCTTCCTTCACAAACATGTTGGCATCGTCACCTCCCAAAGAATTGGACAGTGCTTCATAGAAAGCGGTTTTACTGTCTGCTCGTCCCTGAAGCTGCTCAAAGTTCTATTTATATCACAGTTACAGAGTAAGAGAGTTTCTCACAGAACAATGTAAATAAAATGAACACATGGTACTAAAATGGTTTGATTAAATCTGCCTGCTTTGACCTTGATATTTTTAGCTCTGCTGATCAGTCCGTCCTCTGCCGAAGAGCCCAGCATCAGTGGTACTCTTTGGAAGCCCCTGGAACTCAGGGCTACTGATGGATGCTCCCTCACAATCACACCGTCTACCACTGGAGACCAGGCTTGCAAGGGGCCACTCACTGCCAACAACTGTATATCAGAGTGAAAAAAAAAAAATCAGGCATGCTATTTGTATCAAATGATTAAATGTAATCTACAAGTGATGTAGATTAGTAAACCCCAGAGTCAGTGTTTTTATTACAGGAAAGCAACCTTGGTCTGTGCGGCGTTGATGCTGTCAGCAGATTTTTGTCTCAGACAGATAAGTAGCTGTGCAGGATCTAGAGATGAGCAGCCAAGTTCTAAACCCAGAGACACAGCCTGGTCCTGAGCTTTTTGCTTGCTCATTACTCTAGCTGGAGAGAACGCTGAGCCACCCTAAGAGAAAACACACAAATAAATAATCACAGACAGTGATATATATATGTGTGTGTGTGTGTGTGTGTGTGTGTGTGTGTGTGTGTGTGTGTGTGTGTGTGTGTGTGCGTGTATCACGTGTGTGTGTATCATAAAAAGATTTGCAAATCTTAGATTTCATTATGTATAAACATTCAGAAAAGTGAAAAACTGTTCATTTCAGTTTGTGGCAATTATATTGTTGCTATTTATAGGCCATCTTACCAGCAGTGCATGTGTGAATTTGCATACTGCTGACAGCTTTATCAACCCTTCCTATTTTGTTCATTGCTAGAGTGGAAAATGTGGTGAGAAGCAGCTTCCCTATTCTAACAGGCTAAAGTCACAGTCAACTCTTCACTTATCTGTAGTTTAACACAGCCGTGCAGCAGCAGTAAATGTCCGTGCTCCATCAGAAACATGCCAGGGAAGTCTGTTATTAAATGCTGAGCGAAAACTATAAACTGTATGGATATAGTGAACACTCGTAAATTGGCACATCTGGTAATTAGTCTGAGTGATGGGTAGTGTGCAGGCAATACAGAAATCTAGAGAGGACTTCATACAAACTACAGCCACTGCCAGTCTTCCATCAAGAGGTAAGACAATTGAGCTATATATATATTAACACCACTTCCCAAAATAACCACCAAAATAATTCTGACCCATTGCTGAAGATGCGCTGTGGTATGTAGCCTTCAGACCCTACACACGTGAGTGACATTTTGGTGCGGGTTCACCAGTTGTCCTTCGTTGGACCACTTTTGGTAGGTATTAACTACTACATTTTAAGAACTCCCCACAACACTGGCTGTATTGGAGATTCTCTGACCCAGTCATCTAGCTATAACAGTTAGTTTTTTCAAACAATACCACAAAACACTTTCAGAACTGTTGCGAAGTCCATGACTCGACAGGTCAGAGCTTTTCTGGCAGGTAGTTTACCTACTTACTGTAGTGCAGGTTTATATATCTATATGGCACACATGTTATACTATATTGCAGTAAAAAAATCAAATATATGTGATGATGATGTCTGGTAAAACAGATTAACAAACGCTACTGCATACTGAGTAGATAAACCAAGCGGTAAATAAACATTTCTAATAATCGTATTCAGAATATAGGATAAAATACTCAACATAAAATAACACAACATAATATAACATACGCAATTTTATTCATAATAAAAGTGTAATAAAAGTAAAAAGTAAAATAAAAAGTTTCTCTACTGATTTGTTCTAACTGTGTTTCTATTCTATAACAGTAAGTGAAAAGGAGCCAGCAGTAGCGTTGAGTGATTATCCTCCCCCTGAAATTTGCGAGCCGCTGTTTAGGATAGGAGACTGGCTGAGACTTGTATCTGAGTGAGTACTCTGACATTTATCTTTTGCATCTGTCACAACTGTTCATGTGTTGAGAAACAATCTGCAAAGTAGGAAATAGTTCATTTATCTATAGCTTGATAAGTACATGCTCAATTTAAACATTTGCTGATATAGTTAAATATCTGGCAACGTTTCATCTAAAAGAAAAAACAAATCAGATTTTATATATTTTTTAAATATATATTGTTACAATTTAGGCTGCTAAACTAATACTGGTGGAATACTGTGATAAGTTTATTACGGTCTGCTGACTCTTTTTGCATAATGTTTTCTGACGTTAAAGAAATCATTTGCCATGCTTGACGAGACGCATTTTATGTCAGTGTGTATGATGTGTTTTTCCACAAAAGTGATTTATATATATATGTATAAACCTAGTACAATCTGATGTTCACGTTAATTGAACAAGTATGCAATCTCATGAAATATATCTGCTGTATAGGTTGGCATTAATAATAAGCTTGGTTAACTTACGTTACTGTCTGTTGCTGTGTATTTTGATTATATGAAGCAGGCCTAGTCTACTTACAGAGACATCTTATTTGCAAATCAATAAAGTAAATCAGTAACAAAATTAAGCGTGTTGATATATGCTGACGATGTGATGGGCTAAATGTTATCACTATTATTTATTATCACTATTATCTATTATTTATTATTTTTTACTATTAATATCATTTAATATTCTCTATTTTGAGTAAATATCACATATTACCTAGGTTAGCTAGCTAGATCTGATCTTTCGGAAGTATCAAAATTACTGTTAACATAAAGCGTATGTTATGTGGATTGTTCAGCTAAGACTAATGCCTGATACTGCTTACCACATCCGTTATACAGAAAGTTTCATCTCATTTGACAGCTGATTTCAGTTCATTTTTTGTTTCATTTCATTTATGTTCATATCAAGTTTCTTGATAGAACTTAATTTTGTTTTTTTCCTTTCATTTCATTTTATGCCTAGCATCTGTTTGTTGTTGCATTTTTTTCTTTTTCTTCTTTTTGTGCCTAGCATTTGTTTGTTGCAGTTTAATGGCAATTATTATGTATACCAATAAAGCATATTAAAAGCCTTTCTGAGGATTTATTCTTTCCCAGTTCCCAAAGACAATATTTTATGGAAGTTTAATTGTTCCCTTTATTTTTATTTTGCAGTAACCAGACATAAGCAGGTTCTCAAAGAGGCTTCACATTGCAATTTTCTGAAAAGATTGTACTAATTTCTTTTTATCAGTCACCTCTTTGTATTCACATAACCCTCAAGACGGAGAGCGGATTTTGCAACTTTCTGTTCCTTAATATTCAGGACTATTTTGTTTTGTGTTTCTAATTATAAACATGTTTTAAAATAGAGATTAAGTGTCCATCCTAAAAGGTTTGATATTCATTATCCCTCTTTGTCCTTCTTCTCCCAGTGAAGGCTACTGGGTGAAGGTTTACTCACTGCAGACGAGAGAAGAAAACTACATCCCACGCTGCCATGTAGCGAAGGTTTACCATGGGTGAGTGAACTTTAATGGAGTAATGATGAAGTTAGACACTAGTTAACCTCAGATCTTTTAAGTAACAATATGTCACATAATTGTTAAACTCACAGAATCATAAAATTTTGATTTTATTATTTTTATCTTTGTGATCCTATATGTTTATCTTTAGTAGAATAAAATATAGAATACAAGGAAAACCAGAAGGCTGGCACAAGTTAGTCATTTAGATCACTCTCACATAATTTGTTTAATTTTTTTTTAATCTGTCTCTTTTGCTCTTATATTCACTTTAGATTTGATGATTAGCCAGTTTGAACTTATCGTTATTATTGGTTATTGAACGTTTTTGTATTTATTATTGCTGCAGTGTTATTTGAATTTAATGTATGCATGTATTACTGTATCTTACAATACATTATTATTATAATGTTTTTGCTGTCGCTTTCATTTTCTGCCTAAATGATGAAAATAAATATATGGAAAATTTAGTGTTGGCTAAATACCAATGCATCCCCTTTGTTCTGTTCAGGTGGTTGTTTGAAGGTGTTGAACGACAAAAAGCTGAGGAGCTTCTTCAGTTGCCTGGGAACAGAGTTGGGTCTTTCATGATCAGAGAGAGCAGACGAGGTAAAGGGATTTAACATAGTGAAATGTCTGTAGCTTGCTATTTAAACCCCTGCCCATGTATAATGAATTGTTTGCTTTGGTCCTGCAGGTGTGTATAGCTTGTCTGTCCGCCACAGAACTATAGTGCATTACAGGATATTCCGCATGCCTAACAACTGGTACTTCATCTCACCACGTCTAACGTTCCAATGCCTAGAGGACCTGGTCAACCACTACTCTGGTAATGCTAAAAATAATAGTAAAATACTGTATGTGCATTTTAATGAATGTGTGAATGTGAGCTGTTTTTTTCTCTCTCTCAAACATAGACATAGCAGATGGTCTTTGTTGTATACTGTCTGGTCCTTGCCTGGCAGCTCCTGAACCAGTACACTTCTCTCAGTCTGCTCCTACAGTGGCAGCTCACAGCATTAACAGCACAACCGTCGACAGGTACCTGACTCACTTCGAACATTAGCTAAGCTGGGCTATGGAAAGTGCAAGTAATGTATATAGTAAAGGTTGTTTTCTGACCTAGCTTCAGAGCCACACATGGTTAATCCATTAAGTCAGCGATATCACAACCAATCTACACTAAAAAACATTAGTGAGTTTTTTGCTAATTGTGCTAATGTATCCTTTCTCAGAATGGAGCAAGATCAGCAGAATACCACTGCTGTCTTTGCACAAGAAGAATCATACATCAGTGCCGGACTGCAGGACAGTGTATCATCCTATCTCTCTCTGGCCGGAATCGAAGAGAAAAAAAGGCAAAGCTGGAGGAGGAAGAAGTGGAGATCTATCTACAGTTTTCCAAGGCAACCAATGTACAGTATGGTCATGGGGGAGGAGGAGCAAGAGGAGGAATACTAAACAAAAAGAATGACACAAACATACCCAAAATCTATACCCCAAATGGACCAATGCTACAAAATGCTTTTCTTTCTATAGATTAGGAGGTCAACTTGTCACAGATGTGTGGATGTAGAAAACCTTTAGAAACTATTGCACTATTTTCACTCAGTTTCACACTGCCAGCTTCTTAGTACAAAAGATGGACAATCTTTATTCTTGTGCTTTATGCTTATTTATGTGCACCATCCTCTCATGGCTCATGCACTTACCATAAGCAAACACTGGTGAAACAGAGACGAGGATGAGGATGAGGACAGGTGAAGGCTGGCAATGTCTGCACCATTTCTGTCTGCTCCTACTGTCACTCTAGTGGGGTCTCCTCCGAAAAGAGCAATGTTCTCCTGGACCCACCCCAGTGCTGCTGCCTGGTCCTGCAGGCCATAGTTCTCAGGAACAGTGCCAGAACCTGTAATCATGTAGGCATGAGAATTATAATGCTGTGGATGAGATTTTATGATCTACAATCTAGTAATCTGCAACAAATGGATACCATAGTTAACAGAGCCACCTTGTACTTGGAGATATATATATATATATATATATCTCTCCAAGTACAAGGTGGCTCTGTTATATATTATATTTTTATTTATTTTTTTTCTCTTGTGAGAAAGCTCATCGCACTGCAAGTTGCAAATTCTCAATTCTCAACAGAAGCATCAAAATGACAACACCTGTACAACATTAACAAAACACGCTGAAAACACAACGGAGGGACACTGAAAGTGGACGGAACCATTCGAGAGCGAGCTTTTTTCTGTTTTATCTGTTTAATAATGACGATATAGTCAGTTTATTGACCAGTTTCTAATGTTTATATTTAATTCCTTCCTAAATAAAGCGACTGTATCTTTGTCAATAATCAGATATAACTTACTTTCAACCACTCATTGTGCACTTTTTAAGGTGGAATGAAATATGAACATGACAAACCGACTGTATCTTTATCAATAAACAGATAATTTACTTTTAACTACTCACTGTGCACTTTTTAAGGTGAAATTAAATATAATATAATTGAATGGTTCCTTCCACTTTCAGTGTCCCTTGGAAACCTTTCCGTTGTGTTGTGAGTCTTTTTGCATGTGTCATTCTGATACTTGTGTTTTCAGTATTTGCAGCACATTTTTAACTTACAGTGCGATGGGCTTTCCCTACTCCAAAGCCATGTGAAGAATATAAGAAATCGTTGTCACATACAGAAATAATCAGTTCCTGTCAGATATGCACGCAGTTACTTAAATATTGCTCCTGGTAGTTTTTGCCTTGTCCTTTTGTAAATTTGAAAGAGACAGTCTGTTCTCTGTTGCGTCCTGGTTCTTGAAGTCGGCCTTCATGGTATTTCATGATAAATCTAATGTTTTGGAAATTCTTTTATACCCGTCCCCTGAATGATATGTTTTGTCAAGTACATGATTTGTAAGCTCTTCGAGGACCACGCCTTCAGCAGAAAGATGAAAACAAGATCATATGAAACCCCTACAAAAACAGCTGGTCTTTATTAGGGATGACAGCTGCATTATAATTAGTTTTGAACATGATTCTGAATATGTTTTCATTCTGAACACAGCCACATACCCAGTTATTAAATGGTGTGCAACACGGTTATTGTAACTTTTTTTTGTCACACACGAGACACAATTCATCTTGGTTTGATTATTTAATTATACACAAACCTGCCATTTGAACAGAAATGTGTAGACCTTTTATAACCAGTGTATCATAAAAACAGTGTGGGTCTGTATGTTGTCTGGAGTGTATTGTACCTGTGCTAAGAAATCCAAAAGCAGCCACCCTGAAGTTTGTGGTCACAACGATGATGTTTCCTACAGCAGCGAGATAAGAGCCATCTAGCAAGCTGGAGCCACTATTATGGAAGAACACTAGGACTGGAGTAGGCTGCTTCTATAACATAAACACACACACAAAAAAAATCATTTCTGCACCACAGAAGGCAGATCTAAGAGTTTATTATAGAGTATATATATATATGTTATAAGAGCATATATATATGTTACAAGCTACAAACCATGACATTGGGTAGGGGGTAGGGTAGGTCTTTTCTCAAAAGCCCAAAATATTTTTTAGATGATAAAGTTTTTAAAAATATTTTTTTTGTTCTTTCCCTTCACTATCTCTGACTGGACTTGTAGAATCATTGCTGCAAACATCCTGGGGAAATATTGTAATCTACAGATTTGTCTTGTCAAGAGAATTGTGCCAGTTTTAGTCATTTAGACTGTCACATCAGTATACAGTCTAGCTTCTTGGACAAGTCTGATCCCTAAACCTTTAGGCTAAGCCCCGTATGTTCAAATTGTCTGGCTCCACCCCTGCTCCATAGCGCTTCTTCATGCTGACTCAAATAAACAGAACATTTGGCCCCTGATTTGCTAATCACTCTGCAGTGTGCTGACTGGTTAGTGTGTGGGCAGCATGCTGATTGGCTAGACAGCCCAGACATAAAAACAGAGTTGTACTCTGTGGTTTGTAGCTTGTAACTTCAGTGTTGCATTCAAAGGTAGGAGATTTGTGTATCCAAGTCTTAGACTTGTGAAACCGCACCATACCCATAATTACATATACTCAAGATATTTCAACTTTAGCAAAAATCCTTTTAAACATGCAAATTATATCTGGGAGCACTTTCAGACATGTGCAGGCAATTATTTTCACATGCAAACAAGTTATATGCAAATGCAAGCTGTGAAAATGTTTGTGAACATTTTACAAATTCACATCTTTTATACAGTATATGTGCAATAATTTAGTAAAATTTAACTGATGGAGAGAGAGAGAGACCTTATCAGGACCTACCACACTGCTGGGTATAAATATATTAAGGTAGAGACAGTCCTCACTGGAGCTGGATTTATTAGTGTCACCAGGCTGAAGACAAGTGGGCCTGAAAAATTTCAGCATATCCACTCAATAACCAGTGCTTGTTAGGGCCATATTTTAAGTGTAAGCAATATAAGTTCAAATGTTCAAAATATGATTTTCTAGATATGTTGTTCTGATTATGCAAATCTCCTACTTAATGCCTAGAACTTAGAAAATGCAGAGTAGAAAATGCAGACGAAAAAAGCAGCATTGTTTGCTTTATTTTTTATATCTTGCATTGACATCCTAGTGTTTTACATCAATGCTTTGTTACATCAACATAATGTATGTTGCAAAATTTATGCTTTTCTCATGCCTGTAATAAACAATTTTCCATTGTCATGTTTATAAAATAATGCAAATGTTCTAGTTAATTTAATAAAAGAACATATGCAGATTGTCTGAATGATAAGCTGACTAAGTGCTGTTACAGACTCATGTCACATTAAGTGTAGTTCACCCTAAGAAAAGCTCCAGTTAAGATGCTGTGTCTGCTGATGTGCATAAAATACCCTGCAACTGCTTGAATAGTGCTGCTTAAGTTTGTAGGCCAGAATACTACTGTGAGCTATTTCAGTATTAACTCTTGATTATGTGCGTCTAACTTAGCTCTAAATACAGCATGTAAAAACAGAAGCACACACACCGAGCAAATGTGGCATTCCAGGTGCCTGTCCAGTCAGCTGGCTTCGGAGGTCTGAAACGCATTTCACTAGTTGGTGGACTTGCGTAAGGAACACCCAAGAAATAAGTCACACTCTTGCTGTCAGTCCCAATCAGCTTCAACTCGCTTTTTCCAAGGAGGGTTCCATGGCCGGGGATGGACACCATGGTTAGCTGTTGGCTCAAAGCTTAAACAAAATATCCGAACACTAGCATTAGTCAGTAAGATTTTACAGAATGAAGACTCTGACTGTAAAATGTGGTCCCTGTAATGGCTGGTTCTATCTAAAAAAAAGCAACTAACCTGAAAAAGCTTACACTGTTTTTTAGATTTATTCATCATAGAATGACTCCAGAGTTATTATTATTCAAATTTCCCAGAACATTATACTTACCGGTTTTTAAGTAGACATACTGGGCCAGTTCCTTAGTAAGGATGACACAGTGCTGACCACTGTAGGTCGGTAGGCAGACATGGGTGTCTGGGTACATGACACACCTCACCGCTGATTCTCTCCTGGCCACTGTTACAGCTAAACAAGAGTCTTCCTCCTCACAGGCTGCAGCAAAACACACATCTGTAAATATCCTTCACTGATTACTGGAATTGTCTGTATTTGTGTGATAAAAGGATGTCTCACCAGCCAGACACCAGTCACGGACTTTATCCAGGTCATCAGCAATATCTCTGCTAATATGAACAATGTCGAATACAGAGATAGTCGAATCCACCAGGATATGTGAGGCATCCAGCAGTCTCCAATTTTTCAAATTAACTGAGAATAATAATCTACATTAATATATTTCAAAGTATATAATATATAACATAGTATACATAACATGGGTTACAGTAGTATATCTGAGCATACTATATACAGGTATATACACACAAGTGTACCTTTATAGGTCATGGGTAATTACATTTCTGTACATTGCTGGTAATTATGAAGGTACTTCTACTACAGAAGTCCAAGAAATGACAACTGACCTAATATTTGCTAGCTGTACCATTTGTATACAGCCCACCTCCACCTTGTGTTCGACAAATTATAATTTCTACTTTTGATCCCTTAAAATATAAATGCATTAGATTCTTACCAACTTTTGAGGGAGAGCGAAGTTTGAACAAAGGACAAATACCAGGACTTTCTGTCCACTGATTGACTAGAAACACAAAGAGATTTGGAAATGCAAATAGTCTTAGCAGAGACGGAATCTGTTGGCTATACTACAACTTCACAATAAAAATAGAACAGAACAGATACATACCTGGTTTCTCATACCAGCCAAAGGGGTAGACCTCAGTCTGTACTTTAGATGGAGAGCAGTCCTGCACTCTCCACTTGGTTCTTTCTTTTTCCCCACATGTCTGAATCCCTAGACTATTTAAAGTCAGACACTGAACATCTGAGCCTACAAGCAGGCAAAAAAGAATGTATGTATGTAGTTCTTCCAGTAGCGGCATACTGTATGCATTAATAGCATGGGACAAAACCATGTAAAGCTGCTGCATGCTAATACCAGATGCTCCAGTGTCTTGAACATAGCCTATTCCTCTACAGCAAGGATCCTCATCACAGCGTCTCTCACATTCAAAAAACCTGAACACAGCAGTGGCAGAAAAAACATGAACCATGAAATAGTTTGAGTAAAGGATACTAATTGCCAGTGGTGATTATAACTAATATAATAGAAACTTATTAGAGGCAGAATTATTAGACGCATGATGCCAATTAAGATCATATGCAAGGTTTTCAGGGAAGAATGTTTCTGATGATCAGTTCTCTTAATCAGAAGCCTCACAAGTCAATGTTAAGTCCTACTTACCCTTCAGTGATGGACTTGTTGAACATACCAACACGGTGGCGGACAGAATATGACACCATCTTTCTAAAAGGCAGTCGGCTGTAGAAACTTGTCACGCTGCCAGTTAGATTGACTGGACAGAGAAGAATAGACAATCAGATTTATATGTGTTTATGTAAATAAATATCAAACTAAAATGAAAGGATAATTTTAGGATGTATGGCTATCAAGTGCATTTAACACAATAGACACAATATTTTATGATTAATTAATTAAATAAACAATGAACTCAGTGAAGAAATCTCTGTATAAAAAGCCTACTTATATACTATGGAAAAACTTCAGCTAAGTGAAATGAAGTTCAAAAAGGTCGCATGCCAAGACAATATAGACTGTTTATATTATCTAATGGAATAGCACTAGAATAGCACTAGTATAAATATAGGATTAGAGCGGTTGTAGATGGAATAGAGCTTCAGGCTGCATAATCAGTTCCAGTCCAAGACTGGAAACTATTTTAAGAAACAATTACCATTAAAAACACAAGTCAGTTGACCAGTACTATGGGGCTGACAGCAAGAGGAATACATATAGAAATCTAGTTTCTAACTTCATGATTGCAATATA
>JAOVVF010000044.1:22401334-22417049 GCA_028565595.1 Duopalatinus emarginatus
TATAATTGCATGAAATAAGCTTTATATCTTACGTTTGAGACACCAGAGCTGGGCCTCTGCTGCAGTGTATTGGTGTTTGAAAACCCAGTACTGCTGGCTTGGTGTTTCTTTCTTTGGGTCAGTCTTAATTTCACTGGTATCAAGCACCTTAAAATCCTCCTTTACTGACTCTACAAGGCCATATAAAAACACCCTGTTAATAAAAACTATTCAAGCGTATTGACCACTGACTTTTTTTATAAGAAACAATAAGGCTGTGTAATATACAGTAATAATGCCCAGTCAGCCATACTGATATCAACTTGTATAAAAGTTCATCTAAAGTACAAGGGTCTTAGAAAGTTTCAGACCAGACAGAGTAGGTCTGGAAACTTCTAGAAGTGCTGATCCTCCACAGGCTTCCCCAGTCTTTAGTCGTGTACTCATATCTGACTCTGCAGATAAAAAGATGGCTGTAATACCATAAACGAACATGAGAGTAAACTGTGCTGTTTAACAAGTATGTTATTTTGTCAACTTGAGCATCTCTAGTGTGTACTTTGTTATAAAGATAAGAACACTAATTGCAATTTAGGCATGCTAGGTATGTACCTGTCCAGAGGTAGACCTGCTGGAAGCTGATGATAGAGGCTTGGTAATCAGTTTTGTCTTTGCTTGATGCTGGCAAAGCTGAATCAGCTGGAAGCATGACAACATATAAGTACAAAGCTCTTTAAAAAAATTCTGCAAGATAATCTTAAGGATGGGCAGTGGTTTGATCTTGTAAAAGTCTTTAAAAGGCAAAGTCTCATGGTTTCCATCAAAGAAACAAAATCTTTAGGGTGATAGATTGAATCTAGCATGTATGCTAACACAACAACTCAAACCCAACACCCACATATATCCCACAAGCTTTTGCAGTGATTCTGCAGTGTCTTACTGATGATGAAATTCTGTCCACCAAACTCGAAGGTAAAACGTTTCTGCTGTTTGTTATATTTGAGTCCAGCTCCACAGGTTCGGCTGGATGAAGCTATGCCTTTCACGTCCCAGTCCTCCTCATTGCATTGAAGCACACCGGGAAAACTCAGCAGACCGCACATCACTGATCCTGCCAATCCAAATATAGGATAAAAAGACACTACTTTAACATTTGACCTATATTACAGATAGTATATATATTTTAGATGCTTCATCTGTGAGGAACAAATGTAAGGACCTTGTAAAGAGTGCTCACTTTAGAGGTAAAACTACAACTGACCTCCACTGAGGACATTCTGGTTGAGAATGAAGCCATCGCAGCAGCTCTCCTGACTGCAGGTGTCCGCACAGAAGTGGTGTACATCACCTAGAGATGCCTTGAGTGCTTCAAATACAAGAGTGCGATATACTCCAGAATTCATTTTGTGAAAGCTCAGTCTCTTAAAGCTCTTCTCGCCAGACCTATTGAATTCATATTCTTTGGTATAAAAAAGATTTGGGTAAACAAGAGATAAAAAAGTTATTCATATGCTTCACTTTTTGGCCAAGACAATTAAAAAAAACATTTTCAGTCTTTTTAGGTTAATCAAGTACTTAATCATGTGCTTTATACATGTATGGTCTAGTTTATAGATATGGACATATGCTGGACTGTATGATTTATATTTAGTATTTATATGCTTTATTATTATATTTATTAGGCAAATACTAAATGATCTGGAACAACTGCCTAGATCCAACATCATACCTTTCTTTCTAAGCACTGTGAGATTGGGCTTGTCTCCAACCTTGACTTTCAAAAAGCAGCTCAGAGCTTGGAATGTATCAGCTGCATCATTTCCCAGAAACCCTTTTGCCTGCAATGCCAAATGAAACAAAGTCAATGTAGATTACTGAACTTGCATGTGATGTTACCCATCACAGTAGTCACTCAAGAATGTTCAGAGAAAGTCATATGTATGTGTTTGGCCATTTTTTTGTGAATGTTCTCCACTTGATTAGCCAGTCATTTGTATCCAGATGTTTATTTTAAAGCTGCATGAAGTAAGTATTCTGATTTAAAACATATTTAAAACACAAGAGCCTGAAAGCTTACAGAATTATTTCCTAAAATGGTTTGAAGATGAGAATTTCCTGCATTTGATTTAGGAAAGATCCCTCTCCTCAAATAGCTTTTCCAGTGAGTGCCCAAAACATTATAAACTGATCA
The DNA here is from genome assembly GCA_028565595.1 of Duopalatinus emarginatus. Taxonomy (NCBI): domain Eukaryota; kingdom Metazoa; phylum Chordata; class Actinopteri; order Siluriformes; family Pimelodidae; genus Duopalatinus; species Duopalatinus emarginatus. The sequence continues at coordinate 22,403,505 of JAOVVF010000044.1, forward strand.
TATAAGCTGAAGTGCAGAAGTTTTTACTGTGTGCACAGTGTGCAGATGTGTTTCATTTTGAGTGCCTCTAAATGAAAAAGCTTAACATAATGCTGAGAAATGCATCACACTTAGTGAGAAGGATGTGATCTTATTACTTCCTGAGAGGCCTTGCATTCAACATTAGCTGTATGTGTGCTGTAGAGGTCACAGACAGTTTGTGTTCCTTCACGGAAAATAGCAACGTACTGGCACGAGTCATCTCGGGCACAATCTGTGGAAAGAGAAAAAAAAAAGGTCCTTTTGGGTTGCTATAATAGTTATTGAGTGTGTAGAATGATTTTTTATTTTGGCACAACCAATCAGGAATTAGAGCTTCTGGAACCAATGAAGATTGAATGTATGCATTATATCTAAAGTCTGTTGGAATTTTATGACAAATTAACTCCTACACACACACACACACACACACACACACACACAAACACACACACACACTCACCAAGCACACATTTCCTAATCTGGGTTTCCAGTGGCTGTGAGGAGGGAATAGACTGAAGCACCACAGCATCTGCAGTATCCAGCAACAGTGATGATGCAGTAACAAGCTTGAATTTCTCCAAAACTGCACACACAAACACATGCACTTAATTGGATATATTAAGATATAAAAGAGAATCTTTATCAAAATCTTGGGATACTGAATGTACTAATAAAAAAAGATAATCTGTGATTAACTGCATGATCAGCATTACGTCTTCACTACATCATTACCTTTGCATTGCTCTACAGTTATTGGCTCATCTGCAGATGTCCAGGACAGCTCCTCCCCTTCTACAGTGATACAAAGCCACTTGCCAGACAGGAAGTGCTTTTGGGCTGAGAGGAAGTCCCCTTTTTCAGTACAGTTGAGCTTACTCTGTTCACACTCTGAAAGACCTTCACACCAGAAATAACATGCAATGCCTGAACATCAATATACAATCACAAGATTCAAACTGGACCCAAAATTGGTCACTTACAATGTGAGGAGCCGAAGGCTCCCTGTGCTAGTGTGGAGGTTCCTGAGGCACACGGGAGGCATAGGTCCTTCCCTGCTTCATACTGATATGAGCCATGTGGACATGCAATACATTTACCTCCACTGTAGAAGGAGCCAGCTGGACAAACCACTGAAAGAGACAGAGGATGTGTGAAATTTAAAAAGACCTACTTCTAGTAGCCATGGACTAAACTATAAACCAGAAAGCTAGAAAAGTCCAGGGCACTTAAACAAGCATATGGAAAGCCCACTGATAAATATATAAAAACTGGCATTATTGGACCAGATCACTCCTTTCCTAGTCATTATACAGAGCAGGCCTATGATTAAGAGAGAAACAGGCAGTAGAGTCAGCTTACCACACCCAGAGGAGTCTGGGAGCAGCTGAAATCCTGCAGAGCAACTGAAAGAGACAGGCGAGGAGAAAGCTGTGGTGTGCTCCAAGACGAATATTGACTGGTTTCTGATTAATGTCATCACCCCATCCAGCCTCATCTGACTGCTGAGCACAGTGTCTAAACAGAGACACATATTAGCATTAATCTAGTGTCTGAAGGGCTTTGAAATATGCATAGGTTCATTTTTGCTGTTTAATTCATTAAAAAGAGCTGTAACTTTGAGAAGTTTCTATGAAGTGCATTGTAACTGCAGGAAAATCATTACATGGATTGGGTGTTTAGAGAAAAAAACAGCAGAGCTGAGCAGCTGTGTTTGTGTTAATTTCCATGATGGGAAAATGTATATATAAAGCTGAAATTAAAAAACTACCAAGAGCTAAAGAAGAATTTATATAATGATATGCAATTAGAATATTAGAACAATTTATAACTTATATAATTATATATACTGTAATAATAGCATACAGTAATGCATTTTTAAAATCACTACCTCCTTATTAAACTAATTTAAAATCATTTTAAATCATTGGAATGAACGTTTGAAATCTGGCAAAATACAGTTTTAAAAAGTACCCACATTGTCCAGTATATTAGGAATATCTGCACATTCATGCAGTTGACTAATCACGAAGCAGCAGCACAAAGGAATGACAGTATATAGATACAGATCAAGAGCATCAGTTAATTCTGAGTCAAACATCAGAACTAGAAAAAAATGTGACCTCAGTGAATTTAACTGTGGCACGGTTGTTGGTATCAGTTGGGCTAGTTGAAGTATTTCAGAAACTGCTTCTCTCCTGGGATTTTCACACATAACGGTATCTAGAGTTTATACAGAATGGTGCAGAAAGCAGCAGACTGAAACACCTTGTTAATGAGAGAGATCAGAGGGCAACGACCAGACTAGTCTAATCGGACAGGAAGTCTATAGTAACTCAAATAAACGCTCTTTGAAAACATAGTGAGCAGATCTCAGAGTATACAACCATGGGTGTACAGTTTCGCCTCCTTCTCTTGCTCTGATAAACTCTCATATTGAGGCCTTTTTTACTGTAGGCACTGCAGTGAAATCTGTATTGGTTCCAGAAGGGCTAGTAGTTACGTGCTTGCATCACACATAACCTAGACTGAGATAACTGGGGCAGCTAGCCCTCAACACGTCTACTTTATTGCTAACGTATGAGTATTGTTTTAATTTTTTTTTTTCTTAGGTGACTACAACACTCTTTTCTGCTTAGCAGCTTGTTAGCTGATCAAAATGAAAGAATTTTCAGTTTTATCCTTTAAAATAAACCCTTTCACAAGGCGTTCATTTTAAGAAAAAAAATAGATAAAGGAGTTTTAACAGATTGACCTTATTTACAAAGTCCTGGCACCAAAGCATTGTGGACAACAACTGCCTTCCTTTTCTTTTAGATTTTTTTTCAGATTTGTTAAATCTTTTTGTCACCATTAAAATATTTTTAGCACCAGCTGTCACTGTGTAAAACATATCAAACCTCGAGGCAGATGGAGTACAACAGGAATCATGGTCACAGACTCACTGAAACTGGACAGTTGAAGATCGGGGGGACAAAACAGTTGATTCATCCCCCCCCCCCCAACTTGGGTAAGACTGTATCTGCATGATTTTAAGCAACGCGCTGCTGCCACATGTTTGGATGATTATGATTATGTTTGGAAGATACATGCAGGTGTTCCTAATAAACTGGACAGTGGGTGTATTTACATATAAAAATGATGCATTCCAAAATACATGTTGTGCATCATTTCCTGCTTATTTTACCAATGTCATGAAGATCAGGCAGGACGTTGACTGGCAGATCAGAGAGGCGAGCTTTAAATGTGACGTAAGCAGTGAGGTTTTGCTGGCTCATACACTCCACAGAGACAGACGACTCATCACAAACTGAGGTATACCGACCAGAAAATAGCTAAACCACAAACAAGCACACAAAACATGTTGTTCAGAAACTTGACAGGTGCAGCAGAGCTTAATGTGGATATAGCAGAAAATACCTGCAGGCTGCAGAGTCCTGCTGCTCTCATGTTAAACAGTAGAGAGGTTTGCAGAAGAGAACGCTGAACACTGCAGCTCTGCTGATCCTCTGCGAGAGACAGCTGCAACACTGTGGATACCTGCACAGTCTGCACAGGCTGAGCTCCTGAAAAAAACATACCAATGCATTCTGGGTGTTTTGAAGTGTATCTTTATATAGATTGTGTTTATGAGTGTATTCAGTTTTTACTTTGGCAGGTGTAGGCCAGAGGAGCTTCGCTCAACCAGGTCCTGGTGACTGGATCGCACAAGAATGTTTCCCCAGGCAGGGCACTGATATAACCTTGGTCACAGAAAACTTCACAGCGCTGCCTCTGTTTCCCAGCCACACTCTCATTGCCACAGAAAAGAGTACCATGGAATATAGACATGCCGAAGACAAGAGGGCACTGAGGAGCTAACATAAAACACATAGAATAACAATGTTACCAATGCCTGTAAAAACAACTACTGAAAATGCTAATATTCAAAGTAAGTGGGCTAAAAAAGGGAAGTGCAAACTGCGTACTGTCACAGGAAGGTGCTTTCACTAAGCGGGGACTGCGAGTAAGGGGGGTCTCCCGGCCACTTTCAAAAACACACCAGCAATAAGTCTCATCACACTGCCGTGGTGTGAAAGTCTTACCAACTTTCACACACTCTGGCTCATAGCCAGTGCCAGCCTCGCGTTCAGACGCTAGCTTCTTCTGAAGTTCACACCAACTGGGGCCTGTACAACCACATAAAACACACCAATCACCAAGAAAAAGACTACGTAAATAAAGTCATACTTTTGTAACCATGTGTTAGAATCAAATGTATTAATACATATAAACTTACGGAATACAATTATCTAATCAGCCAATCATGTGACTGCAATGCGATTAAAAAAAAACATGTAGATAAGAGCTGGCAGCTTTAGACAGAATCAAAATGTGGGGGAAATGTGATCTCAGTGATTTTGACTGTGGTATGCTTGTTCGTGCGAGGCAGGTTGGTTTGAGTATTTCTATAAATGCTAATCTCCTGGGATTTTCAAACACAACCATCTCTAGAGATTACTCAGAACGGTGCAATAAAGAAATGCTGCAGTTCTGGAGAAGGAAATGCCTTGTTGATGAGAGAAGACAACATAGAATGGCCAGACTGGTTTCAGCTAAAAGAAGGGCTATGCTAATTCCCAAAATTGTACAATTGTGGTGAGCATCCTAGAATGAACAACACATGTCGTGTAGCAGAAGATCATGTCAGGTTCCATTTCTGTCAGCCAAAAACAGAAGGCTGAGCCTGCATTGAAGACTGGACAAACGTATGCTGGTCTGATGAATGTTATTTTCTGCCGAGTTATTCAGATGGTAGAGTCAAAAACTAGGATCAAAAGCATGAACTCAACCTGCCTTATGTTAACAGTCCAGGGTGGTGGAGGTGGTGTAGTGGTGTGGCACAGAATCTTTAAAGATGAAATGTCAATTCACATTTACATTTATTGACAATTTCTTTGTTGAATAAAAGAACAACTTAATGACTTTACACTGTAGCTCTCCTGTAGGGCTAGGTGTGGCTGGCTGGATGACTTCTCCAGTAGTTGGACTGACACACAAGGAAACATTGCTAACGGCATCATACTTCTGGAGCACAGAAAAATCGCCATCCTATGCAGACAGACACACACACACATAGGTGTAACTCTGGTTTATAAAAATAAATGGATGGCTTATACACGTTGGAATAAATATGTCCTGGTAAAAATAAACACACCTCCTCACAAGATGGGCTGTAGGAAACAGTCATGTCCGAAGCTGCCTTGCTCCAGACAGACATACTGAACTGAGCCTGTGATCTCTGGCATGAAGTTTGGCCTGAAAACAACATGTGACAAAATTGTCATTATAAATCCATTGTGATGATTATAAGTTTAATGATGCATATAAACATTCCTCATGCGCAAGGCCAAGTCAAGCCAAATTATTTAGCTTACTTTAACTACAATCAGATAATAGCAGCAGTTGTACTGTAAAATTGTTAGCAGCTGTAATTCTGCAATGTAAATGTATAAAATGTAGCTTTAATGGGGAAATCTCATCTGGAGAGTGTACCCACCTACAAACTGTGAAATAAGACAACCCAGTTTTGTGTGTGCTGCCTAGATATGAAAACATAGGATTTAACAAGGTTCGATTTTGCGCCCTGTGTGACGTCCCGGATGCTCCAGCATTAAATCAAAATGAAGGAAAATGCCCTGCTGTCTGGTTAACAGGCCAACACACATTGCTACATCAGTTCGCAGCCCCAGAGGACAGGATGGCAGATAAATTAATAAACTTCAGACAAAGCAGAAGAAAGGGCCGGAGGGAGCACTGACTCATTATCATTTAAAACAACAGACACTGAACCGAGCATTTGGAAAGAGCTGTTTAAGACAGGCTGAAATTGGTATCATATGCCTTCTTTAAACGTAGTTTTAAAAGTAGTAATATGTTTTTACACTGTGTCGGCTGTATGGAGCGAGCAGTAAGAGATCCAGTAATGTAACCTCCATCTTCATTCACACACCAACAGTGACCTACAGAAAAACATATAACACATATGTGTCACATATCAAAACTTTATATATCATGCCTTATACACCGATTAGCCATAACATTAAAACCACAAAACCACTGACAGGTGAAGTAAATAACATTGATTATCTTATTTCAGTGGCACCTGTCAAGGGGTAGGATATTTTAGGCAGCAGGATATTTTAGGCAACAGTCAGCTCTCACATCACACATAGGCAAAAGCGTAAGGATTCGAGCAGTTTTGACAAGGACCAAAATGTGATGTGTAGACAACGGGGTACAGTATCTCCAAATGAGCAGGTCTTGTGGAGTGTTAGCAGTAAACAGTGTTTAGTATCTACCAAAAGTAATCCAAAGACGATCAACCAGTGAACCAGCAAACAGGTTATTGGTGTCCAATGGTGTAATGTGTGTAGGAGCAAAAGACTAGCCCGTCTGGTTCAATTTCACAGAGGGATCTGTTGCCAACATCTTGGTGCCACAGATACTACAGCACTCCTTTTTTGTGGTTTTGTGGACACCATGCCTTAACAGGTCATTTGATATATGTAAAATATCCAGCTAGGAATATTGTGCTTCTATTTTAAAATATGTTTTTATTATATACTCTATGTTTGTAACTGATATCTTAATAGCAGGTGATAGGAAGAGCTTCCACATAGCATAGACTGCTAGAAACTATGGGCTTGTCTTACCAGTGCTTGGATGACATTGACTGGGCAGCCACTGTCCAAAGGAATCACACTGTGGGCTATATGGCTGGTATCCAAACAGCAGACTTTGACTCTCTCTTTGACTGGCCAATAGGCTGCTTTGCCAATAAAACTGAAGGGCTGTAGCAAAGAGAATCATTCAGCACTCTCAAATGCCGTGTATACATCCTTCAAAATTGGTACAGACAGTCTTATAATGGTGCTACTTATCAAATTAATTATCATATAGTCAGCAAAAAATGAAACAGGATACACCTTCCAGAAATGTTTATAGCAATCTATACATTATTTTAACATTTTATTAATTAGTAAAAACTACTTTATAAGGAAAAAGGAAGAAAGAAAGTGTTGGGACCAAGCCAAATGTTACATACTAGAGTATGCTGCAAGGTGCAAGGCAGAGTTTGTATTACTCAAAAGAGTGTCTGATATCTGAAACCCAGGGCTGACTGCCTGCTGCAGCTCCTCAGGGCTCAGCTTAACACTCTCTGCCAGGAGGAAGCTATAACCCACAGGTACATGAGAGCTATTGGAGAGAGAGATCAGTCTCTCTGCCTCGGCCAAGAATTTATCAACTTGATCCCGCACCAACAAGCATGGCCCTGGACCTTTAAAACAGTCAGAACATGCAGATTTTAGTTGTATTTGTAAAGACTTTATGAATTTGTACTTGAACCTACTTATAGGTGATACTTACATTTTGGAACCTGGTTTACTGAAGCTTTGGAGTTAGGTATCATGGCCCCTTTCTGGTCAACGCACCAGCACTGGCGCAGGTTAAAGTGACCCAGAGGAGCACTGAAATCTGACAGAGGGCCTGGATATTGGCTAGTGTCCCCTCTGAGAAGTCTCCACAAGGACAGAGGGTTCAGGAAAATAGATGGTCCGGAAACATATTGAGCGTTTCCATCTAGGATTTCAGACGGAAGATCTGAAAATGTGTCAAACCTGGCCAAAGAAGGAAATACTTTCTGATGTTTTGCCTGGAATAATGCAAAGAGGAAGCCCTTGAATGATGCCATTGCTTCTGGATTTCTTCTGTATTCTTGAAGGATATTCAGGAGTTCAGATACAGGCAGCTGCTTTCCAGCATTGTTGACTTGGCTCCACTCACGGTAAAACAGAAAGGCTTGTTCAGGAGGGCCATCACACTGGATCTGGTGCCAGTTGCCATCCGAAGTGCAGCGAGGGACATAGACATCAGAAAGTTGCGATATCGAAGCAGGACTGGCTAGAATAGAAGTGACTGTGTTCAGGATATACTGAGCTGCAGTAACCTGGCAGACTGTTGGACCTGGAAAGAGAATAATGATGACCAAATAAGCCATAACACTCACTCAGAAAAAATGGTTCTAAGGTACATTGGTTCTAATACTTTCTAGGTCCAACACTATTGGTGTGTTTAATAATAGCCATTAAGGATTCCCAAACTGAAGTAATGCATACAGTTATATGTCCAGAGGGACAAATTTCAAATTTAGAAATTTGTTTTTGCACTTATTATACTATATTATCCTGCCAGAACTGTGCAAGCAAATGTAGTATAATTTAGGTATTATCGTTCCCATTGGAAAATCTATTTTTGCAAATGATTATTATTATTCCATTTACATTCTAAAGCTGTTCTCTATTTAAGTAGCTGTTCTGTAATGATCTTATAATCAGCTTAAGTGCTATTGCCTTGTGAGAGTAAGAGTGGTGCTTGATGTAAGTAATAATTACATCTTTTCAACTAATAGCAGTCTGTGAAAAGAGCTGCCTACACTCAAAATACCACCACTTTGCACACAGATGTCTACAAGGGGTTTACCTCTTAAAGTTACCTCACATGAGCTGCCCTGTTCTGTTATGCCTGCCCTATAATCAAACATGTCATGGGCTTCATTCAGAATAACTACTCACACTGCAGAGAGCCTCCAGAGCTCAGTGTGTTGTGTCTAGCTCCAGTGCGGTCCACACAAAAGCAGCTCTTTCCAAAGCACTGCAATGGCACATACTCTCCATCTTTCTCGCATTTAGGAATGAACACTTCAGAGCCTGCTGACCTGCTGGATTTCACGCTTATGGCCATCCTGCGCTCCTTCTCACACTGGGATGGGCATCTCGGTCTGGAACCAGTAGACCGTGAAACCATAACCTCCAGTCCATTAGAGTCAACACACCAGCACTCGGTGCCCTGGCACTGGATCTCTTGATACTGGCCATCCTCAGTGCACTGAGGCACATACAGAGATGAAGGTGTAGCAGCTGAATTGCAAATGTCTTTTTGAAACACTGCCTGGAAAATCGGTCCTAGCTGGGTACTGTCTTCTGCTTTGAGTAAGGTAATTGTCTGTTTCAGTGTAGAAAAGAATTGTTCATTTTCAAGGACTGTTCCAATAAGCCTGATCAAGTCTCTGTTGCGATTAAGGTTTACAGAGCGACCATATGAATCTGAAATCTCCTGGTCCAGATTTAAACTAACAGAGTCATCTGAGAAGAACCTGGCTAGCTGAAGCAGATCTTCACCATTTTGAATCAAGCCAACCTGAGTGAAAAGCAGACTAAATCTCAAAGAGCCTCTTGTACCAACAGTAGCAGTAAAGTTAAAATTGCCTGCATTCTTCAAGATCTTGCCTCCAAAAAGGTTTTCCTGGAGTCTTTTCGGGTTTGTAGTGAGGGAAAGGGCCTTTAAAGCAAGAGCTCCTGTGGGGAACAATCCTTGTACAATCTCAGCCAAAATGTCCCCAACATCCAAATGCTCTGACTCAGGCAAGGACCCGGAAAGACCAGATTTGGCCAGGAGCTCTTGGAATTCTAGGCTGCATGGCACGAGAGGAGAGACGGTTTCTTGTGTGTTGGTTGGAGAGACTGAAAATACATTATTCTGGCTGAAATATCCAGCTGGTCCATAAAAGAGCCTGGAGAGTGCTTGTCTCCTTTCAGAGCGGCAGTCTTTTGCTCCTATGCCTATATAAACAGAAAAGAAACAGCTCAGATCCAAAACACAGCATGTGGGAGGAATAAAGCATATTAAACACACACAATGATCACAAGATATTTGGAAAGCAATAACTCTTGGGGCTTCCTAATGTGACTACAATTGCTTTTTCAATTACTCATAAAGCTCTTATGATTTAAACATCTATGTCAAGTTGAGCTGCCAGCCAAGTTTTTACTGCTCCATGTAGCACCATGTTAATCAGATTATACAATTCACAACCAGTATCACTGGGCCATGATGACTTTAAAGGGAGCATTCTAATAAACATCTCTATGGCAAAGATTCAACAATGAGTAAAGACTTGTGAATCAAATGTCCCATTTATTTTTTAACAACATTATACAACTTCTAAAATCCCAGCTGTGTTTTACTGTAAACTCACGACAGTTGGGAACTCCATGCTGTCGAGTCCCAAAGATCTCCTTGCCATCAGTGTCCACACACCAGCACTGCCCACCATCCTGGCATTGGGTTGGTAAATAGTTTCCACGGACATCACATGCAGGCACAAACACATTACGAGCTTGGGAGCTTGCTGATCGCTCCCTTTCACATGGGGTTGGACCTACAACATAACACATTGTTGTTCGTCAATAACTATTTAACGAAGTTGCTAGTGTATACAGCAGCCACTCTGTAGATGGTGAACAAACTAACTTTGAATTACAGGGCAAAGCCTAGCTTAAGAATTTTGATTGACAATTATGCTGACTGATATATTTAAACTCACATCTAAAGTGGCCAGTTAAGGCCAGCTGGACAGCAAGATATCTCCTTTGAATGATTCGGTACATGTTGGACTGAGAGAAGGACCGTCCGACATCCAGGCCTGAGAATGCTGTATCATATACATCACTCAGGAGCAGCTCCAATCCTGTACAGTGAAAAATCCTGGCAGATTAGGGAAAATATACTGGCTGGAACTTTAACTGCAGATATCAGAGGTAAAATGGTTTTTAAAATGTAATCTTTTATTTAGCCAAATATTGAGGAACGTGTCACTTTTGTCACAAACATACAGTGTCCCACTGCACTCACTATTTTTGCTGAATCAGATTCACACTACTAAATTGTGTGCAGTTGTCTCACCCGTGTTCTGAAGCTCTCTGCCTCGAGTGTCAGCACAGTAACAGTAGCTGGACAGTTCAGGGAAAGCCTTTCTAAAACCACTGAATGTCTGGAAGATGTCTGGAAATCTGAGCCATACAGGTGCAACATAAAAACAAAATGTTGAAAAAGGAAAAACTCCAATTACTCTAAAATATCGAAAATTACAAAAATACTAAACGTATCTAAAAGTACATAAAATATTTTTATAAAATCACAAAATACATGACACACAATGACATTTATTTCGGTCCTAGAATGTATCATAGGTCCACCTGCCAATTAGGTAATGATATTTACTCATGGCTAGAGACAGTAATTAAAGAATTTAATATCATGGGATTTATGAAACAAATCATGGGCATTTTGATAAGCATTATGCTTAAAAAACCCTTCATGAATTGTTGAAAAAATTGACAGCGTCATATGTCAAACAAACCCCTGAATGTATGAATATCATATTGTGTTTCATAACTACAGGTGTCAGGTGTCCTGCTGCATTTATTCCACTAAAATGAAATTCACCAGCCCTTAGGACTTCTAATGTCAGAATCCTTGTCTGGCCACCTTTAAGAAAACGTTTGCACCCTATGCCTAATCAAAAATGGATGGTATAACAGATAAAAATAAAAAAAACTACCATGGATGTGTATTACACTTATTTAACACAGGATTATCCTTTAAAAGTTTGAAAAACCTAAGTTTCTATTTCTAACAAATGGACAGAATGTAACATGCTATTAATGTACAGCATTGCAGCATGGTGTCTCACTTGTTGAAGGTATGTAATAGATCAAAGACCATCATATTGGTGGTGTTGATCAACTTGCACTGCACAGGAAGAAAAGTCCCATCATCTGAGCACTGTGGAGGAGATGGCTCTCCCACACCGTGGAGAAGCCTACGCTCCCTCACCTGACACACCCCTGGACCTGAGAGTAAAGGACAAATTCAAAAACTATATTGTTTAAAAAGGTCAGATCACATGCAGGAAGGAGTGTTGCAGTTTCTTTCTAGTGGTGGCTGCATTAGACTAGGTTCAAATTATGGTATAAAAGTCAATTATCTAATTTAAACTAATGGTGAATCAAGGACACTTGTGTCTAAAGCAAAGATGCCACCCAGACATTTGGCAAGCTAAAATGTCAGATAGTGAACTTACGTGATACTTGATAATGCCAACATATCAGTCTGCAAATGCAACTTCTTTTCAGTTAGGCATGTGAAATGCAGCTGCATACAAATATACTGCAACTGAATGAACACTTCCACTTACACTGTGATGGCCTGCCATTCTGCCTTGTGCCATAGATCTCCATGCCCTCCAGGTCCACACACCAGCACTGGCCCAGAGCCAGGTCACACTGAACAGGCTGGTAGTCGCCTGATTCCATGCACTGAGGCACCAGATCAGTGTCTTGGCTCAACAGTGTCTTCTGTCTCTGTAGCTGGCATGATGTCAGACCTAAGGCATTACAGTGTGGTCATTTGGTCATTTGCACCAGTGTGCACAGAAGAAATGATCACCATTTCTGTCTAAGAACTATCATTGAGGGTTTTATATATACAGTGGATTTAGAAGTCTACCCTGTCAACAAGGCAGTAAATCGAGATAAATTGTCAGAAAAAAATCCACTGGCAATGAGAAATTAAACGTATAAAAATGTAGTGAAAAACAATCATAAATGTTACAATAACCTGGTTGCATAAGTGTGCACACCCTTTTGTAAGTGGGGATGTGGCAGTCTTTAGAATAAACCAATTACTTTTAATCTCACAGTCAGGTCATTATCATCGTTTCCATTTGTACAGGGGTGTGTAGACTTTATTTATTATTATCCACTGTACATATATATTAAAAAAATTAACCACTTACAATACACCACAGATGTGTTCTGTCTGCTCCCAGAAATTTCACTTCCATCTCCATTAACACACCAACACTCCCCAAAACGATTACACTGCACATGTCTACAAACACACATGTTTCGGGTTATGTCTAATACACCTTAAATAGGTTTAGTCAGTGATAAACAATTGCATCATGAGCACAGTAGTTCAGTTCACTTAATACACCTGTAGCGACCATCCTCAGAGCACTGGGGTATGTGGTCCTGTTGTTGTGCTGCTGCAACAGCTCGCAGTTGTTCACACAGACTCCTAACCTCAGATTCCAGCTGGTACTCTAGATTAGAGATATTGACAATGTTCATCCAAGTATTAAACTACACCATCAGTACTACCTTATATTATTACTGATATACACTATAGGGCCAACAGTTTGTAGACATCTGATCATGACCATATGTGGGTCTTCAACATACAAGTCCTTAAACAACAGTTTCTCTTAATTGGAAGTAAAGCATATATGCCATTCAACTAGTTTCAGGCATTATGAAGCCCCTGTGGTCAAAGCTAGGTCCATGAAGACATGGTTTGCCAAGGATGTATTGGAAGTGTCCAACCTTCAATTGCATTAAACACGTTCGGGATGTGCCCCAGGCATCCTCACCTGACATCAGATCCTAATCTCATTAATGAGGCTGAATGGTCAAATCCCCACAGTGGAAAGCCTTTCCAAAAGAGTTAAGGTTATTATAAAAGCAAATGGAGGCATAAATCTGGAATTGGAACTTCAGTAAGTAAATTATACAGGTGTAATAATCAGGTGTCCACAAACACTTGGCTTTAAGTAATCTGAATAATACAGGATAATAGTGTCTA
>JAOVVF010000044.1:22419508-22448192 GCA_028565595.1 Duopalatinus emarginatus
ACACACACACACACACACACATACACGAACAGCCCTTAAGTGTTTGCCTCCAACCTGTGACCATGCTCACACAGAGCACATTGTGCTCATCTGTTGCACTTTCCCCAAGTCTATCAGCAGCTGTTTCATTCGCCATTTAAGCTGAGGCAGTCTGGCCAGAGGATCTGGAGGCTCCAGTTCTCCTGTAAAATCCAACCAGCTCTCCAGCACTGAACCCATGGCAGGAGCAGGGTCAAAAACATCAACATATGTAATTAGCACTTGTCAAGAATATATTTTTTTACAATTATTATGTGCATGAAAAGAAATAAACAGCAGGATACAGTGTTGTACTCTAATGTACGAGTCAAATCTGGTGTGGACCGTTTTTGCAGGAAGTGAATTTTTTTTTAGCCATACAGGAGGCACTACACCCTGGAGGCATCACAGAGAATCACACACATGTAGAAAAATCTTTTATACCTCAGGTCAACTTAGAGTAGCAATATGCCTACTGGCATGCTGTCATGCAAACACAGGAAGAACGCACAAAGCTCTGTATAAGCGTTAACAAAAGATCAGGTCCAATCCCTGCAGTTATAACTCATCCGCAGGATCGGTCGTCCAATCATATTTCATTATAGAACATTTAAATGTAAAGAATATATTGACAAACTCACCATCTAACTCTTTCTCGATGAGATCCATGCGGCCAGCTACCTGGTTCTGAACATCTTCAATGTGTGTGAGGAGGTTCATCTGCCACTGTAGACAGTTCCTGGCTGGTTCCCCCTGCCCTGCGCAGCCCTCACTCACACAACCAGACAATGAGATAGCACTGCTCACCTGTACCCAACCATATGAAATATTATATTAGACTTTATACAGTTGGAGTAGAATCTCTGGCCATCTATAGCTGATACAAGACAAAGTTAGAAAGTGAAATGAATAGTGCTTGGAGAAAAATCATACTGTGTTTCAGGGCATATAAAAGGTTTATAAAGGTTTGAATGCAGAATGCATTGCCCCTAATTCTCCTTTATATTTATTTTAAGCTCAGAAGTGACCATATAACTGACCTCCTCCTCCTTTGGTATAAATGACAGTGTCTGAGAGGCAGTTTGGAAGCCCTGCTCATGTTTGTGTTGGTGGCCCATGCCAGAAGGCTTTTGGTAGCTGTGTTCACTGGTGATATAGGTCTCAGTATTTAGGTTCTGGTTGACTCGCTGCTGAAACATGATGCAGTCTGGAACTCCACCCATTGGCTGGTCCTCGTCCGAGTTCACCCATGAACGAGCCCACAAGTGTAAACTGGGATTGTGTTTATTCCTTTGGAGTACAAAACAAGTGTTAAAAATACAAGTACTGGCCCGAGAGTAGGCAATCATTATAAAAACAAAAGCATTATTCAAAATAAGCAGATGAATCTGCTTGTAGAAGAGGTGAAAGATTTATACGTTGCTTGTCAAATAATGATAAACAGAGGCAGACATCTCCTACAGACAACACCCACATGTGTGAGAACTATAAATCAGCCCTTGCAGTTTAACCAGCAGTTCAGTTTTATGCATTTGCCCCTCTTATTTACACAGGCTTAATACTAAATCCTCTTACTGTAAGATGTCCATCTTGAGCTGTAGGCCATGAAGCACCTTTTTAACACTGTACACATCGGCCAGTAACTGATGGGTAGACACAATCTTCTTAGCGTTCTGATGTGAGTAGTTCTCAGTCAGTAAAGATAAGCCATACATGTGGCCCTTATATAGCCAGTCTTTATCATGACGATATTTGGCACTCCACCTTTGTCCTGACGCACAAACAAATTGGTTCACATTACTTGTTTTTTTTTTTTCTATTATGAAACGGAATGACATGTACATTTAGAAAGCTTCCATTAAATTTAGTTATTGATGCTTGTGGGAAAACTTATTTACCTGGTGGGTCTCTACAGATGTAGCATATATACTGGTCAGGTATATTTTCCTCAAGCAGTCCCATACACACACTATGCTGCCAGCACATACACTCCTCACACTGAGGGCGAGAAACAAACATAATGCACAACGTGCACAGAACTGATGTAATTACCTATTATATTATCTCAAAGACACAGACGGTGAATTTTAATCAGAATGAAAATCAGAAACAGTCCTACTGTGGACACTACAAATATGTACCCACACATTTATCTGCTCTCTAGAAGTAATAAACAAGCCGAACACTCAGACACTTTTCATAGTCATGATCAGTTTAAAAATTCAGGGTGGATCTCTAAGACTCTCATTACAGGCTTAGCTCTCCCTCTAGTGACTCTTACATGAAGGAAAAAGGAGGGAGAAACCTATTTGCAAGAACCTGTGCCACACAATTAAATCCATAATTACTGGAACATTTCCTGTTTCTCTGACATTGTTTTAACAGACTCGCAGTGTTTTGTGCCCACCTGAATCATAAAGCCATTCTCTTCATCCATTTCACAGATGCAACGGACAATCTCATTAGAAGACTCGTCCTCCTCGTCCTGGAAATCCTCCATGGTCAGAGAGTCCAGATCCTGGTTGTATTCATCACCACTAAACAGCAAAGACTCTGTAGTAGAGTCCTCTAAGAAGTCAATGTCTGATAAGTCTGCCAAGATAGTAATTGAGAAAAGGCAAACATCTGTTAATCTTATTTGTGTTAAGATGACATACTGTTTCGCAATCCCAATCGAGAATCTGAACACTTACTCTCTCCTGTGAGATCGACAGACAGTATGGCACGAGGAAACTGGAAGGCTGAGTGTTTAGGAAAGGAGCTAGAGGAAGAGCCATGAAGCAGATATGTTGATCTCTCCGAGTAGGACATGGATAAATCGTCCATATCTGAGTAACCTGGGTGAAGATTATAATGATGAGAGTTAAACCTTTGCACAAATGCTAATGAAGTAGTTCTAATGTCTCTTTTCCTATTTTCGTAATCCTTGATAAGATAATGCACTGCTTAATGAGGTGACAGAGGGCTCAAAGGCCTCTCACTGTAGGCCATGTCAGCAAAGCCTGAAATTACTTCGTACCAAGAGCTACATCGACTTTTTATCAGAATGACAATTCAAAACAAAATGAATTTCGCACTTTAACTCTGCTCAGGTTAACTTATTTATCAGATTGAACATGCAACACTATATCTGAACAGTCTAATGGTATGCTTTTTTAAAACCTTTTCCCTGTCCATATCATCCCACATATTTATCACCATTTTTAAATCTGTACAATGACAAATACAAAATCTAGAAGCTTTTTAAATACTACAAACATAAGCAAAGTCTTACAGTACTGCTTGGATTTCTTCTTCTTCTTTTTCTTTTTCTTCTGTTTGAGTTTAAACAGGTCCTTTTCTTTTCTATCTCTGCGTTCTTTATCCCTCTTTTTCCCTGGACAAGGAAGTGACATTTCATGAAATTATACAAACGTGTGAGAAAATAAGTTCTCTCAAGTCACAATCACAGCAGCCCTAAGGAGCTTACCAAGGAGCTGGCATTTATCTTCAATTTTAAATTTCCTCTCAGGCTTCATACACAGTCCTTGGGGGGACAAAAAGTTTCACATACAATACTTAAGAACCATCTCATGACTGCAGTCTTATGTCTGCTGTAGATAGTTGTAAGACATAGATTGTTATTATTACAAAATAAAAGAAATCCAAATAAGCATGGTAGCGTTCTTCCTTCAGTACAATTATAAAATAAAATGATTAATTATCAATTATAAAATAAATGAACCTGCATATTAAATTATACACATTTTGGATCCCGAGAAATGAACATGAAATGTTTTCTACACCTCTTGGAATCTATGCTTAATTCATACCTTGTTCCAGGTGTTTGTCCTTCTCAGTGACCCTCTTGAGGATCTTGTCATTAAAGTTTTCAAAGGTTTTTTCTCTGGGTAAAGGGGGCAGTGAGACTTCAGTGCTGTCAGAGCTGACAGAGGCAGACGAATGCTTCTTCCTACAGAACTTTGGGGGCTTAAGACAAGAGCCAGCACAGTCCAGCTGTAACATATGGCCCTGAGAAGACAGAGCTGTAAAGAGGGATAGAGGGATATGTTAAACCCATTGGGCAACTCAAGCTAATGAAATACACAATACTCAACAGCAATAAATAGCCACTCTCAGAAGTAACGTGTTAGAACATTTAGGTATTCTGACTACAAACAAAAACATGCATATATAAAGATAAAAGAACATTTAATACATGTTTGGCAAAATAAACTGGGAATGGTGTTCAGACATATAATCCTCAAATTATATTTGCACATACAGGAGGAAGTAGAGACTGTCCTGCGTCTCTTGCTGTCCGGTATATCCACTAGGCTGCTGGTGGGTACAGAAGTAGATGTGGCCCTGGTGCGACCTCCTCTTTCAGGTGAACATACTTCACTCTCCAGTTCTTTATCATTATTGTGGTAATACTTTAGGTGGTAATCCAGCAGCTTGGCTTTCCGAAATGCTTTAGAGCAGCCTGGAATTTGACACTTGAACTTGTTATGGTCCAGGTCAACCAGAGACTCATTGGGAGACATGGGGTCATCAGATCGCTTGGTATTTATTACTGGAATAGAAATAGTCAAGAATTAAATTAAAGTTGAATTTCTCCTCAACTATTCTGATGCTAAACAAATTATTAATATTGACTCTTCAATATCTACAGGTGCTGGTCATAAAATTAGAATATCATGAAAAAAAATTATTTCTTTCAGTAATTCCTTCAAAAAGTGAAACTTGTATATTCATTCATTACACAAATTCAGTATCTCAGAAAATTAGAATATTACTTTAGACCAATACAAAAAAAATTCAGAAATGCTGGCAAACTGAAAAGTATTAACATGAAAAGTATGAGCATGTACAGCACTCGAATTGCCTGAATTACTGCAGCAATGTGGCGTGGCACAGAGTCGATCAGTCAGTGGCACTGCTCAGGTGTTATGAGAGCCCAGGTTGCTCTGATAGTGGCTTTCAGCTCTTCTGCATTGTTGGGTCTGGTGTATCACATCTTCCTCTTCAGAATACTCCATAGATTTTCTATTGGGTTAAGGTCAAGCAAGTTTGCTGGCCAATTAAGAATAGGGATACTATGGTTCTTAAATCAGGTACTGGTAGCTTTGGCACTGTGTGCAGGTGCCAAGTCCTGTTGGAAAGTGAAACCTGCATCTGAAGTGCTCTAAAACTTCATGGTAGATGGCTGCGTTGACCTTGGACCTCAGAAAACACAGTGGACCAACACCAGCAGATGAAATGGCACCCCAAACCATCACTGACTGTGAAAACTTTACACTGGACCTCAAGCAACGTGGATTCTGTGCCTTTCCTCTATTCCTCTGGCACCTTGATTTCCAAAGGAAATGCAAAATTTACTGTCATCAGAGAACATAACTTTGGACCACTCAGCAGCAGTTTTGTCCTTAGCCCAGGCAAGACACTTCTGTCTCTTGTACAAAAGTGGCTTGACACAAGGAATGTGACAGCTGAAACCCATGTCTTGCATATGTCTGTGCGTAGTGGTTCTTGAAGCACTGACTCCAGCTGCAGTCCAGTCTGTATCCCACCCCCCCACATTTTTGAATGGGTTTTGTTTCACAATCCTCTCCAGGGTGCAGTTATCCCTATTGCTTGTACACTTTTTTTTTTTTTAACCACATCTTTTCCTTTCGCCGCTCTATGAATGTGCTTGGACACAGGGCTCTGTGAACAGCCAGCCTCTTTAGCAATGAACTTTTGTGTCTTGCCCTGCTTGTGCAAGGTGTCAATGGTCGTCTTTTGGACAACTGTTAAGTCTGCAGTCTTCCCCATGATTGTGTAGCCTACAGTACTAGACTGAGAGACCATTAAAAGGCCTTTGTGAGTGTTTTGAGTTAATTAACTTATTAGAGCACGACACAAGGTGTTTTCAATATTGAATTCCCAATATTCTAATTGTCTGAGATACTGAATTTAGGGTTTTCATTAGTTGTCAGTAATAATCATCTAATTATAAATGAGTATAATATACAAGTTTCACTTCTTAAATGGAATTACTGAAAGAAATTAACTTTTTCATGACATTCTAAATTTATGACCAGCGTCTATATATTAATTGTACATTACATTACATACTGGGCTCTCTTGCATGTTTGTTGGGTTTATGGGTCCTGGAAGTAGTTTTTGGACCAGAAGCTAAAGGGGAGAGAAAGAACAATAGAAAAGTATAATTAAAAATTATAATCCATATTGCAATTACCATCTATTTATAATAATTTAAGTGCCTAAACACCAAAGCTGATATTTACTTACTATTTAATCGAAACCATAATTTTCCTAAACTGAGATTCTGAAAAGTTTTACAGCCACAGTGTGGTGTCAACACAACATTACCTGCTACAACAGATGGAGAAGCCAGTAATGTATGATTAACAAGCACCATGTCAGTCATTTCTTCCTTCTCAGTAAATGCAGACTGAACAGTTCCAGGAGAAGGATCAGAGGGCGGAGGAGTACCAGTGACGGGTTTGCTTAAAGAGGTTTCAGCTTTCACCAAGCAACTATTGTCAGCGTCTAAAAAGCAGAATACTTCATTAACTGAGGTAATTACATGGATATAACAAACAGACCTGACACATTTTGGACAAGATAATAATTATCCTTGTCCACATCACTTACCTACAGAAAGCATCTATGGGTAAATATGCATGTACAGAGATATTTTTAGGTTAAGAACAGCTAACAGGAAATTACAAAGAACTCTACCTCTTGAATATAACATCACTTGTCGTTTTAAGCTTCCACATTATTAGATATTAAAAAAAAAACTTTTATTCATGTTTTTATCAAATCCTTTCCATTTTCTCTTTAGTAGAATTCCAAGCTTTATGGGTCAAGCCAGATTTTATTACACGTCTGGCACTGGACTACTAGCTGTCCCTAAATTCAGACTGGTCATTAATGAAGGTAGATTTACACAGGCAAACTGATTTCCAGTCATTTTTTAATAGAAAAGTAAACCTGGACTAGAATAGGGTTTGGCATCAGTGCTCCTTATTAGAAAAATCAAGTCAAATAGAAATGAAGAATCACTGGGAATCATGTCTTCATTAAGGCAATAACATAAACGCATCAGTACCATAATTTTGGGATTTGAATTGCCTGTTGCAATTTATTTCTATTGACATTAATATGCATTTGTATACGTTTTTGAAGGAATAGTTCTGGCACCAGTAACATTTTGTCTGATGGCTGCTACTTGCCAATCACTGCTTGTGACATGTGGCATGATTTTGGATCTTGTACCTGCTTTCTGACTAATGTCAGTCAGCGGTGTGGTGGGGTTGGAATCTCGGCTGGGTGGTGATGGTGGGCAGGTGGGGTCTAAGGAAGTTGCAAGACGCTGAGATCTTCTCCGCCTCTGAGGAGAGTTTGAAGTGGCTACACTCACAGGCACAGAAAAAGAAGACCAGAGGTTATTATAACAGCAATGGGGGATGCGAAATCTGGAATGCGATGGTAAAGCACTGTCAGGTGTCCAGAAACGTTTGCCCATTTAGTGTACATGCCATGATTCTGTTCCATACAATTAATAGAAGTATTTAGTTAGTGACAGACTATTCCTGGCAGAAGTAATTCTTTGATGGCTTTGATGGCATAGTAAAACTATGTTAAGGATGGTTCACTGCAGCGGAATGGCAGCCTAAAAAAAATGCAGGTGAAGGTGGTGACTAGCCATTTTCTACACACACACACATACACACACACATATATATATATTTATATTTAAAGTGATTAGTGGAAATAGACTCTTTGGATTTACCCACCTGTGTGTGCATCTGAAAGGGTGTGAATAGAGCTGGGTGAGGGTTTAGACTCTGCTGCTGTACTGGTGCTCAAACTGCTGATGGTCGATTCTCCAGAATCATGCTTTAGTCTACAAGAGCGAGACGGACCCGGGGATGTGTTGGCGAGAGATACAGGATGCCTTTGGGTTACAGCAGACTGCACTGGCTCCTCACCAGGGCATGATTCAGCTGCTGGACCACTCTACAACAAAAGACACAAAAACACTAAATTATTCAAACATGTGGCACAGTATTGAAACTATTTGTAAATGGCATAGCTGGAACAAAATAATATTAAAATCAAATGTATACAGATGAACTAAGTTGTGTATCAGACCTGTGACACCATAGGAAGATCTTCTCTGCAGTCACTCTCATTTTTGGCACAGCCTACAATGTAAAGTGATCCAAAGCATAAGTGAAATGAGGTTTTAGTTAACAGCAACACAATATAATTATGTTACAATTTGATACAAGATCAGTAATATGCTTTTATACCCGTTTTGTTGAGGCGAACTCTTTTTACATTGCTGACACTAGCTTGTCTGCTGCTTCTTCTTTTTCTTTTACCCATCTCAAGTTCCTCAGAAGATGGCTTACAGTCTTCTTCATCAGAAGAGCCTTAACCAGGCCAGAGAAGAGTAAGACTATATGTATAGTAGACCTACTAAGAAATTATTACATCACTGTACTTTTTGGTAGATTAGTAACCACTGTTAATACCAGGTCTGTCTGAGTCAGCAATGTTATCCTCCTCATTGAGATCATCAAGCCTGGGCTCTGTTCTTTCCTCTTTGTCTTTGTTGCTGTTGGCACTGGTGCGAGGCCTACAGCCTCCTTTACTCTTGGCTGCAGCTGTGGCTGCCTTCACGAGGGCAATCCAGTCCTGCTTCATACACATAACATGTCGCTGGTCATGGCAAAGATTAACAGACATCCCAACGGAGGGTGGACAGATAGACAATGCCCTAACCACTCTAAATAATGTGGAAACAGAATAATCAAACGGGGATGAACAACAAAAGACTGGCAAAAACTTAGGCAAGCATCAATTTAAATACTTAGAGAGAAAAAGCATTTTTAGATGTAAGGCTAATGAAGGAATAACTCTGACACCCGTTTTCAAATGAACACCTCAAAAAGTCACTTACTTGTCCTTTGGCGTCCTCTGGCATGGATTTTATATGGATTCGCTTCACGCAGCGAATCACACCATCATAAAACTGGACTGTGTACGTTCCTGTAAATAATTTTTAGGCAGTTTTTAGTATATTTGTATAATGAAGATAATATGAGACATGAAACATGAAAATGTCTCTTGCCTTCTTTGTTCACACTTTCAATCTTGGCAGGATAGTAGCGGCAATCTGTCCATCGGGCAAGAACTTCATCACCATCTTTCAATTCCTGTAACTGAAGCACAAATACATGATCACTTACAGTCATAGCTTTAATATGCTGTTTATGATATATTTTGACATCTTTTAAACAAGCACCAGTTTTCAGCAAGACCAGCATATTTTATATCCAAAAAAGGTTCGCAAGCAATGATGTGTGTCATGAGGGAAGAAATAGGAACAGCAGAAATAGTTCTGATTACACAAATTCTAGTTCTTCCTATTAAAACTCTAAATAGTACCCATATTATTATTCAACACTATAACAGATATAAATTAGCCTGATTATAGGTAGAGAATAAGCTAATGCAGAATGGCTATTGTATTCATTTTATCAGCAATATTTTTAATACACATACAAGGAATTTAAAAAAAGTAAAGTACTAGATTATACAAGTATGTCTCTAACTGATCTTGCTGATTTGTATGGAATTACTTGTGGCCTGTACCTAGAGGATTCCTACTGGATATATTTATACAGACAGGTGACAAAAGGAAGAAAAAAAAAACACACCACCAAGTGTGTTAGTAACGTGTTTGGCCTGCACATGGGCAGAACAGCAATCAGAAGTGTGCCACCAGAATAGCTTCAATGTGCGTTTGCAAAGATTCAAGGAAGGTGGTGGAGACACTGACCATGACATAACTCTAAAATGATCCAATATGTATGTAGTTCATAGGATATGAAAATCATTTTATTTTCATCAAACCATTCAGTGAGCCCTTTTGCAATATGTGTGAAGTCATCCTAAAAGAGTCCACAAACGTCAACATAGAAATAGTTAATTATAAGATAAATTATAAAATTATCAGTCAGAAGAATGTGGTATTGATTTGCAGGGACGATTCATTATAAGGGGAAAAGAGGAGGCAAAGCATGCCATCACAATACATAAAGACTTCCCAAAGTATAAAAGAGTGTTTTTTTTCCTTTGTCACACATTTGTATATACATATTAAAAAGTGCATTTCTAAGCAATTTCAAACTCAACTGTATCACTATAAATCAATGTAATGATGCATCAAATGTGATATTAAAACAAATCACACCACCCTAAATATTTGTTTCGACAATTATAGTTGATGGAGGGGGAAAAAACCCAAACAGTGATGAGACAAGCAGTTAATAAAAAGCCAGATCTGAGAAGATCGGCGGTTGATGTGTGTACTTGTCTCTGTTGTGGCAAGTCTTTTTGGTCCTCTGTGTTCTCTGTACATCCAGGAAGCTCACGCAAGCGAGATGATCTCATCTCACCGAGTCTCTCCTGGTAGAAACGTTTGCAAAAAACAACAACAACAATATTTTAATTAAAAATCTCATTAACAATTGGTTAATGAGAATAACGCACACATTCTCATCCGCATAAATAAAAACGGTCATTTCACTCTTATCCAATTACGGACAAATCTCCAAAACATCTTCAGGCTTCCAGAAGACCATTCTTTGTGAGCGTCCAGCACATATTAACTATCAGGCCACTGTTAGAAACAATCTCTAATGCAACAAGACCTAGTAAGCTGCTCCAGTATATTTTTGATAGTCATCTTGGTCTGAGCTGTTCTGCTGCCTTTTTGCAGTGTGATCTACAATGCATAAACACGACTGATCTTATGAAGACATACGGTCAAATCTTCCTCTTCTTTCAGCCCCTCTTTACGCAGTGTGGGTCGTTCTAGCGGACGCAGTCGGTGGCTGTCCCATAAAATCCACTCGTCATAGCGATGACTCCAGCGGTCAAAATGGACAAGCATTTTCCCTTCATCGTAGTCAATCTTCTCTATACGTGAGGGGTACCTTCAGGGTTTGGGCAGGGGTAAAAAAAAAAAACAACAAAACACCCAAACAAATATGTAACTTATACAAAAAAACAAAACTACATAATTTGAGGCTCTTTTTCCACTTTACCATTTTTGTAAATAGTCTTGAGCTTCGACTCTGGCTCCAACTTCAAAAGTAATTCCAGGCCTGTTAGGGGGTTTCTTACTCATGTTCAATAGGATCTGCTTACTTCTTTCTCAGGACACACACACTTCTGCCTCCTGTACATAAACAAATCATTAGAGGAACATTACCTTAGCAGGCACAGACAAATGACACTGGATCTGCATGTAAATATAATGTCACTAATATAGATATATTTTAGCAGATATGACTAGACACCCATCTCAGGGTGTGTGTATCTGAAACAAAATAAGAGCAATAATGAATTGCTGTCATAGCTGAAAAGCTACTGACCTGCTCTCAGCTGAGCAAAACAAAATGTTAGTTACTTTCTATAAAGTTTATTAAGCTAATTCTCCCATACATCACCCAATCATATAGGACTGATTATAGATCAGAAATAATTTTCTAACCAGAGGACATTTTACTTGGTTTGGTACACGGAAAGTTTGCTAGCAAGCCCTTAAAAAAGTGCTAACTAGCTTTCGCACGTAGCCAGCAAGCTAACAGTACTTAGCCAGCTAGCTGGACTGCACAATCAATAGCGCTTACAGATAACTGAATTTCTCTCTTGGTTTTGTCGACATTTTGAAAATAATGACCTGCCTGCAGTGGACTGGGTGTGTTTTATAACGGCTTGCATGGTTTAAAGCGGATAATAACCCTATAAACCTTAGCCCTGGGTCTGGTTTAGCTCGCTAGCCAGGAGCATTAAAGTTACCAGCTAGCTTAAAGCGCTAACGCTAGCATTGTCGATATGTCTTCACTTTTACAGCCTAGATTCATAACTGCTAGTGAACTAGTGTGAGTTGATTTCAGTAGATATATTCTACTGTGGTTAAAGAGCCACACACACATACAGTTAGCGTTTATATATTAAATAAGAAACTTGATCAAAGCCACTGATCCTCCTGTTGTGTCCGAGTCTGTAAACCAGCTGATGTGCTGTTGAACTAGCTCCAGCGCTTCGACAGAATTAAAGTCAGTAACATTATGTGCTAAAATGAAATGCCAGCCTTTTTTTCTTCACCATTCATTGCATAGTAACGGTATCTATGGAAATCATTACACGTCCTGGTGTGTTATATAGGTTACATATAAATGAAATACAATGCAATGTGCTTTACCTTGGAAACTTCATTGAGCGTTTAGATATTTATCTCCTAAACTGCTGCCTCTTCATTCTTCTCCTCAGAGACATTTTAAACCCTAAGCCTGCTATAGCTAACCCAAACAGGGGGCGGCTACGCGTACGGCAAACCTCTGGAATGACGCAATACGCACAGGTCACGTGAGGGCCGACGCACGTACGTAAGATTTTTAACTCGGTGTGCTACAACAGTGAGCTTAAAAAGAAATATATATATAAATAAATATGTGCTAGTATAAAATTAGTCATCAAGTGACTTTATATTTCAGTAGCAATTTATGTTTCAACTAGGCATACTTAATACAATAAAATCAATTTAATTCAAAATGTACTTGTAATAAATTCAAAATGTACTTACAATAAACTTAATAATGTACTTAATAAATTTTATTATACCTAATAATGTACTTATAATAAACTTAATAATGTACTTGATACATTTTATTATACTTAATAATGTACTTATAATAAATTCAAAATGTACTTACAATAAAATTTATAATGTACTTATAATTAATTTAATTATGTCCTTATAATAAACTTACCCCATCCCCTTGAAACACATCAGCATCTGTATAGTAAAATATTTGTGATCTGTTCACTGAATCTGGTGTTAAACTGTTGGTTGGCCTGTACTTAAAAAGCATTTCAGATAATGTATACAACCATTATAAAAAAAGGGACCACATACACTATCCACAAATGTTGTTGTTATTGCGTGGTATATACTGTTTTTCAGATGAGTCAGTGTCATTGTAGACTGTCAGAAAGTTTGCACTACAGAAACCTCTCATTACAGAGATGAATGCACATTTAAGGGTTCACTGGTGCAAAATCCACACACTCTGAAAGAATGGTTGACCTTCACTGCAGTTCCAGAGTTTTGAATCTATGCCAAGTAGCACCAACGCTGTTCTGTCACCTTCCTCTACATCAACAATCAAGGTTACAGATGTACCAATTTGTCCACAGGTTGTTGAAGCTCTTGGAAATGATGTGATCTCCAAATAGGGTTGCCACCTTTGTCTGACAAAAAACCAAACATACTCGCCATAAGCTTGATATATCAGAATCGGAAACGGTTTTGTGAAGTACTGTTTTACAACTGGCCTATCAGCCCTTACAAAAAAAAAGGTTTATTCAAGTGTGCTATTAGTGTACTTCTTTTAAACTAAAAAAAAAAAATAAGCAAGTATGATTTCAGTTTATTTTTTGTGTACTTATCAGTGATATACTAAACACAATTATACTTAAGTATACTTAGCTTATACTGACAGGTATACAGAAATGTTTTAAGTATATTTGGTCTATACTTATCAAGAAGTCTTGCCTTATACATACACTTTAAGTATACTTGGCTTGTCCTGTAGTTTGGGATGGAATGGCTTGGAGTATAAATAGTACATGGGTGGAACTGAACCTGATCTTCATTTCTGGGTGGAACTGAACCTAACTAGTAAAAATAACAGTATATCTGTAAGTTCATTTTAGTATAATTAAAAGTGTAATTGCAGAACAAATGAAAACTAGATGTAAACTAGTTGTGTATTCATAAGTTTATTATGCTTACACCTAAAGTATACTTAAAATGTACTTTTATAAAATATAAAGTGCCCCAATTTAGTCCCAAGAAGTACTGAAATAGTACACATATGAGTTTACTAGTAGTACATTGATATTAGGGTAGTTACAACCTAAATTATACTTGTGAAATATACTTGATTTAAAGACATTCTGCCAACCACTTTGCACAACCTAGATGTGTATATATCACAACCACTTGCACATCCTACATTTGTAAATGTCCTTGAAATATTTTTAGATTTTGTATATTATATAATTTTCTAATTTAATTATTCCTAGACGTGTATTTCTGTTTCTGTTTCTATTTTTCATATTCTATTTTATTTTACATTTATGTTTATTCTTATAGTTACTGGACTGGCAGTCAAAGGCTATTCACTGCAGGTTGTACTGTGTATGACTGTGTATGTGACAAATAAAACTTTCAATCTTGTATCTTGAACTTTACTTAATATTACTTAATAAAATAACCTTAAAGTATACTTTTTTTGGTAAGGGAGACCCAGTAGGCACAGTCTCATTGTCGTCCTCTGTTTCACCACCCATCAGAACTTTAGTGTTCCTCAAACAACTCAATAGCAGAAACTTCAGCCTGTACAATTGGGATATTCAAGTCACATGATTAAAAAGAAGGACAGTCCTGTGAAAACCAGGACAGGTGGAAATCCTACCTCCAAACAAAGGTTCAGGTCTGAAAGGTTCGATGTCAGTCCCATTGTCTCATGCAACAACACATTCCCTGTCTGTGCTCCTGAATTTGACAAGCATATTTGGTATTTTGTCAACACTAAGGGGCAATGTGCACCATGCTGTGAGTAATTTAATTTGTTTGAGTGTAGTCATAAGCAAACTTGATGATGTTTGATTCATGCTGCGCAACAGATCTGAGCTTAACGATGGTGCTGAATGCTTAAAAAGTCAATAAACACATTTTTATTAGTACAAATTTAAATGAAACTGACATAGTGCTGTTGATGTGTGCCATGGCAAACTCCTTAAAGAGGAAAATGATATGAGGCATGTTGTTGCCACTCTATTTTACTTAACACACATGCATCACTGGCACCAGTAAAAGAGACCACATGACCCCTTCTTTGGCATCTAGTTTCTTGTCCACTAGAGGAGCCAGTTTAATGTGTTATTGTTTGTTTTAAAACTTTTAATGCTTTAGCTCCCACCTATATCTCTGATCTACTGTGCCAATGCCTCAGGTCTCTACGGTCTCCAGACAGTTCCATGATCCTGGCTGAAGGCTATGCTTCTGGACATTAAATCCCTATTTGCTCCCTGTTGTGACATAATTCCTTTTTTCTGTACAGTACTTTTTGCATAAAAGCTGGAGACTACAGTCAGACCTACTGGTAACTTGTCCCACAAAGCTTCAGTCCAACCCAGCAGACTAGGAGACACTCCTCAACACAAGCGACTTTGGAAAATGACTTGGGTGGAAACTGATCTGTGAATGGTGCATACTCCATCATCTGGCTCCCGTATGAGTCCTGTGTGGGATCTCAACATTTTATCGGAGTCCCTCAAGACCCTCCCATATGGGATCATGTAGGATGCCAAGCTGAAATTCATCTTTTGATTCATCTCACTGCCTTTTTTTCACACCAACAAAAGTGGTGGGAGATCTACATGGCTTAAATATGTTGCTGGACAGATGACTTCAGACTGACCTTGTGGTTGAATCGAGTATTTCTGCTGGATGTCACCAGTATGTAGCCTACAGAGAGTGGCTACTGGATCATCAGACCAAATGTTCATCTACAACAGAGGGAAGACGAAATGAGTTATGTGTCTAAACAGAGACCAGTTTAGTGTGTCTACAAGCAGACCTCCACAGTGACATGCTCTTTAACAAGACACTTCAGTTGCTTATACATGTGCTGCTCCAGGATTTAAGCACTGCTGCTGCCTGCAGACTTTCTCTATGTTCTACATGGTTAACCCCTTCTGGTGGCATGAGTGTGGCTGTCATCTCCAAACACCTGTCCAGTCAGTCCTAAGGTGAATTGTTTTGTTTTTTTCATGACATATGGCATTTGTTATCCAGTTGATATTTATTATCCCTGTTAGCTAGAATATACTTATAATATGGCTCTATGAACAGTAAATGACCACCAGTTTTCAGCATTTATTCAAAACCACCACTGAACAGATGGGAACTCTGCAAGAAAGCTGAAGAAAAACAACCCCCAGTCCTTGGGGTAATTTGGTGTTAATAATGGTGACATACTGTTTTGCTTCATGTTTTTGATTTCAAACTAATCATTTCTGTGTGGCAGCAATGGCAGGGAGGAATTATTGGTTTGTTACACTAGTGCCTTTGCTTGTGTTGGTTGTATTTTACTGTCACATGCATTATAGATATGAGTTGTTGTTGGAATGGTTCCACATCTTCAGTTGGGTACATTTGTACATTAATGTACATATGATGTTTATACTTTAAATATGTCCTCGCGGGCACATTAAACATGCTTCATCTGTTTCATTCCCAAAACAATGGTAGCGAAACAGATTTGTACAGTAGGGTTGGGCGATGGCCCCATAAGTCATTCGGATATTTGTGCATACTTTGTTCAGCTTGTTTTTTCTGCTTGTTGGTCAGATGTTGGTCATGCTGATGAAACTTGGGACGGTGCCTGCAGGGTTCTTGGTGCTTACTGGATCATGGTGTCATGCTCATATATCGTTTCTGTACATGATGTTTTACTGATTACTTAGTTTAACAATTCAGTCAATTGTCTGACTTTGTTTTGCCCGTTTAATGCTAAGACTTACATATGAAAGCAAATCAGTCAGATTACTCTCTCAGTACACATGATTTGTTAGTATAGGTGACTTTATGGACAGCCAGCCACATCCGGGACCCAGAGCTTCTTAATGTGCAAAATTATTTGAATTGTTGCAAGAATATGTTTTCACAGGTATTTGCAACATGTCCTGTTTATACTGTACTTGTAGAACCCGTTTTGCTAGGATTCATGTGTTCAAATAATTTTACTATAATCATCTACCATCATGCAAGATCATTGTATTTTGTTACTATTTTGTCTTCAGGTGGCATTCAATAGAAGACTTATCATTTACAATCATATCATGTGACAGAAAGCAATTGCTATTTTATTATTTTAAGTGACACAAAAAATAATTGCCTGGGTGAAGGTCTGGTGTCGAGCACATCTTGGAGGTTTCTCTACTCAAACACGCCCACTAACCCTGTCAGTTAACAGGTAAGAGTAATCAGGTGTGTCTGAGCAGGGAAACCTCCAGACTGTGCTGGACACCAAACCTTAAATACTACAGTTGTGCACCCTTCTGCCCTAGGCCATGTATGTATGTGGAAATAAAACTCTTTCTGTGGCATAGGGTAATAGAATAGACTTGCTTGAAAAAAACAACATCATTTTCCATTTTCAGCATTCATAATCAGATATATATTAGATACTAATCCAACCTGTCAACGAATGAAGACTGCAAATGTAAATATGTCAGGTTGGCTTTAGTTTATTCTATTTCGAAGAAAGCTGTTACAGTGGTTTTAGATGATAGACAATGTTAAAGAAGTGCTCATACCATAAAATCCAAAGCTCAGTAGAGCGATTTGATGCTGTGTACTTCACCTGGGATTCTTCTGGATCTTTTATCCTTTTTAATGCCCAGCAAAAAATTTTTATACTAAAGTTATTAATAAGATATTAATACAATATTAATTTCTACTGTGCTACAATAGAAATATCTCACATTTAGATACACATGTAATTCTGTGAAGCTTTGTTTGCTTCTCTTTGGTTTGTAGATGTTTTTTTTTTCTCAGACTAATATCAGAGACACACCAGAAAACGTGTTATTATTCTGGCCATGGCTCAGGTCAGAGATGATGGCTATGATGTGTTGATATGACACGTTCCTAAGCCCTTATTGAATCTTCATGCATCACTGAAACAGTGATTTGCAGAGAGCCTCGGTCGGATCACACGTCTCTCTCAGTCGCCCAGCATTCAGTGAACACACTTTGAGGAATTGCTATGGCAACTGGTTGCTATGGGTGATATGACACCACCACACACTCATCTGGTAGGGGGGAGAGGGAGTAGCACAACAAAAGCCAGGGATGCAAGCAAGGAACAGAAGCTATTATTTTGATTTCTGGTTTAACTGAGGGACCGCATTAAAAAGTTGAGAAAGCCCATGGCTCCATGCAGGGAGTCATAATGGATGGCCAGACTTTCGCAGTTTATTTCTGGCGTCCATCTGCTTGCCTCTGACGGTTCTTTTTTAGCATCTCCTCCACAACAGGTAAGTGAGTGATTGCATTGCATTCCAAACTGCTGGTGACATGGAACACGGAGCTCCCATCTACACAACTACATAGATATATGAGTCACAGACAGGATTTCTGGTTTATATAATGTATAGGGAAATGCACATTTTTTTTTGTCTTTATGAAAATATTCAAGGTAAGCCACAGCCCATAGTGCTGCATGTGCAATATAATTCTGTTAACAGTGCTACGAAGACGTGCATGTGAGTTTCTGTGTGATTATTTTTTGTGCTGTGTAAAGATGTGTACCATGTTAGTAGGTGGAATTAAATTCATGATATTCCTCTTGTAGATATGAATAAGAATGAATTAAATATGAGTAGTTAAAGAGTTACAGGTACGGCACATGGAAAATGCTCCTACATTATGAAATCGTGATGTTTCGCAGGGAGTGCCGGGTCTATTATTGGGTACTGACATCAAAGAAGTGTACCATTGTAGGGTCACCACCCTCCAGCAGAGCCGGTTATTTTAACATGTTCCATTATGAAATGACCAGCTCACGTATTCATGCTATTCCTATAAATTTTAAGTCATATATTAAAAATGTGTTGAAGTGTTTTCTTATTATATAAATGTAAAGAGCTGGGTGCAATGTGTGGAACATGATTATAGAAATACATATCCTTATCATATGTGGCAATGATTTATAAGGTTCACAAAACAAACCATCTATATTCAAGGCAGAACATGCTGAACATAACCAAGCATATGGCATTAAACGTAAAGCCTTGTGCCTTCACCCAATGCAAATATTTATGTAACATCTTTCCTATGTTATTTTTAAACTTGCAGTATTGTCGTAAAGAACACTGGGTAGAGCAGTAAGGAGGATGGGGTATGACGATGCCACCTTCTGTTTTTAATTACAATTATTTAATTTATTTCTGGAACCTCCTCCATAATTACACTACTACCATGTTGCCCTAGTGCTTAGCAATTTCTATTTTTTTTTTTAAGAACCAAAGTTAATGGTATTAAAATGCTTTTGACAGGAAACTTGTTGAATCTGAGGCTCGACGTGATGGCTACATGCCACTGAGACCAAATTGAAGGAGGCTTTTGGCTTACAGAGTGTGTTGAGAAGCTGAGGATGGCGGAGCACCTCCACAGCAGCACGCTGTCTGCGTCTGGGGCCACCCAGCCCATCCCATTTCTCACCCTTGAGCAAAAGGCAGCCTTCGTCTTTGTGCTTCTCCTCTTTATCTTCCTGGGCCTGCTGATTGTACGCTGTTTCCGCATTCTGCTGGACCCCTACAGCAGTATGCCTTCTTCCACATGGACAGACTATATGGAGAAAGACACATTTGACTATCGCATCGCCTGAGGGACTGCTTGGGCTTGGCCGGTCATGACGCCACATGATGGCTACCTCACAGTCTCCACCACGAAGCTAGATAACTCTTCTATGCTAGTGGCATACATATGGTGGCATGATGTCTCATTTTGGAAAAAAAACAAACAACAAAACACATGTCCTGCTATACATTTCTTCCATTTATACGTATGGGATAATTTACTGCCAGCACAATACCTCACATAGTTCACCACAGCTGATAAGTGATGTCACACCAGGATTCCTGAGAAGTATTAGCGATGACACACCCAGAGCTAAAATTAGCCAATTACCTGTCACAAGCAGTTTGGGTGAGCAATTTATCTCATGTCGATGCAGTGTAAATTATTAATTCTCACAATGAGGGTAAATCCTTTACTGAATTTATTACTCCACTACCTTTATAGAACTTAAAGTGCTTCAGTTTAGGGATTGTGAAATCCTCTGAGCTCTTTGTTGAGAAAGTCCTGAGCTTTTTGGCCTTATGATTCAGTGTGTTTACAGAGCTGCCAGAAAAAAAAAATAAACCTGGCCTCATTGTTATTAAGCTAAGTGTCAATCAATGTAATGACCAAGCAGCCTCCTTAGGCATCTGGATGAGAGCTTTGACAAGTTCCTCCTCTCTTTCACTCTCTTTCTGTCTTTTCCTCTCTGCAGTGTGCTTTAATAGGGGTGTGTCTGATGTGGTGCATATTGTTCAACAGTATTTCCTAATTACAGAAACGAACTGTTCATTCAAATGGTGTGAATTTGCTGTTGTGCACAAGCTATCAGTGCATTATTGATTTCGCAAATGCTCTGGTGCAAAGCTGTGATTAGCTTAACTACATGTTTTTAAAAGAGAACCAGCTCACATAAACAAGAAATGTGTCTATGATGTGCAAAATATATGAATTGCCATTTCAGTGCCTGTTTTTATTTAATTTTACTACTTGCTATTGATTTATAGTCTGTATAGTTGAGATTGCTCTGTTTGAAATTGTTATTGTGGCAGTTATTGCCACAGCACATTGAGCTCTAGCATCAGGAATTACTGTAGTCATTACAATGCACATTGAGAGAGTGTGTTTGTGTGTGTGTGTGTGTGTGTGCATGTGAGTGAGTGTGTGTGTGTGTGTGTGTGTGGGTAGGTTTGATATATTAGGTACTTAATACTGAGACACTCTTCGGAAAGACCGTGTGCCATGTGGTTTACAAGTAGGTCTTGCATTTTGGTGTGCTTTTTATATTTGTTTCCAAATAAAGGTAAATGTATTTCTCCGAAGTTACTGAATGATAAAATTCTGTCAAATTCATTGCTATGGTACATGTGCTATAGCACATATTCTTTTTAAACATATAATGCTTTCAGAAATGTTGCTGTTTATTTATTACAGATATTCTTAAATTTGTTATACAATATGTGGTATACAATATGTGTACTATGTGCAGTTGGGTCATTAATAGGAAATGTCACAGTCCCTTTAAAAAAAAAAAAACCCCTATGAAGTAATATTCCTGTTTTTTAATTATAGAACAAGTTGACCAAATAGTATTTCTGATTTACACTCAGAATTACTTTTAGTAGAGAACATTTCTGGTCAGTAGTTATGTGATTGAGAGTGAAAAGCAGTTTGCTACACATGCTTAATATTTATCTATAGACATATTTAGAAATCACTAATTGTAGACATGAGATCTCCAGTATAAGTGATCACCATTACTAAAAATATAATGCTACTAATGTAAAAAATGTAGCAAGAAATTCAAAGCTTGGAGACAATCTGTATTTCCTTATGTCAGTACATACAGAGCTTTCACGGGTTTCAGCCAGAAACACAGACCTGTGTGACATTTAACAGTGTATCAGTGAGTGAAGCAGTCCATTTAACCATATTAGGAGAGAGAACACAGTAGGACATGGAACTCCACTGATTTTCATTCACTATTCATTTACTATTGTTACATTGACATTGACTAGTTGTGTTACTGAAACTAAATTTTAATTATAATAATGATGATGGTGTTGACATTGACATTGACCAGTTGTGTTACTGAAACTAAATTTGAATTATAATAATGATAATGGTGATGACACTGATGACTGTGATGACAATAATGTGGTAGTTGTAATATACAATTAAACTACAACTAAATTAATAGACCAATGAAGCATAAGATAACAAGCAACTGCCTCCTAATTTAGTGGAAGTATATTTATTTAAACAACAATATTGGATTTTGTGCTCTCCAGGATTCAATGTAGACTAATGTACTAAATGTATTTAGTAATAGAATTTTTTCCGGATGTGAATATCACCACCTGAGAACATTTCTAAAGCTCTAAGTTGGCTAATGGGTAACACCAGCATACATTGTAAATAATAATAATAATAATAATAATAATAATAATAATAATAATAATAATAATAATAATAGCTTCATAAAATATATTTTGCTGAATTCATCCTAGTATGAAGCTCATATGTTCTAAAGCTGTACAGATCTGCAATTATTTTTGGATGTGTTCTGGTAAAGAAGCTAATGAAAATGAAAATGTAAATTAACAACAACAACAACAACAGTTTTTATGTCATTCAATTTAGTTAATTCATCAAAGTATGATGCCCATAGTTTCTAAAGCCCTACAAGCAGATCTGTCATTTATATTGTATTGTATTCTTCTGGTAAAGTAATGTAAATAAATGTGTGAAACAACAACAACAATAATAATAACAATAATAATAATAATAATAATAATAATAATAATAATAATAATAATAATAATAATAATAATAATAATAATTCTCTTGCCTTGTTCTCAGGATAGCCTCAAGATTTACCATGAACCTGACAAGAATAATGTTTTTAATATCATCTTCATCTTCATCATTATTATAATGATGTTAATATAAAAACAATGATTTATTTGATATGTCCTATTAGAGCTATATGTAGCACTACATAAGAAGAAGAAGAAGAAGAAGAAGAAGAAGAAGTCATGCTGGTGTCTCACACATGGTTTAGTCCTTAATGTGGGTGAAAAATAATTGCCTGTGAAAATTTGAAAGCGTTTTGTGGGTTTACATTAGAGATGTTCCGGATTGTGGCCTGTGATCTTTTTTACCCTGCGGATAAGCGGGACACGGACACTAGAAGGCGCATGGTGTATAACACACACTATAAGGTACCTGGACACACCTGAACCTCCACTTCCGGAAAAATTCCTAAACAGGAGTTGCAGCACGTTTCACTGGGAAAACTGAGCAAACGTTGAGGAAAGCTGTACTAGTGAATGTTTGGGTAAGTGAACCGGACATGTTGTAACTTACACCTGTTTATTTATTTTAGTCTGACCGAGTTTTATTTGGTGACTTCCGGGTTTCTGTTGGTATTTACGGAACACTGAGCTGTCAGTATCACAGGCCTGAGACTGTTTACTCTAAACTACAGATATGTCTGTATAGAGGGATTATAATAACCTAAAGCAGGTCACTAGTCTTTTCTCCTTCATCATTAAGATGATCTCATGTTTATGGTGTATTAATGTGGTTTATACAGTAGTTTTGTGTTGTGTCGAGCTACAGTTTCAGATTCACACGCACTTTCTCATTCTCTCTAAAGCCAGAGAGCTTTCAGTTCATCTCCATGTCAAACACACTGGTGTCATTTAAACACACTAAACTAAAGTCATATCAGGATTATCCTGAGCTTTTAGTTCCTATACTAAAACTCCTTTTTATAATAACAACTTGGGCATGTACTTTTGAGGTAAAAATCTAATAGATGGTCATTTAAAAAGCTCTTACAACATCTTTTTGATTTAAATAAATTGATATTGACATTCTTAATGATTTGATCTGATTTTATGTTATTCCATAATAAAAGTAGTTGTCATGTTGTCTAATAGGTGATAAGAAACCATATCTATTATCTGTTTATACATATATGGGCTGTTTAGCTGCTGTTTAGAAGTTGCTGTATTTCCTCTGTGTAGTTGTTTCTGGATTTCAAAACACTTAGTGTCACACTTCACTTGGGGGCCTCGTGGTTAAGGAACCGGTCTTGTGACTGGAAGGTCCCTGGTTTGATCCCTGCGACAGGCAAGACACAACTTGTGCAAGGAACCCAACCCTGGTGCTGTGGTTTGGGGCTGCCCCCCTGCTCTGGGCAAGTGTGTCCACTGCCATCTAGTGTTCACTAGTGTGTGTGTGTGTGTGTGTGTTCCTCTGTGTGCAAACACAGTAGGCAAATAGTTCACTTTCACTAATAATAGAGATTAGATTATGTTTATATTTAGGTGACACTGTGTGTGCCACACAGCTCCAGAGATCTGCAGTTGTGGGTTCGATCCTCACTTTGGTCGCTGTCTGTGAGAAGTTTGTGTTCTCCCTGGGTCCGCATGGGTTTTTGTCGGTGCTCTGGTTTCCTCCTACCTTAAGAAAAACACATGGCAGGCGAATTGGATATGCTAAATTTCCCTAGGTGAATGAGTGTGTGTGTGTGTGTGTGTGTGGTACCCTGGCATAGATTGGAGCCCTGTCCAGGGCCATATTTCTGCCATACGCCAATGATTCCGGGTGAGCTCTGGACAGACTGTGACCCTGACGGACTAAGCAGATGAGAGAATGACTGACTGACGTTTATAATGATGGCATTTAACAGATACTCTTATGGTGACTTACATATTTAAAACTAGTGCTGGTAGACCTAAATTCTAGGGACTTTAAGCAAGGATACTACTAGAAGGAAGCCATAAAAATATATAACAAAAACAGTTACAAGCAAAACAAGTCTTTTAACCTGAAAATACTCCTAAATTTGTAAAGATTTATAGATTGTCAAATTGCAAAGTATGAGTTGTAATAGATGCAAAGTTGTTGCTGAATTGAGATTTTTCCACCACTTTGGTGCCAGGACAGAAAAAAGTCTGGATGCTTGCCTCCCATGCATCTTGGATCATGGTGGGTCAATTTAAAAGCATGAAGGGCAATGGGGATTCATCGGGCTTTGATTATTGCTATGGGGTATTGAGGAGCTGGACTAATTTTTGGCTTTTTAGGCCAGTGTCAGGGTTTTATATCTGATGCAGGCTCAAGGAAGTGACAGCATAACCTATTATGGTGATGATGCATCCTAAACAGAAATATGTTAATAATAATAATAATAATAATAACAACCAGCTAACAGCTTATTATTTCATCTATTAGATTTCAGTTGTTAAAGTCCCACAGTATTTTGTTTCCAAACATTTGTCATGGCAGTAAACTTGAGTGTAGTTTAGTCAAAATCAGCTATGATGTTAATTTTTACTAAAATATCAGTTTAGATTACTTTAAATATCCTTAGGAAATATTTGGCATAACTTGCTCAAGGGCACTTCAGTCAAGTCAGCCAGGGACCTTCTGGACCCAAGGCTGGTACTTTACCCAGAAGCCTATGACTGCCCCTTACAGTTTTAGCTTCAAAATGAAGGCCTGGTGAAATCTGATACACCCTCTTTTCTATCAGCGCAGCTTATTGTGATTTCTTTAACAGATTAATACTACATTTATTGTGGTATATTGTTTAAATATAACCTGCTGAGCTGCTGCATTTGTTTTTTCTAGAGAGAGGAACCCAAATGTGATGTTCTGAGAGATGGCCTTTGATGAACCCTTGGGTGGTATTTAATGTCTCACTATATTATAAGTGTATAATATTGTAATTCAAGATGTCTGAGGATCTCTGTTCAGATGCTGTGCCAGTGGTCAAAGCTCCTCAAGTCCTGACAGCGGAACCCTCTGTTCATGGCTGTGAAACAGTAAAAAAGACAAATACAGACATGAAAGGAACAGAAGAAAAGATTAGTGGTTCTGAAACGGAGCCGAGCACACTGCCGTGGCCCGGAGACAAGGCTGATCAACTTGGCAAGATGGAAAAAGCAGCATCTGATCTCAAACTAGAGCAGAGCAAAATGGAACTTGTAGGATTGAAGGAGAGTGAGAGATCCGATAGTGGGTCTGTTCGTGGAGGAGTGAGCAGGACTGAGAGTGAGCGAGAGATCGATGAGCGAGAAAAGCAGGCAACATTCGAAGACTGCGTAGAGGAAAAGCAGCCAAAGTTTAGAGAGAAAGTTCCGCACTTGGAGATTGAGGTGGAGGAGTTGAATAGTATGCCGGAGAAAGCAGCCGGGGTCTTCAGCCCAAGTGTAAGCATCCTGCGCTCCACCAGCATGCCAGATCCACCCAGGTGCGGGTCCGAACTGTGGGAGGAGCAGAATCATGCCTTTCTTGCTCAGCAGGACACACTTCCTGATGGATACTACCATGACTATCCCAGACAAGATAAGCTGGAAATCTGTAAGTAAAAAACTGCTTTGTTACTGTAAAACTAATGAAATAAACAAACACGGGCATCCAGTTAACTCCCAAACTACTGATGCACGTGAATTGAATGGGAAGAATTGATATAAAATAAATATTATTATATTATATATAATAGGTCTATTTTATCACTGCAACCCTTATCTTTAAGCAGAATAAAAAATCTTTAAAATGTTTTACATGTGTTTTAGATTGTTTATAAATTAGTGATTAGTTTGTTATTAAATAATTAATTATAAAATATAGTGATTTTAAAGCATTAGTTTTTTTCTTTCAAGGTTCATGTGCTGGGACATACCGTGATGCTTTGAAAATGGGCGTATCTTTATTCATGTCAGCTCTGCTCTTCCCTGTCCTGGTGTGGGGTGGACATGCTTTTTTACCCTTTGATGCACCACTGCTAGATAGCGCCCCCCTAAGGCTGGTCTACACACTACGCTGTTCAGTCTTTGCAGTCATACCAATTGTCCTGGGTAAGGAAAAGTCTGCAGAGAAACATTTTGCTCATATTTGTGACTTGATGTATGTTGTGTTTTTTTTTTTTTTTTTTTTTAATCTTAATTTATTGTTGTTTCTAGCAGCTCTTTCCTGTTGATAAAGATCTCTTGTATATTGTTTACCAGGTGGTATATGTCTCAGCCCAATGCTACATCAGGTATTTCAGTTAGTATTGGTCTTTACTTTGTCAGGTGTGCTGGTGCTGGGTCTGTCCCGTGTGCGCTATCAATCTCTGAAGCCGCATTGTGATGGAGAGATTGAACAAGTGAACATCCACCGCCGCTACGTTGATGACTCCGTCTCTCTCTTTCTCCTGTATTTCCTTCAGCTGGGTGTCATGGCTGCTTATCTAAGCCAAAGCCTTCTGAAACTGGTGCCTCTCCTTACCATCATCTTTGCCATTGGCAGGT
This sequence comes from Duopalatinus emarginatus, assembly GCA_028565595.1. Lineage (NCBI taxonomy): Eukaryota > Metazoa > Chordata > Actinopteri > Siluriformes > Pimelodidae > Duopalatinus > Duopalatinus emarginatus. The sequence continues at coordinate 22,446,326 of JAOVVF010000044.1, forward strand.
AACATAATGACTTTATCCAAATCAGTGAATCTATTGGCAAGGATTCAGGAACAAAGAAAATGATTTAGGTGTAACGTCAAAGCTCTTTGCATATATACACTGCTTTAAATGGCTGCACTCACAATGTTTAACATTTTCCTGTTCCCTGTTCATTGTGTAACAGTTCACAAGGTTGTGGTAGAATATAGCATAATGGAAATGTGTAAATACTGTCATCCAGTTGTTTGCTGTTTGTACATGACACTTAAGAGAGAGAAAGCGCGAGAGAGACTCTCATTCACTTTGCAGCACACATAAATGATGGTGACCTTTACTGGTGTTTGTGTGACCCACAGGCTGGTTTACTGGATTGCAGCAGCATGGGGCAGCAGCCTGAGGGGTTTTGGGTTTGGCTTCTCTTTTTTGCCTATGCTGACCATGTTGGTGGCCAACCTGTACTTCATCTTCATGGCTGATTCTGCTGGCTCAATCTTTGCCCAGGATGAGATGGACCCACCCAACCCTCCTCAGGAGTACAGGCAGCGGTTCTGGGGATAGAGTGAGATCTGATGCCCCAACACTAATTTTGTTTAATATCTCTCATTTTGCTAGTCTCACAGAACACAGATCAAACACCTGCATACATGACAGTTTTTTTTTTATTTGTCATGAGTGCAAATTATATATCTAAATACATATATTGGATATAATGGACCTCATGCTATGATTTTGCCATTTCGCTTTGAATGTTACAACATTCCACATCTGCAGTTCGGCTTGACGGATTATATGGGGCAAAAGGGGGAAACTATATATGAATACCTGCCTTATTTAAGATAGTAAAAAGATACCCTACAGTGATGGATCGGTCTATGATGTTACAGTCACATGTTAATGAGTGTAATTCCACATTTCCATAATTAAAAATTTATGTAGGTTTAAAATAAATGAATGCAACACAAGCAGATGTGCAAAGCTTTTTTTAAGACTAACTTGTTTTTTTCTAATGTCAAGAGAACATACAATTTTTTTTCCTGCTCTTTCTTATGTTCAAAAATATGTCAAAACAACTATGTAGAATGTTTGTGGACTTTGTGTGTGCAATATACCTGAAGTGGGTCCTTTTTTTCTTCCGTAAAATTGCTTGTACACTAAAAGAGGAAGAAAAAGAAAGTCCTCCACTCATTGGTACTTATTTCAAAACCTTAGATTGGAAAGCTGGGTATGGATGATCTGAATGTGTGTGAATGTGGGCAGATGGCAGACAAGGACAGAACAAATGTGTTAAAACATCTTTAAATTGTATTTTTGCACGTTTGTGTTAACTATGGTAAAAACGTTGTAACAAATTTCCTTTTATTTTTCTCAGACGTCATTATATCCTAAAACACTGATACTAGGAGGGCTGTGTAAGCAAAGATGATTGTATATATATATATAGCAGTTTCCTTGTTGTTTCCCATTTTCCTGTTTTATTGCCAAGTAGTAATAGCAAAATAAGATATAATATGATATAGCCTATAAAAGCTCCCCAATAAAATGTCCATCACTCTCATTCTCACCAGCCTGATAGATCCGGCAGCCCTCTACTAGTAGAACCATGCGTCTATGCATAACCTTTTGTTCAATTTCATTTCATTTATGACTGTCAGAGCTGTGGTGTGTATCAGATGTAGTGGAGAATGGTGTATGGAAGTCATCACAAGAGATTATTATTCCTTCACAAATAGACAGGGCTAGTAAATAGTGCCAATACCAGACAAAATCACATAGGTCATGTGCAGCATTCCTAGTCTTACCAGTTTGCTTCCTGTTACCAGCTGTAGAGCAGCGAGTGATCACTGGTAGTTTTATGACTGCTTTAGTAACCAAGGCAGGGTTCATGTGA
>JAOVVF010000044.1:22467430-22485618 GCA_028565595.1 Duopalatinus emarginatus
AAGGAGGATCTACTAAATATTGAGTTAAGGTTTTTTTTTTTGGTGCCCAAATTTATGCACCTGCCTACTTTTGTTTAACCAATTATTGCACACTTTCTGTAATTCATATAAACTTCATTTCACTTGTCAAATATCACTGTGTTTGTCCCCTATATGATATATTTAACAGATTTTTTTTTATCCAAACAATCAATGCTTTATAAAGGGTAAATCAGGAAAATTAGCAAGGCTGCTCAAACTTTCGCACCCCACTGTATGGCACAGCCCAAGACTGAATGGGTTATTTTGTGTATGCCTTCCACTCTCACTTTGTTGCTCACCTCTTCTACCCCTGCAGGGGTTAGGGTAGATGCAGCCTGAAGGGCTTTCACAATCTTCTGGTAGTGAGAAGGATTTTCCCCGAAACTAATCTCCAGCTGCCTCAGAAACCTCCTGCTACGCTCAAAAGCCTGCTGCTCCTCAAACTACATATAAAACATAAATGGGTTTTAATTCAGTATTTACTTTACATCATTAGTACAATGAGACTCATATTCACAGTAATGTTTGCTAGACAGAAAAAGCCAACTTTTTTCACTACAAATATTTCAAGTCAGTGTATCATTAAGGACACAGGAACGGAATCATGAGCTGTGTGACTATAACACAACATACCTATTCCCCACAACCTCATTTAGGATGTGAAGCTCCAATTTAACTTCAATATATGAGCATATTTGTGAATTACTGATTTCAAAAATGACATACCAGGCCACACTCCAGAGCCTGCTCTGGAAGAAGAAAAGCAGCAAAGTCCCTCAGCAGCTCCGGCCAATCTTTGAGCAGAGGTTTAAGCTGGCGGAAAAGCTCAACAGCACTACGACTCTCGCTCCCCTGCTCAAACTCATACAGCAGACTCAAGAATTCCTCCACCTTGCCTGGAGTGTCCTGTAAGGCCTCCCTTACCTGTGAAACAAACAGAGTGAGAATGAATATTTTCAAGCTCTAGAATATAGCCGATTAATTGAATGTATATATAATCAAGCTTTCATCCTACAGATGTCAAGGTCAAATTCTCTAACCCGGTTGAGGTAGGCCTGGGCATAAGCGATGTCCTTGCTCTCCCTCATCGGATCATTATCCAGGATGTGGTCATCACAGAGCAGGAGGAGTTTTGAAGTGTCCTTACTGCTCCGTTCCTGCCGCCTGCTTTTCCTAAGACTGCGGGGGGGTGGGCGACCACGGCCTACAAAATGTAACGAACTAATAAATCTGTGTTCAAATCTTCTTTGCATACAAAGGAATGAGGTAGCAGGACATTCGTAACTCTCATATAAAAAGGAGAAATACAAGCTGATCTACTTAACGGACCTCTACCACGTCCTGCTCCTTTCCCACTGTTCTGTGGAGGGTCGTCCTCCTGTGGTGCATCTTCTTCAGGTAGTTTTCCTCCTTCTCCCTCTGTGGGCTCCAGCTCTTCACCCTTTAATGCCCCATCCTCCTCATCTTCAGAATTCTCCTCCTGTGAGTTTTGAGAGATTGGTGAGGTAGGGGAAGTGGGGGAGGTGGGAGAGTTTGGAGAGTTGTCCTCCTCGGAATCCCCTTCCCCACATAACCTGCGCTCTGATGCCAGCCAAGTCAGCTTCTCCATCGTCTCCTGAAAGGGTAAGGAAAAATTAAATCACACACACTTTAATTTGCCTGCACGTCTGCTCAGATATGCCACAGTGTCCCAAATTCTACCCAAGGCATGATTTTGCTGATCATTCACCCACTGTATAGGTTTAGTGATGCTTGATATCCACATTTCATCAATTATACTTGATTAAAGATTAAATTAAAATAATGTTGAACAAACCTGCAGTTCAGGCACTGAGAGAACAGATTCTTCTGATGCTGATGACATCACTTCCTCCTCATCTTCATCCTGTGTGAGCTCATCAAAGTCCTCCTCTTCCTCTTCACGCTCCCCATCTCCATCTTTCTCATCGTCATTTCCATCCCTTCCTCCATTTCCCTGCCTCTCTCTGCCACCATCTCTATCTCCTCTCTTCTCCCCTTTATCATTTGTGTCTCTCTCCTCACCTCCTCCACTTTCTTCATTCTGATGTCCTTCTCCCTCTTCGCCTCCATCTCCCTTGTTCAGCTCATCGCCTCCCCCAGGGGGTTCCTTGTTTTCAGTGCCAGAGGTACAAGTGAGCAGTCCCGGTATTTCACCTGTACTGCTAACCTGTCCTTCACTTCTGTTTGAGTAAGCAAGGGCAGGAGTACTCCCAGCACAACTCTCTTTACTGACGTGGCTGCTGTGCTGTTCTTCAGTGTTTGGGTTGTGCTCAGTCATACTTACTAATGTCTCTGTACTGCCGTCCATATGGCTGACACTGCCTAAAGTGGAGTCTGGAATACAGGAGGACTCCGACAGCCTGAAGAGAGGGCTTGCGAAAAGAGCGCTTGCCATAGCTTCTCCACCTACCTTTGCTTCTTCCTCCATATCTTCTTTCCATAACTCATCACCCATATCAGTACTTGATAGAGCTTGGCTTATAGCACCTTCCAAAGGCAGTCCAACAGAATTAAGTGATAAATGATCATCTCCGACATTTGGCGTATTTGATGTAGAAAACTCAGGATGATTTGGGATCAGACTGGTTTTGGGCATTAGAAAAGTTTGTGTTGTGTCCACCACACCTCTGACCTCTGAAGCTGCTTGAAGTAACACATACTGTACATTGGAGTGAGTAAAGATGCTGTTGGTGCTGGCCGAAATGCTACAACTTCTGGGCGTTAATGAACTACAGTTGAGATTTGCAGCGCTCATGCTATTAACTACAGTGTCTGGCAGAGGATTGCTTTGGTAATTTGACACCAGTACATCACATGCAAATTCCCCTTTCACTGTCGGCCAGGACTGCTCCTGATTGTCCACACTTTGCATGCTAGGGCTTGATTTGAAGCTTTCAGTCACAGGAAGTGGAGGAGAAGGGGTGTGTGAGAAAAACACAGGACTAGACTTCAGTTTAAACTCACTGTCTGCTAGCTTATTATCAATGTCTGGGCTTGACATTCTGACAGCATTCTCAGGCAACAGTAACCTGGACTGTGTTCCACTGACTGGTTGAGTAAATGTGTCCTGAGAGGGTGGAGTGATAGAGGACTTGATCAATTTTTCTGACTCTACTCGTGGATGGACATAAGGATTATTCATCAGGGAAGAAGTTTGGATGATGACCATAGATGGAGCAGCATTTGACCCATTTTCCATAGAGTTAGTAGACATAACAATTGGTGCTGTGCTGCCCAGCGGTACACTAAGAGGGGTATGAGGGAGTATCTGGGTTGGATTAAAGGGGGAAGGCCTAATTGGAAGCAGTTTTTTAGGCAATGTTTGTTTATTGGGCACCTCTGATTTTGTCTGCAAATTATTTATGCACTTACCTACCACATTAGTGGAGACAGGCCTATTACAATCTACACCTAAAATTGAAGGTCTCTGAACTGTAGCTGGGGGCAAACTAGCAGGAGGCTCTATGGGGTTAACACAACCCTGCTGTGGAACAATATACTGGAAGTTCACAGGACCAACAGAGTTTAATGGCACTGTTCCATGTGCAGGGGTTGTAGTCACCTGGGTCACTGGAAGATATTCATTCACTGGAATGAACGGGCTTGGAGTAAACAGTATTACTCCCTGTGAGGGCAGGGATGCAGGGACTGGGGACACTAAATTAACTGCACTGATAGGGTATACAGGTGCTTTTGCCAACGGTGTGGAAGAAGGATGTGCAAAACCGTGCAGAGGACGTGGCTTGGATGGTCGAGCAGAACTTTGGCGCTTGGCTGACGGATGCAGTTGCAGAGTTAGACCTTTAGGGAGGGACAGTGGGTACTTTGTTCCCTTTGGAAAGATGGGAAGAGGAGGTGAAGTCCTTATATCAGATGATGCCTTCTCTTCAAACACTGCTTTATGTATGTATGGCAAACTTTTCTGTTGGAAGAAATTTTAACATTAGGGCAGTTCGTTTTATTTCACTTAAATTTCATTCAATGGGTTATTATTATAATTTTTGCATAAAGAATTCAGCATAAGAGTCACCTATCCCTGACATGCAAAAAAAAATAGACAGATTCATAGAATAGACAATTCATAGAACACCACTGATTCATCATGCTAAGAATTAGTGACAAAAGTTTTAATTTTTCTAAACAGGACTCAACACTCTAAACAGTACCATAAGCCAGTTCGGCATGACGCTCTCCTCTCTCTCCACAGGTGGGCACTCTTCGCCTGGAACAACTGGACAGCAGGCTACAGGTAGTGGGGGAACTGCACAGTGCTGAGAATAAAACTGAAGAAACGATAAACATAAATTGTATATAAATCCACAGAGAGGGACCTCATTTATTTATTATTAAGGCAACTTATTAAAAGACATGAAAACAAACACCAGCATAAGTGTAAGCACATGCAATTATTATATGTTTAGGTATCATGAGGTTATAGGGAAATACTATGATGATAATGTACCTTGATGATGTTGTCTGGCGCTCTGCTCGAACACATGTCTTTCACACGGGCACGGAGCTGCTCTAGCCTCTTAAGCTGAATGAGATACTGACTCATTAAATGGTAGGGGAATTCTGTCTCACTGAAATGCTTCAGTCCCAGAACAATCAGACTAGAGTCAAAAACAGATGGCACAAAAGAAAATGGCAGGAGAGAGAAACAGAGAGAAAAAAAAGAGAAAATTACCATCAGTAAGATTCCATCCAAAAAAATACCATAAAGGATTGATTATGTACTTGGTAATAGACTTTTTATGCATTCATTAATAAAACAGACCCTTTACAATTTCTGCAACTAAAATTTAAATGGTAAATGATTAGCATTACCCATCCTCTCCTTTTGTGTAAATGGTCTTGTTACGTGGAGGTTGCAGGGCAGGGTCCAGGCTGCAGTAGGGCAGTAATTCTGGATACAAGAATATTGATCTTGTGGCAAACAGCCAGGCCAGGTGAGCTGGGAGAAGCGGGTAGCGATGCACTGCAAGGATGGATACAGGAAGACTTTTTGACAAGAGTAATCTTATGCTGATATAATCTATTCTAAGCTAAATGAACAAGTTGTATGCATGTGGTACTCTGGAATAACTCAGTATTGAATTCCGGATTAGCCTTAAAAATGATAAACTTTTTATTTCCGTCATTAATGTACTTTGTCATTTCTCCAAAAACAAACAAAGAAAACAAAAATGTTCCATCAGCACAATACAATGTAAACAATATTTAACATATGGGACTGTGGCTTCAGATAATGAGAGGTGGATGGCAATGATGTTGCTAACTAAACTGTAGTTCTTCTGGCAGTAATGTTTTAAAGTTTATAGTAAATAAGGTTAAAATGTAGATGTAGGTCAGGTGCTTGCTTGCCTGTCAGTTTTGGATAATATAATTGATTAAGTCCAAAAGAGAGAATACAGAGATGACAGAGACATTAAGGACACTTTAAATACTTTACAGTAATCATGATTATTTATAATAATATAAAGAAGTAATAGAAGAAGTGCCTTCATGTAATAGTTAAACATTTAATGAAATATTTTAAATGGTCAAATTTCTGTTGTATTAATGTCTTTCAGGAAAAAAGAATTCCTTTTTACTGCACTTGTGACTGATATACATGAAAATAACACCAATTTCCAGTATAGAGCCTCAAAAAAGTACTGTATATATTAGAAAATATATTAGAAAATCATGTTAGAAGTTTTCCTAGTGCACCACACAAAGTGTTATATAACTCTTACTTTTAACTACTTACTAAATCCTACTGTGGTAACAACTGTTCCCACATTTGAAGGCACAGACAGAATTTTATGAGTTAAAATACAAAAACGAAACAGAGGAAATTATGGCCATTAAGGCGTCTTACCAGCATGTGATTGCGTACTTTTGGGTTGAGGAATGGGTGGAGAGGCTGTTTTCTCCAGGTCTTCCAGCAGGTCCAGAGATGGCTGCAGGTTAAACACTCTGAATGTACTTTTGAACTCAGGGTCAACCACGCATCTCATCTGCTCTGCTCGCTCTGCAAATGACTGCAACTCTGTCTAAACCACAGCACAGGAAACCACACAGAGTTAATATTGTTTATCACAGATGACCAAAACTAATTTAACCACCTCAAAAAGGTCATTTGTTGCAAATTTGCTAGCACAGATGGAGTGAACAGATGCGTTGCTGATGCTTCTGGCAAAAGCTGGCTAAGAAATCATTAGTTGGAATGATTTATATGAACCATTAAAGTATATGGACCATTTAGAATCTTTGATAATTACCAAGAAGAGTTTGGTGGTGGTGGCCTGGCTCTGTAGTGCCTCAACAGGACTACATAGCATGTTCACCTGTGTCAACAACTGGACATGCTGTAACACAAACACACACAATTAACCCCCAACACACCCAAAGGGTAATAAGAGGCAGTAAAGTTTACAGTTACATCAAGACAAAGCAGGATGAAACTTCTCAAAGATTATAAATTCAGAAATTCACAGTGCGATAAAGGCCTGCAGCTCTAGTTACCAAATGACACCAACCACCCTGGGACCAGAAACTGGTCTGCTGTGTGTCTGCATGTTGTCTACTGTAGATTTAAGTTCCCTCATTCCCACCTGCTGGATCTGCTGTTGCAGCTGCTGTTTCTGATTAGGTGTCACCATCAAGGTACAGGGAGGAGGGATGAGGAGCATTGCAGGCCCTGGTGCACTTCGGTTAGGTCGGCTCTGGTGTTCTCGACGCTGCTGGAGAATGTCCAGCTGCTCACGAACTGTACGCCTGCATATGGTCAACATGTGGGCCAATGGCTCCTCGAATCTGGTCACATACAGAAAACAATTGTTAGAGCTTTCTTGCTGCATTTCTTGCTGTGAGGTATGGAATATTGCCATAGTTTTTCCTCCATTTGCCCGTGCTCACAACTTTCCTGTTTCTGAAAATTGGGTGAAGCTGATTGACTTAACGTATAAAACATACCGTTTTGTACATTTGGGTTATAGTTTAGATTACAGCGGGTTTTTTTTCAGAATTTTTGCAAATGGATTAAAAATCAAACATTCAAGTCTCTTGTTGAAACACTTTGTCAGCAAATACACCTTTAAGTCTTCTGCAGTAAGTCTCAAGAAGACTGCACATGTGGATTTGGCCAATTTGGCCCATTCTTACTCACAGACACCAATCAGTTTGGACAGGAAGCATCCGAGTACTACCAAATACAGCTCTATTTGCATTGGAGTTTAATTGTGACCAGAGAAGTCTGCAGATTTCTTTGAACCTTGTGGCTTCGTCTTGTACATCTGAATTGCACTTCGATTTGTGGGACCTCATACACAGAGCTGTGTACATTTTTTTAAATCTTGTCCAATTAACTGGATTTGCCACGAGGGACTCTAGACATGTCCGTGAAACATGTCAGGATAATCAAAGGGGATGTGTCTGAGCTCATCTTGGATTGGCTAAAAGGATGATTCCCCTGCTCAGAAAATGATGTCCATGAAGACATGGCTTGTCAAGGTTGGTGTGGAAGAACTAGAGTGACCTTGCAGGCATCCTCGACCAAAAACAGTAGCTGAATCTTGTGGCTGAATAGAAATATCCCCACAGCCACACTCCAAAATCTAATGGAAAGCCTTTCAAGAAGACTGGGTTATTTTAACCACAAAGGGTTAAATACATCTGCAATAAGATGTTGAACAGGCACATATGAGTGTGATGGTAAAGTGTCCACATTTTTTGGCAATACAAAGCATCTAAAAAATGTTTAGTATTTGGTTTTTACTACATTTGCAAAGATGTCTAAAAACAATTGTCATTATTGGTCACTATGCACAGATTATTGGCATAAATGTCCATTTAACCTAAATTCAATCTGTAACATAAAATGCACAAAAACCGTTGACCAAACGTAAATCTTTGCTTTATGAAGAGTTGTACTTAAAATAAAAACATACCCTGCACTTCATTAAGCATAACATGTAAACAGAAATAAAACTCTTCCCAACCCTTCTATCAAAACACATGAAAACACACACACACACTTATGTCAACGTGGAAACAAGAATAACAGGCGTCACTACAACTCGTTAACATTTTGAGCTTCAATCCAGGCAGGAGATAACCGTATAATTCCATGGTTACATGACGCACAAACACACACATACACACACTCAATTACTGTTCACTTGCTCCTACTAATGGCACATAATCACCTGAATGGCACTTATCAGGGGCAGGCAATGGTGCAGGTCTCTCAGGCAGAGCTGAACAAGACTACTCCTGAAGCATCATTATATTTAATGATCAGTCATCATGGCATATTATGGGTCAGGGGGTGAAGTCAGAAATAAAAATTGGATTTCCCCCTATTGGCGTACTAACATAATATACTGCATTATAAACCTTAATGTACAAACATTCACTTTTTCCTGTTTTATTTAAATCAGGCTTTGAAGATTGACATTCAGGGTTAACTGTATTATACAATAAGTTATCATTCTAATAATTCAACGGTATCGAAAAGTGTGTGTGCATGAGTCAGGCACAGTTGCTATTTAATTTAGTAAATGCACTCTATGCCTGAATTGTCCCAAAAGTAAACACACAAAAACCTTTCAGAGGCCAAGTCACAGGAAACAGCTGCTCTAGTAACTAATGTCAACTAAGATTCTGCGAGTGGTGAAATTACACTTTGACTTTAACAAACATAATTAAACATAAAATACTTGTCAAGTGTTTTCTTTTTTTCTGAGGCTGACTCGCTCACTTACTAACAACAGATTATACAGAATTGCACAAGATTCCATATTAAAAAAAAGCAAAAACATGTTCAATGAATGCTAATCTGACCCAATATAGCGGTTTTGAAGATGGCCAGACATAGTATAAAAGACTAACCCTGTAATATAAATAGTTGAGTTCCTTGCTCCTATTCCTATTATTCCTATTCCTTTCAACAGAAGACATACTGCCACTAACACACACCTGTAGGCTATCACCAGAAGATAAACATCAGGCCTAGTTGAGTTTGAGCATGTATGCACTGTAGCTCCACAGTGTTCACACCTTGCTTCAGCTCGGCTACAAGGCAGGTGACACTTTGAGCACTTTTCTCTGCCTCCCTACCCAAACAGACACAGCACATCTTTGCTGCTCCGTCCCAAAGGGAGGATTTTGTGTGGCATCTAGAAATTCTATTAGGTACAAATAACTCATGATATTAGATACGAAAAGAACTCCTGATGGCCAGCTAGTGATAAATAGGAGGTAAATAAACATCTCTCTGTATTTTAAACACTATGATGCCTGTATATTTTCTTTATATTTTCTGTATTTTAATCGCCTATGGTGTGCATATTTCTCCATTTCACACATTCTAGTTGTGCATAATGTGTATGATGGTCTGGAACACAAAACACAGATTTTACAATTTCACTGAATTTTGTTCCCTGTGCAGTATTTTAGCTTCCTGGAGATCCTGAGGATGTCAGTTTTGTCTCAGAAAGTGGTTGTCGTTATTGTACAGGATTGGTGCGTCTCTTAATTTTGTATGACACAGACAGGTTTTGGTGTAGTGCCAAAGTCTGCTCTGCTGAATACGTGACCTGAGGCACCTTCACTGATTCACAGACACTACAGCAGATGCTAAATAAAGCCCTGTGTAAACGGAAAATGACAGAGATAGATGACAGACAACAGAGGCACAGTGTGAGTGTGTGCTCATGTACGTGTTAGAACAACCGGTTCTGCCTTGTTAAAAGTTTTTGTGTAATGAACAGATAGAATGTGGTGTACCGAATGGCTTGAGGAACATTGAATTTTTTCCCTTTTTCCCGCTCCTCATCTTCCTCGTGGATTTCTTCATCCTCGTTTGCTCCCAACTCATCCTGGAACTAAGAATAACACAGATCGACAGTGGGATGGAATATGAAAAACTATATGACAAAAACATTTCTTATACGATTTTTTTGTTAGCTCATATAGAATCATTTTACCGTCTCAAACAGCTCCTCCATGAGCTCATTAACTTCCTTTTCTGCAAAAAAAAAAAAAAAAAGAGACAGAAACGTTCTGCCTGATTTGTTCTGTCTACATTACAAAAATATGGCATCTTATATAGAAATGCACAAATGAGCCCGAAATGAACTCACTAGTAATGCGAACCGCACGGTCGTTACGGTAGTCCTCTAAATCAGGCTCGTCGAGATCATCAAGAAAGTTATATTCAGGATCATCATCCTCATCATCATCATCATCAAAATCTCCTGAAACAAAAAAATAAAAGTGAGACGGGATAAGCTAATGTCCTGTGCAAGTAAAAGCATCATTGTATGTTCACATTAGTTGTCAAGTTCACTGGAGACTGAAGATTAACATTGATCAAATGGGAATCAAGAAAAAAAAAAAAAGTTTATCAAACTTTGTACAGATCTGTTCAGCTCCTTTGTTGCAGATCTCACCTTCATTGTCCACATGTGATGTCATGAGACCCTGTAGCCACTGGCTCCACTCTTTGTCCTCCAGTGCTGAGACACAATCATACATGTCCGGTGTGATGTCAGGAGCCTTAAGTTCGGCCTCCAGCTGATCCAATGGGACATCCCTTAACGGCCGTTTAGATCGTGTCCGGCATGCCACTAGGCTTTCCTCTGCATTTTCACCACTACTCAGTGCCTGCGGGACACAGGGACAGAGAGAGATCAGACTGAGTGTCCAAAATCAAAGTTCTTACTTGGAGGCAGAACATATACCAATAGACAAAGTTAGTAAAGGACATTGGTGGATACCAAAAGAAGTTCAATGAGAAATGTGTCATCTAGGTCATCTCGTCACGTAACAAAAAATGTGCACAAGAAAGGTACAGTCGGGAATGTATTTATCTTAGAATTGAACCCGTTGAGAAATGAGCACTGCTAATTTAAGCTAGCAAAGTAAGTAATGTAGGACAACCTATTCTCCCACAATGTCTATACCTGGTAAGTCTCCATGGGCAGGGGGCTGAGCTCTAGCTCTTCATCCACTGCATGCAGTTTCTCCATAAATGAATCAATAACCTTTGAGGTCCGAGAAGGGACACCAGACTGGGAGGGTGGGGCAGGAGGGCCCATAGGGACTGCTTCTACTCTCAAGTGCCTCTGCTGCTCAGAAAGAGAGAAAAGGAAATGTAAGTATGAATGGGTGTGCTTGTTTAGAATCAGAATAAATTGAAGTTAGAAAAACTAGTTATAAAAAGGTATCATGTGTAGACTGTCTAACAAATCTAGTTGTGTAAACATCTGGCTTTAAAAACATTTTATAGCATTTTAAGCCCTGTCATTATAGTGAGCTCCAACTTTTGGTTTAGAAAAGGGTCAATTACACAAGGCAATTAAACCACTGTGGAGACCTCAGACATTCTAAACTCTGATTGTGTAGGAGTATGAGTGCTGGAGAACTGTTGCATGGTACCATTCGTGGACTGTTGCTTCTTTCTTCATTGCACTCTGCCAACTCTATGGGTGTGCAAGAGCGAGCTCGTCTACTGATACGTGGTGATGATGCTATGCTATCCATGTCACTCTCAAGCAAAGTCTGTGTGTCACAAATACAGAATTAATTGCATTAAGATTCACACATTTTATACACTGGAAGTTTTCTCAGAAAAAAAAATCTCATGAGTGTGTGATTTTTTTTGCACACCTCTTCTGCAGTCTCATCCTCTTCATCATCATCAGGATGATACTCTTCGTCTGAGGAGTCTTCCTCATCCTCAAGAGGAATGTCCACAAATTGAGGAGGCTGGAATGAAAGAATTTATAGTGGTTAAAATGAGACATTGGAAAATAAGATCCTAATGTTAGCTCAGAGGTTATGATTCTGTGCAGGATATCATAATAGCTGTGACTGTATACAAGGAAGCCACTCAATGCTACATAAGACAAAAAAATTTTTTTTTTTTTACATCACACAAATGGTACAGTATCCGATTAGTGATTTAAACGTTTATAGTGTATTCTTTTCTATTGCATTGAATCCTTAATGGCAGCATGGTGGCACAGTGGGTATCACTGCCACCTCACAAGGGCTTGATGGCTTAGATGTGTGGACAGGGACCTTTCTGTGTAGAGTTCTGCAGGGGTTTCATGGCACAGTCATGGCTGTTGACCTGCCTTCAGTAGTAGGATAAGTGGCTTAAATAATGAATGAATGAATCCTCAATTCCTATTTACACAGAAGTATCTATGGGTTATGGCAACCAATATTTTATTCTTTGTATCATCTGAGAGATAATTATCACCTGAATACTGTTTATGGCAGATAGACACTGTATATATAATAATCGTTAGTGTAAGAGATACCTTTATTTCTTTTAACTTTTTGATAGGTGAGATGTTCCAGTTGGGAATTCCCTGAAAGAAACCCAAAAACATATGTCAATTAACATCCACTGGTTAGACACAAACAATGTTAACCAAAGAACAGTAAAATAAACAGATCAAGCTTACCACGCCTTTCTCAACAACCTCTTTGAGCTTTGAACGTGTCATTTTGGGCTCCTGTGAATTACCAAAAAAAAAAAACCACAGTCTCAGTCCATTACATACACAATATTTCATTAATAGAAGGCATTATCGCAGGAAACATTCACTGACATAAACCTTAAACGTAAACAGTGAAATGACACATACAAACATGGGCATGTCCTGGGTCTCTCTTATAGCAGCTTTCATCATGGCCACTACATGTTCATTGGTGATCACCTCCTATAGATAAAAAGAACAAAACACAGGTAATTACATTTTCACTACCCTAAAGCATGGTTTTCGAAATAGATGATGAATGCTGATGTTTAGAAGCTCAGCAGGACCTACATGAATGATGCTGCGCACATGGACTGAAGTCAAGTTGTGCTGTTTGGACTTCATGGCTAAATCCCGGTCCAGTTTTCTAAAATCTTCCTCGCTGTCCTCTTCCAGTTCATATTCCACTGCATCCCTCTCGTTATCTCCCATTACTTTAGAATCATTTGTTAGCAATCCTTTCCGTTTTCCTTCACCGTTTGTCCTCAGCTGTTCTGGTTCCCTGGTTCCCTCTTCATCTACACACAAGCAAAAAAAAAAACAAAAAAAACTCATTACACTTTAACCGTGTTTTGGATAGACAGTTCAAAGAAAAAAAAAAGAAAAGTGTTTATTTACCCAGTGTAATAACCAGTCCCAGCTCTGTGTCCAGCTCTGACTGAAGCAGGGATGACTCCAGACTGTCATGTCCACTCTCAACATCACCTAAAAAAATGAAAGAATTAATAAAAGAAAGAAAAGCTTCCCATTTATGAGAATTATTTAAAATTATCTTATATCTGCATGTTTTTCATATATCACCATTAAGTCAACAAACATGTTGATGTCATTGTCATTAGTACCATGATAAACATATAATTCCACTAAACATTTGTCAACATACGGATCCAGATCACTTAAATGAAATCGCTGTGGCTCTCCTATGTTGAGGAAGAATTTGATGCCAAGGTTAGAGTAGATTTTTTTCCTACTGGAAAGCAAACTGTAAACAAACACAAAGTTCTCCTGACTGTTCATATTTATCCGATGATGAAACATTTCTATTCTGACAAAAGTGCTTTCTTACAGAATGATATCGTCCTAATTCGAAAAAAAAAGGGACACACTGAATGGTTTTCTAAATGTGAAAATGATGTAAATCATATACTATATCTCTAAATCACCTGACCTAGCCCAGTTGAACAGCTATAGGATACTTTACACTTTTCTTTCCTTTAAAGTGATTACAATTATTATAGGTTTGTGTTTTCTATTTAACATGCAAATATGTTTCGACATGTTTTGTTTTTTTTTATCTCAACATTAGGAGTAGAAGAAAATGTGTAATTAGTCAAGCTATTATCATAACTTAACCAGAACACACATTCACAGTCAGGTTCATCATTCTGCACCTGTTTCTTGGCCATGACACTTGAATCTAGATGAATGTCTTTTGGGAGAAGATGTTGTCAGGACTTTTCTCGTGCCGGGAGTTAAGATCCTCTTGTCTGGACTAAAGTTCAGACAGCTTTCAGCACATGCTCTTGGCTCCCTCTTGGCAACTTTTGCATGTATAGGCCCTGGAGAATTGGACCTCTGTTTCCGGCCTGTTTTCATCTTGTTTCTATGGGTAATGTAAAGAGACAATTACAGAACAATTGAATATACTAGATGGGTATTGTAGTGGTAAAATCACCCAGAACCTAAACCAGCATTTTAATGACACAATCAGTTAACATTACAGTGATAAATGACCTCCTCATTGCAATGAAAAACAAAAGGGAGTAAAATGACAGTTATTGGTTTATTACACTAAGGAAGGGCTGGCAATTATCTTATAACTTGGATAAGGTAAGAGCAGAGAAAACTCTCATATATACAGGAAAGGGAATACTCCAACACCAGGGTCAGAAACCAGTGGTCTAACAAATAAATAAATAAATCCATAATCCATCTGAACAGAATCAGAATCCTCATTGACATCTCCACATATGTTAAATATCACTTAAAAACTATAATGTTAAATGTTGGGACGTGAAAGGTTAAACTGAGGTTAGGGAACCTATCTTGTAAATGAAAGGTTGCCAGTTTAATACCCCTTACAACAGAAGTGCCCTTAAGCAAGGCATCAAGGTCAAATTTATATTTATATCATAAGGTAGTGAGAGCTCTACCCAACTTAGCTGCCCCTGTTTTGCACCTGCTGGCCAACAATGGGAACAGCAACACTTCACTCTGCCTCATGGTAGAAGTGGGTTCCAGGACTGTTAACGACAGGGTTGCCAGATTGGGTGTAACAAACACTCCACAGCTACTCAACATTCAAGATTTAACTCAGATCTCGTTTTATAGCAAATAATTGGAATTGGGAATAATAAATGTAAATGCATATTTGTCTATAGCATACACACTATTTCTGTTAAACAATATATTGTAAAGTCTAACTGTGGTTGTGACAAATAAAAAAATGCAGCTGTGTGGAGATCCGAGATCTGGCAACCCTGGTTAATTATATTACCCTGAAAGCAGTTAAACAAAGGTAGCGTTACATGTAACACTACTGAAAAAGAGCTGCTAGTGTGTAAAGCTGGGTGACTATATTGTTCACTGCTAGTTTACACTAAACATTTATTAAACAATAGCATATCATAAGCCGATAAGCTAACTAGATTCTGGTGTTTTTGAATGAACTACAATTAATTACACAGCTAGTCAATCTGCAGATGAACTGTAAATCAAAATCAGGCGAGTTAACTAGCTACACAATGTTGTCATGGTAAAAACTCCAGCTCTGACTGAAAGCTAGCAGTGCAGCTAAGTAAACAACATACACAAAGCTAGCTAGGTTTTACTCTTACAGAACATTTATACCACTGAGTCTTCTTGTTTTTCTTGGCACCCTTACTCTAATATATAACTGCTTTTTCTTTTTTCTTTCTTTTTTTTTTTAAACTGCTTACCCTTACGCTGCTATTAGTAGCCATCAGTAGCTAGCAAACCGGGACAAAACAAAATGACGTTCGGCGGGTGTTACAATCATTTCCTTCCGCGAAGACTAGAGGCTGAAATAAACAGTACCGCCCCCTGCAGGATGACCCCTCAGTAACCACAGGGCAGAAAGCTCCGGCTAATTTACTCATTATATCATTGTCATGTCTTCCGTGAAAGATTACTTTACTGTCTTTAATGTCTTTAATGACTTTAATGTCCAAAAAGTTATGACCTGTGATGGTGGAGTTGCCAGGTGTTGATTTTTCAGACTTTTCTCAGATTTCATCTAAACTAAATGTTCAGCTCAGTGGAACTAAGTAGATCCAGTTTTAGAGACATTGTCCATCTTTATCATGTCATTACGAGCTTTTAGACATGGCTTTAATTTCTTTTAAATCAGATGATGCAGTATTTAAAGGTGGAGCTGTGGGTGGAGTCTGTGAGCCTAAAATCAGCTATAATCAGCTTCACTGTCATTTCATTCACTTCTCACCGACACACAGCACCTGAATATAACTACAGAATATTCAGTTAACAACTAAAATGTTTTAGTCAACTACACTTATTTAAACAGTAAAGACCGTCAGCAGTGAGATCAGGAAAATCATTTGGAAATCACAGTAAACCTGGAGGACTTGACAGAAATTCCCAGAGGCATGTCCAGAGTTTATCAGCCCATAAAACCCTTCAAGACAAGCTCCAGAGACAACCAGCCGCTGAGGAGACACGTTACACTCCGTGACATGGCGATCACTCCGGACACTGTGCCTCCGTTCACTATTCCTCCGCTGGGTGCGCTCGCGGCTCCTCTGGCTTTTGTGCAGCCGAGTTCAGGCGAGTTACCGGACAGAGGGCTCAGCCGCCGCCGCTGCCCGCTGCATCAACTCCGGCTTACTGAAGAGCCGCACTCCATGTGCACTCCATCTGACCCGGCAATGTCTTTACTACACCTGGCAAAAGTCACCACTCCGTACGGCTTTGTCACTCTGGCAGAGAGGCCTCGAGTCCGCAGAAGGGAATCACTGTTTTTTGACGACAGAGAGAGGAGCGACAGTCCAGTCCAGCTTTGTTCACTTATCAGTGGTTTACAGTAACATCCTGTGGTGTGGGAAAAGGTGGTTTTCTCTCCTGTTTCTACAGACGTTGGTTTACATGGACACCTGTTTTTTTTTTTACTGATTATAATTATTATATAATATAAAGAACATTTCCCCCCTGGAGCAGCATGTTTCCACTTTATATGTTTGTTTAGAGAGAATTAATTTTTTTATGTAAATATAATAAAACTGAACAGTTCAGTTTTCAGGTTCTTTAAGGATGAGGTCTGTCTAACACTTATCACTTGTCACTGTAATTACATTGTCATTGTTTTGGGACTAAAGTGCAAGAAAATAAAGAACATGCTCTGAAAGAAATGGTTATATGCCTTATATCTTTTATTTTAAGGATGATAAAAGCTTCTTTCCTATATGTAGCAAATGTAAATGATTTTTTCTTGCAAATTAACATTTATCCTGTTTTATTATGGGCTTAATCCACTGACTAATTAAGGAATTAAACTAAATTATGGAAAATTCATGAAAAGGTTCATTTCTATATGTAAAAAAAAAAAATCAGTGGTATTTTCTTTGTCTAGCAACACCATCAGAATTGACTCCAGAAAAAAAAAGCTGACTCTCCATGGATCAATACATGTGGTGTGAAATATACACGTTGATTCAACTTTATTGTCATTGCCTAGGACATGTACATGTAAGCAATCACATGCAGTTAGCATCCGCCAGAAGTGTAATATGTCACATTAAGTGCAGACAGAGCCAAGTGCAAGGATAAGGGTGTATATGAGAAATATATATCTATGGACAAAATATATAAGGAATACATGATGAATTTTAAGATGTATAAGATAGTGTTCAGGTGCTGAGGTTTCTGTGTAAATACCTAAGCAAAATGTCTGTTTGAGCATGCCGGTGCAAAATGGCAGTGCAAAAAGTTGGGGGATGCAGTGTGGAGTGGGAGAGACGAATGCACAAGAGAGCTTCTGTATTGTAATGTAGGTTAGGATAGAGGCAGAGTGAAGTGAAGTGACTACTCAGCTTGCACACAGAGGAATTTGATCTTCCCTTCAGTGCAGTAAAACACACACACTAGTGGGTAATGAACACAAGTCTATGACTGTTCCAGATGAGGCTGCAGGCTCTTTTATTACTTACTCTCTGTTGGTAGATGTCCTGCAGAGATGTTAGGGGCAATCATCTGAACACTCTCTATTACGCTTTGGAGATGATTGTGGTTTATGGTTGTGATATTGATGCGTGTCAAGATATATGTCTTGATATATGTCTGTAATACAGCTTTAGAAGCTGCTAAGAATCTCTGTTCACATGGCAAATTTCCTCAGCCACAAAGTACTCCCTACAGACTGTCTGGTACAACAGGACTGTCTAAACTCTCATCCACCTCATTTATCACACCTATTTATTTATACTCAACTACAAAACACATCCACTTAGTCTGTCAGGGTCCGGCTATCCCGAATCACTGGGTGCAAGGCAGGAATTCCCCTATCTATCACAGGGTACCACATACACACACACACACACACACACACACACACACACAGAGAGAGAGAGAGAG
>JAOVVF010000044.1:22485718-22511489 GCA_028565595.1 Duopalatinus emarginatus
ACACACACACACACACACACACACACACACACAGAGAGAGAGAGAGAGAGAGAGAGAGAGAGAGAGAGAGAGAGATATCAGCCTTCAAAACTGTAAACACCTTATTAACCAGAATCTTTAATTAGTCATAAATATATGTATGTATCAGAAGTAAAAAGTATTAAATGAGATTATTCTGTTCCCAAAGCTAATTATTCTATATGAAATAATACCCTGACCAAACATGTTTCTCATTTCAGTTGCTGGGCCTTATAATAAAGGAAGCCACACAGGTTCCACCGAGATTTGAACTCGGATCGCTGGATTCAAAGTCCAGAGTGCTAACCATTACACCATGGAACCGTACAGACTGGAGCCATTCAAGGCCTGCATCCGCAGAAAAGCAGACGCTGTTAAACTAGGGGCACTTATCATCATATATAGTTGGAAATACAATAAATACGACTTGTGGTGAAAGTAAAGACGATTTAAACATTTACAAATAAAAATAAAAACACAATTTCCGAATCTTAATCACAGTTTTACATGTGATTTTGAAGCTGTACCGCAGTCAGCCACTAGAGGGCCTATGAGACATTTTGACATATTGGAACCGTCTCATACTGTACTACAGGGAGATTCACTCGAAAGAGGCCCAAAATATTCTGTTGTACGTCCTGTTAGGATGAAGCAATCTGAACAAAAAAATACCTTGATTTATGTGTAATCAACTGCATTACATGCGATCCTGAAAATGTTTCTTCGTTTTTTGCCAGGCATATTTGAAGCGGCGCTCCTTGTAGCGTATCGGCAAACATATCGCTGCTCAATACTGCACACCACCAGTCTGATGTATGAGAAGTCGAGCGACTGAGTAAATGGGTTTACGGCTATCCGGCGCCTACATAATCGATCCCACGGCTTACTGTTCGAAGCTCCATATATACTGAGGAACACATTGTGGTTCGGTTCAGATTGCTTCATCCTAACGGGAGTTACAACAGAAAATTCGGGGCCTCTTTCGAGTGAATCGCCCTGTAGTATACATAGTCATTGTCTGAGTTGGTTATAATGTATTCCGATACTGTTTCTGACCTGTTGCAATGGAAAATATTTTGCTAATATTATCAATCATAAATGTAACTAATTATATAACATATGATTTTATCAGATCGGTAATAAAGAATAACATATTATTTGCTTGTTATGCTTCTTACTGTGAATTATTACTGATAAACTTTTGTTTTGTGGCAGAAATGTTTACTGCAAATATTAGCAGTAAGACTATATAATAAAATGAAAAATAAATAAAATGTATATATATTAAATATATGGTGTATTTAAAATATTTTTTTAGGAAAGCATTAAGCACATTACAATAACTACATGATCAGTAAGAGTGGGTTTTATATGTTTTTCCCCATAGTTATAGAGCAGAAGATTGAATATTGTGGGTACTATCAATACCACTGTAACTAAACTTGGTTCTATAAATAAACAGACCAAGGTCCCACCGAGATTTGAACTCGGATCGCTGGATTCAGAGTCCAGAGTGCTAACCATTACACCATGGAACCGCGGTAGCAGCCAGTGTTTGTCCACATCCTACATACAGACAGAAATAAACTGAGACGAACGTGAACTATTTGCCCATCTGTACTTGTACTTAGATAAATGAGACCTCTTCATTTAACCAACCCGTGTAATGAAACACACACACGAGTGAACACTAGGGGGCAGTGAACACACCTGCCTGTAGCAGGGGGCGTCCAATAACTACAGGACCACGGCACGCCCTGACTAGGGAGGCGTATGATGTCACTGTTGTAATTCCTATCTTCCCAGGGTCCTCTGTTTCCTCTTTGTATAAGACACATGAACAAGGGTCCTATGTGTTCCCTGGGTCCTGTTTCCCCCACTTCAACATACATGCTCACCATGGATTCCAGTGTAGGATTGAGGTTATGGGCTCTGGGAATATAAAATCATGTGAATATAAGAACATTGATATGGTCCACCATAACTGGAGACACACCATCCACCAAATATAACGAGCTGGAGCATTATTATTATTATTATTATTATTATTAAACTAATATTGAAGAACTCACACAACCACCAGATGGGGCTGTGGCTCGTATATAATTCAGTTTCCATTCTGATTATAAAATGTTTAGTCATAGCATCCACAACCTCCCAGAAGAGTTCTGACCCTTTGAGTCATGGGCCCCACAAAACCACATATGCTATCTATTTGGTGTGTTGTAAACTGTAAAAAGTCACAATGATCTGATGATCAGCAAGACAGTTTCAGTAAACTTTAGTAAACTGTGCTGGGCCCTGTGAAAAGCACATATAGGTCCTAAAAAGACATTGGGGGTTTATTCCAGAAAGCTGGTTTAACAAACTCTAAACTTAACCCTGAAGTCTGAGTTGACTTACCCCGGTCTGGCATACCCATTTTCGCTTCCAGAAAAGATGATCGGACTTCAAGTACTCTGAGCCTAGTACTTTACACAATTGAAGATCAAAATGTTAATGACTGTATATACAGATTATAAACACATTTTGACATGTAAAATTAATTACAGCAGCGTCTAATATATATATAAATATATAGTTACAAATAAATTATTACTTACTTTAACGTAATTATCAAACAATTCAACATTTAGCAAAAGGATTATACCAATATAATGTTTAATATGCCAGTCATAAAATTTTAACACATTATAATATTTCTGACTTTCTGTACATAACTGCATAATGTTTTTATTGTAGCCTACATAGGCATGGCTCAGTAGGAGTACGCGTATGAAGAAAAGACTCATAACACAGCAGGCCCACCATCACCACCTTTTACACAGCAGAGGATCGGGGTCTATAACTGAACAGTGACCGACCTATAACTTATTGAATGCCCATAAGAAGCTCATCAGAGCCAACAACCTTCTAAATGCCTCCCAATTTAATTTATATGAACACATTTCTAGTTGATTCCTCTACTGTCTGAACACAGATATAATGCCATCTCTCCATGATTGGTGGTGGTGTTAGAGTAACTGAGCCTCCTGCAGTTTTAAGTAATGTCCTTAGATCTATCTATAGTCTACTTTCAGAAAATAAAGAAATCATGAAACAGAAATGAAATTGTCCATATTGTTGAAGAGCAGGTGGGTGAAAGTGGGGGAATGTAGCAGTTCATCAGAGAACTAGTGATTAGTCAGCTAGATGGAGATAAAGATCTTCTTCAGTGTGTATCTTGATTATGCCAGAGTGTCTCTCTCTCCTCTTATGGTGACAATGTTGTTCAGTACCACACATGCCATTATGTGTTACATGCTCTCTCTGGGTGACATTGAGCTAACCATTACACCATAGAACCACTGAGCAAGAGGATGGAGAATAAAACAACATTTTATTAAGAATAACAACAACAATAAAAAAGAGCAAACATATCTCTTTAGAAGTCAGTTGAGGTTTTTAATAGTTTACACACACACACACACACACACACACACACACCCCACTGATCAGTCATAGCATTAACACGGCCTGCCTAAGCTCCCAAAACAGCTGGACTCCACCAGACTTCTGAGAGTGTACTGTGGTGTCTGTGGCACTAGGACATTAGCAACAAATCCTTCTGTGAATCTTCTGTAGGAGTCTAAATGTGTCTTAGCGCCCATGACTTGCTGGTGCGGGTTCACCAGTTGTCTTTCCTTGGACCATTTTCTGGTATGTATAAAACACTGTATACCAGGAAGCTAGACATCACAGTTTGGTACTGTCACTCAGTCACTCAGATTTTTATACTTGCCTATTTCTCTAGGCTTCGACACATCATCTTTAAGAACTGACTGTTAACTTGTACCTTGACTGGTGCCATTGTAACCAGATAATCAATGTTGTTCACTTCACCTGTCAGTAGTATTGTGGTGTTAATGTTATGGCTGATTAGTGTATGTCAAGTGCACCAACATGAAGAGAGCAATAACAAAAACAGTGTGCTATTATTACAATGCTTTTCAGTAAATTACATTGTAACTAATATATACTTGTGACTTGCCATGTAGTTTTATGTGGGTAGTAAATGGTACATTATTAGGCCACAAATAATAATTATTATAAAAGTACACTAAATATCACCACAGATCTATGATTATATAATGATATAGAAAAATAAATATTAAAAATGCCAAGTGGAGCCAAGTTCTCACCTTTCTGAAGGGTGACATTTTAATTATATAACATTGTAAAAGCCTTTTAAAATTAGGTATATATTGCATTAATAAAATAACAATCAACTGATCTGAGCCTGGTGAATTGCATTTGGAAGAAGTGTCACTTCTGTGATTACTTTCTATTATCTAGTACAGATCTGACTTAATATTAGAAACATATATTGCTCAGCATTTATTTATTTTTTTATAAAACAAATGACACTTTGTAAAACGTAGTAAGAGTGTTTTAGGTATTTCAGATGTAAATATATCTAAACATGTACTAACCCTTTCCCCCAAAGCATATAGTTACAGCTTGAAAAGTGTAGTACTGACAAAAATTAAAATTGTGATTATTTATGAATTATGATTATGAATTAATTTTGATTTACTGTTTAAAAAAGAATGAATAAAAGCAACATCTTAAAAGTTAGATACAATGGCAGGTATATGCTGTCACAGAAAATAACCACTGTACATTGTT
This sequence comes from Duopalatinus emarginatus, assembly GCA_028565595.1. Taxonomy (NCBI): domain Eukaryota; kingdom Metazoa; phylum Chordata; class Actinopteri; order Siluriformes; family Pimelodidae; genus Duopalatinus; species Duopalatinus emarginatus. The sequence continues at coordinate 22,490,405 of JAOVVF010000044.1, forward strand.
TAAGAAAATACAGATGTAATTTATGTAAAACAAATTACATAGTAGTAGAATTTATCATTATTTTCATAATACAAAGTTGAATTAGGACAAAATCCTAATAAAACTGAAGAGACTTTCTATCCTGTAAGTTACAGAATAATAATCCATCCTCTAAAACACCTTAAAATGTTAGGATACATATACACTACTAAATATGTTTAATGGGATTACATGCCCCTTCAGGATTTTAATGGCATTATGTGTGTAATTTTAAAAAGCAAAAATATGAAGTGGTGATCACAGTGTAGAAAAAGTCTTAGGGTCTCCATCACTAGAAGAACCAGCGTTCAACTCCACCAGTGCTGTATACTGGTATACAGGTGAAGGACTGTGCAAATGGAGGGCGCAAATCCTGGCAGCAGGGATTTAGGTGCACTGTCTGAGCCATGCTTAGCACCTGACTCCATTCACTCGCTGCTCTTTGTCTCTCCCAGCAGCCAGTAGGTCCTCACCTTGCCCTTACCCTTCATTTCCACATCTCCTCTTAGCTCTAGCTGGAAGCAGTTAAATTCCTGCAGCACATCATGTGTGGCCGATGATACGTGGATCTTCAGGGCTGCCAAATGATATGGCATTACTACAACATATATCGCTACTAAATATTAACATACATGCCTATTAAAGAATAATGCAACGCTGAAGCATAAATTTACTGTGACTATATATTTAAATTATTATACATTTCCCATTGTTATATGCAATATTTGTGTCAGAAGTGAGTTAAGTGGCATTATTCACTGTGTCCAAATTGGATAACATTAGTATATCTGCTGCTAAGAAATGCAAAATGTTTACAGTTATAACATAGTTGCACATAAATGCACCTTATTGCTCGCACTACCAGTGGGCTAACTGCACTGACCCCTTCCTGTATTTATAGTTATTGTAAATAGTCTTGCGTATTTATAGTAAAATGTAATTGCACATGCTCCCACACGTGCACTTTATACTGTATTAAGCGGGTTTATTGTTCTATGTAGCACCTCGGTCATGGAGTAACGTTTCATTTTACTGTGTACTGTACACCACTGAATATGGTTAAAATGACAATAAAATTAACTTGACTTGACCTGCTATAATATATATAGTACTGTTATTTATACAGCGATTTGGGCACTTTATGGATCTTTTAATTCAAATACATATAAAGACTATAAACATTGTCCCTCACTATGGATGGATATGTTTTAGGCATTTTTGCATTATTACCTTCAAAATGCTAACTAAAGTGACATTTACCTTATTGTCATTTCCCATGCTAGTAAGAGAACAAACTTTAGTTATAACATAGCCTCATTACTATGACTTGTTAGTGGTGCACCAGAAGAAAGTTTACCCCATAGTCAGGAAATCTCGAGTTGATGGTGCTGTAGTCATCTTTGAATGGAAGTCAAGTAAAAAAAAAAACTGGCCAAGCTTTCTGGGTGGGGGTGGGGTAGCATATTAGATAGATTCCATAGTGATCAATCTTTAGCATGTATGAGCTCATGTATGTGGAAAAGAGAAGCTGTGACACATACATGCAGTTAGGAAAGATTTGGTTAGATGGCTTCTTGTGTCTTGGAGAAACCATGTGTTAGCCTTTAAACCCACTCAACTTGCAGCTGTTATGTGATAAGAGAGAGCTGGGTAGTAGATGGGAATTGTCAAATGACTAAAATGGGGGAAAATAAAGATAGATCCAAATAAGGACTGATCAGGAATGCAGGGTATTTGTATTAAAACAAGAATATTCATAAACTTCCCAAGTGGCAATAAATCTGTTAAGAAAGGCTGTTACAACATGAAATGCCATGTTCTAGTAGAAGTCAAATTTCTGAGGAAATTAATTAATTGCCCTCACATCTGCAGGAGTGTTACTAATCATACTTCTAAAAAAAAAAACATTTAGAAAGACATCGTTATCCGAACAAAACACAGGTACCATTTCCCATGGGATGTTCCAAACACAGTCACAGTATTTTATAACTTACGCTCGCCGTTGGACTCCATGCGTGATGATGTGTTCACCGTGTCTCCAAATAAACAGTACCGAGGCATTTTTAGCCCTACCACACCAGCACATACAGGGCCTGAAAATATGCACACACACATGTACATACACATGAATATCAACTAGTGACAGGGTTTGCAATCTATGATTTGTGCTTTGGACAGCTGAACTACATAGAGGTTGATTAACAGCTCTACCAAACCAAATATCTGTCCCAGTCATGGACACAGGGCTTTAGAGACTTTACCACTCTACAGTAAATTGTCAGCATATGCCTGAGTGTGTATTATGCTTACCACTGTGGATGCCAATGCGCAGTTTGAGCTGCTGATCTTGTCGGTGGCGAATCTTAAATGTTTTGACGGCCTCAAGCAGAGCAAGAGCCATGCGGGCAATCTCACACGCATGCATCTTCCCATTACGCACGGGCAGACCAGAGACAACCATGTAGGCATCACCAATCGTCTCCACCTACAGGACAACCGATATATGTCAGGAAAGGTGGGTATTACACATCCAAGTACACAATAACACTACACAGAAATTGAGATAATCAAATTATCCTTATATCACAAAGGTGTATTTGTATTACTATGTAGTAACTTGACCATTTTATCTGGAAAAACATTTAACAGAAGAAAAGAGTAGTATGTTAGAAATACCTTGTAAACATCAAAGTTGTCGATTATAGCATCAAAACAAGTGTAGAGGTCATTTAGGAGAGTCACCACCTTAATGAAAAAAATACATTTCCTGAACAGTGGAAATATAAATTCATATAAATAAATATAAATTAGGATTATTAATCCTGATATTCACCATGTGGATTAATAAACACTAATAACCACAAGAAACAAACAAGAGAAAATACTTACAGTACAATGGAGACAATAGAAGTAGTAATAATATATTAGTACAGTACATACAGCTTAGGAAGGAGTGTAACTTCAGTGTAAATTGTATACCTGCAGTGGTGTGCTTTCAGCAGACAGGGCAGTAAAACCCACAATATCACTGAAGTAGATGGTGACTGAGTCAAAAGCCTCAGCCTGCACAGTCTCCCCTCTCTTCAGCTGCTCTGCCACTGAGCTGCGAAAAAAAGAGATTTACAAGGATCATCAAACACAAATATTAGTACCATAGCATATAATGCAACGTCACATCCGCACACATACACTCAATGCGTGCAAGGCTGGAATTGGGATTAAGATTTTGGGATTGGGATTTTAATGAATATTGTTATTCCATTCCATTAAACCATTGTTTAAGAAGGTAATGGGAGCATTAGCTAGAGCAACACTGTTATGTGTGTATATGCCTAGTCATGGTAATAATGTAATATGTTGTGTATTTTCCTCCTATAGTTATGTATGTGATATCTACAGTAATAACTAACTGGGGCAGTATCTGGTAGAGTAGGGCTTCTGCCTTGCGCTTTTCTTCCAGATAAGCCTGTGTCCTCTCCTCCACCAGCTCCTCCAAATTGTTAGCATACTGCTCCATCCGAGACAGCAGGTTATCCAGGATATCCCTGCTGTTGTCCCTGAAGAAACGAGAATATCAGAGATGGTAAGCACCAGAGTCCAAACATACCTTTTCCAACTTTGATTCCTGTCTTTGCATGTGATATACTGTCTGTAGATCGCCTGACTTTTTGTCTGTTTCACTGTTGGTGTGTGTTGTGGACATTGTCTGAAATAGTAATTCAGCATCTTGGTTGCTCCAATGAATAAGTCCTCCAAAGAAGGGAGTGAGCAGCTGATGTTGTTTGGTGTGGTAAAGAAGTAACATCATTGTCTCCTATGTGAGAGACCCGTGTTTGATTCCCGGTCTGGGCAGCCAGTCTATGCTACACCAATAAGGGTCCTTGGGCAAGACTCCTAATGCTACGTTGGCCTACCTGTAATACCAGTAACCTTGTTTAGTCGCTCTGGATAAGAGCGTCTGCCAAATGCCGTAAATGTAAATGTAAAATGATGTTAAATGCATCATCATTACTGTTATGGTATTAAATAAATATACACTTTTAAATCTGGTTGAAAGAACAAAGAACAATATCTTTGTAGCTATGTAGCTGGAATGGCAACAAATAAATGAACTACAAAGTGTCATCTGGAGATGCAGAGATGGCACTGATATAAAGTAGACTAAATGGACAGTGTGTATATGTAAATGAGAGGAGTACCTGTTCTGTTTGCACAGAAGTACTTTAATGTGGCTGAACTCTGGCCTCTCTGCAGGCTCCTCTGCCCAGCAGCGCTGCATCAGGAGCCCCAAATCCTCACTGTGTGTCTGGGTGTTCACAGCTGGCCGAACGTACGGCCACTCACCCAGAGCCACACGGTCCACTATCTCTACACACACACACCCAGAGAGAGAGAGAGAGAGAGAGAGAGAGAGAGAGAGAGAGAGAGAGAGAGAGAGAAAGAGAGAGGGAGAGAGAGAACTTTACATATCTTTACTTCAAGAGTGTGAAGTGAATACATGTGAATCAGTCCAACAGCTGTGGAGTCACAGCGTCTTTTAGAGAACATTCTTTTAATGCACTTACTTTTTTATTTTAATACATAATTGAACATACTTGTGTTTCCTATTTTCCGTTCCAGCTTCTAAATATGAAAGCCCACATTAACCCAGTCATGAAGCATTCACAGCCTGTCATTAAGGCGGAAATGGTGTTTGAATAGTGTCATCTTATCCTAATTAATTTACCCTAAATTGTTACTTCTAAGTAGATTTTCTTAAAGCCTGAAACATAGTAATAAAATCTCTTTGTGCCTTCACAGATCTATAAAATGTTAAATTAGATAGGAGAGTGACTCTCATCTTTATCCAGTCCTAGCACTAAGTGGCACTGAATGTGCAGTGAGAGTCTCTCCTCACCCACTTCTTGTGTGTTTACATCTCTCTCTCTCTCTCTCTCTCTCTCTCTGTGTGTGTGTCTTCTTGTCTCATTTTGTCAGCATCTCTGCTCTTTATATGACTGTTATGGGATCCATATGTTGTTGCTGTCAGCCTGATGGAGGAAATTGATATGAATTCAGGTGTGCATAATGAGGAGCACTGGAGTGAACAATGGCTTCGGACACCCTTATTATCCCACACTATAATGCCTTTCCTCCTTCAGTAATAGCACCTTATGTATGATTTAATGCTAGGGTAATAAATAGATATGAATGTGCATGTCAGTGTGAGCTTTTGCTATGTGTGTGTGTTACAGTAGTAAATGTTGAGCCTTATTGACTGATACCGTCAGTAAAGTGTCAATGTCAAGTGGAGCAAAGAGCCAGAGCCAGACAGCCAGATTTAGCACAGGCAGCTGAAACTAATACTCTGTATTGGGTATACTCAGTAAGAGGGAACCTGACCTTTTTGCTTCACAATGACATTTTTAGATTCAAGACAGTTTTTCTAATGCTTTAACATGTAATGTTATCTCACATAGGATCTTAATCGCTGTATCCCCCTTTTGACCATTATGTTGACTGTAAAATCAGCACTTTATCCTCATAAAACACAAACGCCATACTTTTTGATTGTTAATGGAGTGTATTACTTTTGAAGTCATTTTCAGCAGACTGGTTGGTATAACAGCTATACTGTAATTTTAACATTCTAGTTTGTTTTTTGCGGAATTCTAAAACCAAGCAGCTTCCATTTTATTTCATAGGGCAGGGACTTGTGACATCTGAAACGCCCTTAAGCAGGGCACCTAACCCCCAACTGAGTGCCATGAGTGTGAGTGCCTGAGTGCATGATCAGGGTGTGTGTTCACTGCATGGATGGGTTAATGGTGGAAGTCAAATTCTGCTATGTTCAAAAACAGTAGATCACTTCACTTTCATTTTCATACAGAATCATGCTGCATTGCTGAATACTTTCTATCTGAATAGATCGATGTCACAACATCACAGCAAAGATTCTGAATTGTGGACTTGATAATAAAGTTTTACAGAATAAGTACTGTAATGGAGCAGGGTATTGACATCCTCCCTCTGTAGGCGATGAAGAGGATTATGTGTAGAGATGCGTCAATAGAAGGTAGGGTTGTGGTAAAGGACTAAACTGAGGCTAATATTTTTTAATGTATGCATGCGTGTTTTTCAATGAGTGTATCGAAACCATGGACAGGAACCAGAAAAAGCTCTTCTCCATTAGTGCACATCCAAAACCTCTTTAAGTGTAATTGGCAGTTCAGACAGAGACATAAGGTCTAAGAGACAGAAGATCTAAAGGAAATGAATAAAGCCTTTAATCTAAGGTGAGGATGGAGTCAACCGTCACAAAGGCACTGTGGATAACAAGCTGATAGGACAGCACTATTTCAGTCGCTCTTCACCTCTGCCCAGCTCGACATTGAACATGCATCAATTCCCTTGAAATGTGATCTCAGAAAAGACAAACCCATCAGTAGATCCACTAAAATCACTGAGCTTCTCTGACATTTAAGCAAAAATAGTACTAGCATCTTTATTAGCTCCTGCTCATAACAAGACAAATTCAGATAAGCACAAACTGTATCTTTGCTGTAGATTTAGATGTGCATGGTTAAAGTTTATTATTAGATTAGATTAAATTAGATTAGATTAGATTAAACTTTATTGTCATGGCAAGGCAACAGAATCTAGTTTAGCATCTAACCAGAACGCAATAAGAATCAAGAGCAGCATGTAATTAATAGATACAGTATATACAAAATATAGGCAGAGGTATGGACAAATATACATGTGATGTGAATATATTATAGAGGTAAGGGTCTACATGGCAGGTCTGACTGACCTTTAGGACTGAGTGTCTCTCCCTCTGTGTAGAAGACGCCTCTGCGCAGCGCAACCTCCTGCAGGATGATGCCAAAGCTGTAGACATCTCCTTTCTGTGTACTGACTACAGGAGTGCTGCCCATCCTCAGCAGCTCCGGAGCCGTCCACAACTTGCCTACATCAATAAGAGATGACAAATTCTTGGTATAATATGAAACAACCAGACTCACAAAGACACAGATAATGACACAGATATACTGTATGTATACGAGGGTGAGTCAAAAGTTATCCACAGTCCTGTTATACTAAAATTTATGTTGGCTGCACTGTCTTTTCAACACTTTCCGTACGCCCTTTCTCCCCAGTCACTGCTGTGCAGGTTTGAACGTGTTACATCAGGTTATTTGTGACTGCAGTGCAAGAAAAAAAATGGCTGCCCCACTTGTGTTTTGCATGAAAGAAGAGCAGTATGCAGTTAAAAAGGTTCAACAGTAAACAGTGCTTGGTACAGTGAGATGCTGACTGAAGAGCTAAAGCCTAAAATTTAAACCATCCACACAATACTGTCATAAACACTCTCCAAAAATGAATTTTGTGGTGTTAAAGCATGCTCCCTATAGTCCTGATCTGGCTTCATCAGACTAGAAACATCAGACTTAGAAAACCTAAGAGGACGAAAATTGAAACTGTTGAAGAGGTGCACTCGTGGCTTGCAGCTCAGCCGAAAATATTTTTAACAAAGGAGTTTTGTGTAAGCTTGCTGACAGTTGACAAAGTGTATTAAGCGTATAATGTAGTGAGATTGGCTCCTTTTCATTCTTTAATTCACTATTCACTTTATGTCAGAGAAATTCTCAGTGCAGGCTAATGACATGTTGATGTATAATTACGTGCAGTCTTACGTGCATAGTAGGAGTGAGCATCCTCAGTGTTGGACTCAGTCCTGAAGCTTGATAACCCATAGTCAGTGATTTTCAGCACAAAGCGATTATCCACCACACAGTTTGAGGACTTCAAATTACCATGGCATACAATTACACTGTTATGAAGGAAGACCATTCCCTATTAAAAAAGAGAGAATAATGGTGAACCCTACAGACAGGGAAGGAAATTCCTATACACTTTCTGAAACTGGTGCTGTTTAGTCTTAAATAAAATATGATATGAAGTGGAAACCATATGTACCTTGACAATGTCATTGATCAGAGAGAATTTGAACATCCAGTCGAGTGTGATGCTCTCATTCTCCAGAATATCCTAAACATAAACAAACATATGTCATGGATGATTCTTCCTTCTTATTCTAATATGAGAGCAATCTGACAGTGCACCTGGTATCTGTGCTGTATTTATCTGCCTGGATAAGGAGATCAGTTAAGAGCTCCTCAGAAAGGGAACAGTACAGTGCATCCTGCACTTCTGATTAAACACTCAGGATCCATCCAGTGATTGGCACAGGCTACAAATAAACTAGCAATAGCAGCTATAAACTTCTAACGTAATGATAACATATGTGATGTGGAATATAGAATTATAGAACTAAGTGGCTCTAGAATTATATAATTAAAATATTGACTTATGGATATGATTTTTAAAACAATTTATAATAATAAAAAAAATAGTTATTATGATAATAATAACTAATAATTCATCTGTGTACTTCTGTGTCTTTACAAAAAAAAAATTTGGTGTTGAATGTGTGTGAAATGAGAATGGGTTATCTGACAGATAAAAATACCATGATGACCATATGATGATGACTGGAAAACAAACTACAGGCAGTTTTCTATTTATTAGAATTTTTTTTTACATTGCTTATCCCTACTGAGAAAAAATTAACTTAATCTTTAATGTGATATTTATTCATGATTCACACCAAACTCCTCAAAGACAGAGACCAAGGGAAGGACTTAACCCACAACCCCACCTGTGGCGCCACGGTGCCAGCCTGTTTATAAGTGACCATTTTTATTATTTGTCTTGCAAAATCTTTATAATACTATAAAATACATATACAATTGGGTCAGCTGTGTCTCAAGGTAAGGGAGCTGGTCTTGTAGCCAGAAAGTCACCAGTTCGATCCCCCTGTCCCAACAAAACACGGCTGAGGCACCTAACCCCCAATGTACATATAATGGTGCCCAGTGGTGAACTGGCCTATCCAGGGTGTATTCCTGCTTTGTGCCAAATGTTCCTGGGTAAAATATGCAGTTGGCTGATGTAACTAGTGTAGTGTAGATCTAACCTCAGTGTAGTTTTATATGTGTATAAACACTGCTGAAGTTTTCATTGGACTTTTTATATAGGCTAACTTCTAGGGTGTGCTTAATCGCTAGAATAGCAATACATTTAGCCAAATGAATAAACATTTAAAATATTTATATAGTCAGATATGCAGTGCTTGCACTAGTATAAATGTGCAACCCCATATCCTTAAACCAGGTTCCAGTTACTTATGTCATTAGGAGGAGTCACTGCAGGTCATAATATACCACCACTTTGTTTAATGATTATTGCCTGTGCAGACAGTTCTTCATTTACTGTAGACAACATTCTACCCATTAAAGTGATAAGCAGCATTAGGAAACTTGTGGTTAAGGATAAAGTGCTCAGACCTGGTGATTTGTTTTTGATTTCATAAAATGTTTAGCGGAAGGTTGGCCGTACCTGCAGACTACCTCGCACGCAGTACTCCGTGACTATGCAGAAGTTCGGAGGGTCGATGCATGCCCCAATAAAGCGGGTCAAATGATCATTCTGCACATCCCGCATCTGAAGAACAATAAAAACAAAACTTAAACAAAGTTTGAGAAAAGGGTATTGTTATTATTATTATTATTATTATTATTATTATTATTATTATTATTATTATCATCAATAATAACAGTTATCTATCTATCTGTCTATCTGTCTATCTATTACATTGCATTACAACTAATACACTCATACAAAAAGTTCCATCCAACACTCTAAGGCTTGGCTTGAAATTCATGGGTTCTGTGTAATGAAAACATGACAATTCAGATAGAGATAATTTATTTAAAAAGGTAGAATGCTGCCTTTAAGAGTCTTGTACCCATAAGCAAAATGTCTAGTTCTTGACTCACATGCTTCAGTTCAAACAGCACTTTCCTGGTGAGCTCAATGCGTTTCTTGTTGACAAATTTGATAGCCACAATGTTTCCCTGGGGATGTGATAAACATAGTGAGGATAAACATTATACTGTTCTAAACCTTTAGTGTACCAAAGATTAACCCTAGCAAAGTAGAGAAACAATATTCAAATATGTTTGTGTGTATGTGTGTGTGTACCTTAAAGTAAGCAGTCTTAGCAAACATCTGGAAGTTGTCTTCTGCAGTCGGCAGCGAGCCATAGTTTGATCCACGCTTCGAAGACAGAGACAGAAAGAGTGTGTGTGTGTGTGTGAGAGAGAGAGAAAGAGAGAGAGAGAGAGAAGCAGTCTCACAGATGATCTCACAACCTTCCTAAATTGGTTTACTGAACACCACCCTATCACTTACTAAAGAGAGGGTCAGTTTGCTGCCTGCACTGCGCAGCACCTTCTCCAGATTGCTCATGTGCAAATCCTCCCAAAAGATCCGCCAGAGCTGAGCAGCCAGCTCCTTCTCCAGCTTCAGCTTCCTGTGTGTGACAGACAGAAAAGAAAGGAAGTATGAAACCCATAAAAATCAAAGCTAATATCCCTCACATAATCGCACACTGCACTCACCTATATAGGAAGACGGTGACAGTAAAGATGATGACAAGGATAAAGAACACGACAATTGACACCATCTGGTGCATTGTGATGGTCTCTGAAAAAAAGAAAGTGTGTGAACAATTTTCCTTAATGAATGAAACTGACAGACAGACAAATATTGGAGAAGTGAACTTTATGCAGTGCAGCTAAGAAAATATGAAATCCTGTGATGATAATGCATGCTAAGGAGGAAGAGAAAAGAAATGACTGCTGACAATGTAATGAAGAGACCATCAGTAAAAGCTGCTTATAGATAGGGAAAATTGTATTACTCACGTGCGATACAGGCTGGTTTATCATTCTTGAAACCACAGAAAGGCTTGTCAGTGGGAACGCTGCCTCCTGGCCAGTGAAAGGCCATGCCGGGCAGTGTCTCCATCTGTTTCTTTGTACCATTATAAACAGCCACAATCTGGATAAGAAACAACAGAAATAAACTGACAGACAGAGATGACATGAGGTAACTGATATTGTCAAATAAGCTGTTATGAGGTTTTTATTATAAACGTAATAAATGGATGTACAGAAAGTACTGGTCTCTAAACAATGGACAGTAATGCTGCTCTAACTCACACCATTTTATTTTACTGGACAATTTATACCAAACACCCCTGCCTCCTGCCTGTATGGTCCTTGACTCTATATTTGCATATACTAGAGAGCTTGAACATACCTTCTGTATAGTGTTTATGCTATAACACTACAAATTCTCTCTGAATTAATAAAGCCATTCATCCAGATCTAGGCATCACAGAGACAATAACCAAACATACAGCTAACTAGCTAGTTGAGACAAAGACATGCAAATGCTACTTGAAAGCACAAAGCAAAATGCTGCATAACATTTAGTTGAGAGCCTTAAAGGCCTGTGTGTAACCAAAATATCCAATTTCACTTGCACTAAAAATTGAGTCGCCATCATTTTTGTCTAACTGTATCATATTTTATTTTGCATCATTTGCAATAAATATGTAATGCAACGCTGGATTACCTCAGTAATCTAACACTTTCTCAATCTCTCTCTCTCTTACACACACACACACACACACACACACACACACACACACACACACACACATATATGCAGAGAGACAAAGGGGGTGGGGCACACGCTGAACCCCTCCACACACGTGTGAGCACACCAGGAGATAACAACCTGTAATTAACCTTTTAACTGGTCGACATGCGAGAGAGAACAGGACTGTTGGATTGAATGTGGCGAGGTAATTACCTTGTATTTGGATAATGAAAGCTCCCGGCTGAGAATTCTTTTTCACTGTGTTTCTAACGAATAGCAGCTACCTCTGTGAATGTGGTAGATAAAATAACACCTACCTGTTTTGTGTGTGTGTGTGTGTGTGTGTGTGTGTGTGTGTGAAGGAGAGAGAGAGAAAGAGGGAGTCCAGCCCCTACCTCAAAAATGCCTGAGATGGTGTCTGTCATGTCCCATAATGCAAAGTCAGTCTCTCTGTCTCCCTTATCATCTATCTGCACGAGTCCAGTCACACCTGCAGACCACATATTACACAGATAGTAAATAGTTTATTAGACATGCACCTACACAACTCAGAACTGACTTTGTCTCATTGTGTTCACATTTGATTCGTGTTTGCCTATTTATCCTGCGATCAGGTCACAATGGTCCTGAAGTTATTCCCAGTGCTTATAAAGTGGAAAGTGGGAAAAGGTGGACCTTGGACTGATAATTAGTCCATCACATGGCAGGTACACAGACTCATACTTAGGGCAATTTAGTATCTCCAATTTGCCTGCCTGTCTTTGGACTGTGCAAACTTTAAACTGGTGCAGGGTGACCATGCAAACTCCACACAGAAAGGACCTTATCTGACCAGCTGAGGGATCAAACCCAGGTCCTTCTTACTATCAACTGCCACACTGGGCTGCCGTGAACAAGTGACTTTTTTCATATTTGATTTACCAGATTCTACACACATTATGTTTAACGACCCTGGATCACTGATCAGCTAATGTGCAATTAAACTAAATGTTTTAGCTCAAACATGTGGCAGCTATCTAAATAACTTACAGCAAAGCTATTTTTAGCTAATTTCAGATAGTTTACATTTTGACCTGACTACAGTTATATATGGGGCAACCATAGGTTTGCGGTTAAGGAACCTGCATTGGAACTAACTATCTAGGTAACTATGAAGATTCAGTTTTAAAAAGAAGTATATTCAAAGATCTATTTTTAAACCTAACATATTTTTAGCAGTTTTTCAGCAAATAAAAATACACTATTATTATTATTATTATGTTTTTGTTGTTGTTGTTTTGTTGTTGTTGTTGTTGTTGCTATTATTATATAATAATTATAATAATACACAGAAATGTCATAATTTTTTGTAAGAATCTTACATCATAACAGCAGTATCAGGACAGGCATTCTTAAATGCAAAAATAAAAGTAACGTTACTGAAGGACGAGAAACAATTACACACCGTGAAAGTGATTATTACCTAACTATATACTATATAACTATTTTGTTTATTAAAATTAGCTTTGAGATGAAAATTTTTTAGAGTCCACATTACATGCTTTTTTTCCCCACATAAGCATGTTTCTACACGCACCAATGTTATTAAATATAACTGCTGTATGTCTGGCACTCCTGATTCCCAGATCACTGACTCTCGTCTGCTGCATCCTCCTTATGTGATCTCTGCTTGCTATGGGTGAAAGCATGGCCACACAGGGGCACACAAAGAGGCCATGGGGCAGAGTTCTCATTTCCTGCTCGAATGGCCTCAGCACTATTAAGGAGTGTGAGGAGCAGTCAGACGACAAGACGCACAGGGGAAACCAGCACTGACATTTAAACAGATATGAAGAGCTTAGCTATTATCGGCTTGCAAATGTCAAAGCCATAGAGGAAAGGGAAAAATCCTGTCAGAAGACTGTCAGATAGAAGGACAGCAAGAATGAATAAGAGACACAGACACTTGAACAAGGTAGACAAGATGTGGACTGTGATAGTCTTACGGGTCTTTGTGCACAAGTGTACTCTCTCAAACGTGCTTTTCTGGTAAATGGTGAACATTAGCACATTTCGCATGTAGCCCAGTATGAAATGGATGTGAAACAAAGGAGGGGAGGGGGGCATATATTGTGCTGTGCCTGTGCAAGCATAGTTTTCTGGTTAATGCAGGTGCTAAAAGCATTGTGGCATTCAAAATTCAGCCTTCTCTAAACAGACCACATTTTAGCACAGACACAAGACTAAAATGCTCATTCTGATCATTTCATTGTTTTGTTTATATCATTTAATCTCATCAGGAGCCTGAAATCTCTGTACCTATAGTTCATACATACATACAACAGCACAGTCAAAGAGAACTGGTTTTGTGATAGAACTGTTAGGAAACCGGTTTTGTGACCAGAAGGTAGCCAGTTTAATCACTGTACTGATAAGACATGACTGAAGTGCCCTTGACCAAGGCACCTAAACACTCAATTGTTCCCTGGGTGCCATGGATAGAGGCTGTCCACTTCTCCAGGTATGTGTAATTGCTGCCCGCTGATATGTGTGTTTTACTGCATTGGTCCAATTCTTATGTGTGCAAACACAATAGGTTAATCACTTTACCTTTGTTTTCACTAAGAGTTTATATGCCTTCTTGCTGATGGACCCAACCATCACACATTGGCAGTGCTGGGATTTGAACAAAACTATAACCACTGGGTTACCACTCAGACATTGGAAGGTTGCTGTATGCTCTTGAATTTGTAGCTCAGTCAAGAAGATATGAAATTTTATTATTAGTAAAATGTATTTACTGTATGTTTCATTCCACCATTAAATCACTATGCAAGGTTGCTGAGTGGCACAACAAAAATCTCTCAGCCTATCAAGTTGCTGGAATCCGGATGATACCACAAGCCATCTGAGAGATAAGGAAACAAAATTGGCCATTCACTCTGTATAGGAAGAAATCAATACTTTCTCTCTCCCCAGTCATTCACAGTTACAATAGACAATCATGAGCATCAGTGAGATCAAGAGGACAGATGGTGCTTTCCTCCAAGTGCCCTGTAATGTAACAGGAGCAGCATTTTGAGAAGATGCAGTCAGCTGGCTTCACAGGTTTCAAAGGACACTTTCACCCTCCACAGCTGATAACAGAGATGAGAGCTGGTGGGTGGTTAAATTGTGCATAAAAACATGGAGGACATCACTAGGAAATCTACAAGTGAAGCCTGATTGTATGGCATTATTAATATATATGGCTGCACTGCTCACTCTCTGGTCTTAAATAGAAAGAGATTGGATATGGATTGGATATTGTGCAGCTAAACACAAGTCTTACTAGTGTATTCATTTAAACCAAGCTCTCATTTATTTAGGGGTCTGCCCCTCTGTCCTTGTCTATTGTGTTTTGTTTTTTTGGGTTTTTTACCAAGTTCAGAGAAAAAGAGCCTGGAGTAAAGGTTTATTGAGCGGATGTTGTGAGTAACATAGTGTTATTACAGCAAACACTGAACAGCGATGAAAGCACTTCAGACTGTTGTCCTGCTTATCTGAATAGACCTGAGCTGATCTAACAATGAGACCACATACATATACTGAACATTTATAACAGTTTTGAACTCAAAGATCTAAGACTTTTACTCTGTACACAAAGTATGGCATCAAAATAGGAACTAAAGTTTTGCGCACCAAAATCCAAAATCCAAAAAATAACCAATAAATGATATTTTGTAATTGAGAAAACTGTCATTAATATTGAGAGTTATAAAATTTATAATATTTCTGTAATGGATCGTCTTTTTTGAGTTTAATATTCTTGAAGAATCTGTTTGCGTTTTCGATGCACTTTTTCTCAGTTGTGCTTCATAAAGTTTCTTGCTTCTGACGCATCTCCTTTCGGGAACGTGCATGCTACGGAATTTTTTCCAATTATGGAAATTATTGGAAATTGTTTACACAATTATATTTTTAATCACAGATATTTTGGAACAATATACAGTATATTAACTGTATAGGTCTCATAGATGTAATACTAATGAAGGCAGATTTAAGAGGGGGTGAATTTCCTAACTTTCTTTCTTATTGCACAAAGATGATATTCAGAAATAGCAGTGTGCTGCATACAAGGTCAATACAGACTACAGTGTAGTAGTGCAGTGGTGTACGTAGGCTGCATTTTCCTTTTTATTACTATTTACAAGTCACTGCAGTTTAGATGCATCTCGCGGCAAGGGTGCCGAATTCTGCACAACACCGGCAAACACATAAGCTGTGTGTTTTCTCATATCAGCTATTTTTTAATGATCATGTCTTTTAGTAATGCACAGTTTGTCATAGAGGCTCAGAGTCAGACTAGCAGAGTGTAATGTCCTAATGTAGCACATTTATACACACAGCTCTCTGCATCAAACTAGGAGGAGATTCTGAAGATTGAGCTAGATGGTTAACGTTAATGTGGAAAGTTAACACTCTACCTAGATTAACCAGTTAGTAGTCTGACTCTGAGCCTGTATGACCAACTGTGCATTACTAAAAGACATAATTGTTAAAAATAGCTGATATGAGAAAACAAACACACTTGTTACACACCAGCTAACATGTTTGCCGGTTAGCTATTTTTCAGAGTGACTGACGCGCTCTCGCTGACGTAGCGGGGGATTGTAGAATGGGCTGGGTGGGCGGGGCTTAACTTCAGGTTAATAGGTCCGAATTTTAGAAGCGAGAAACTTTTTGCAACTGAGAAAAAGCGAAAACGGATTCTTCAAGAATATTAAACTCAATATATAATGACATTTTTCTCAACTACAAAATATCATTTATTGGTTACAGATTTTGTTTTTTGGTGCGCAAAACTTTATATCCAATTTTGACACCATACCAAAGGCCTCAAATATTGTTCACAAATGTGTCTACAGTTGTGTTAGTGAGCACTTCTCCTTTGCCGAGATAATCCATCCACCTCACAGTTGTGGCATATCAAGATCACTGGTGTGCCCTAGGCTGGCCATGATAAAAGGCCACTCTAAAACGTGCAGTTTTATTACACAGCACAATGCCACAGACATGTCCACCAGACATTATAAATATATAAACTCTTTCCGTTGTGTATTTATCCTCTTTATAAAAGCAATGCTGTGTGTGTTCCTACATGACTAACCAAGCCTGGCTACTATGCTTTTTTAATTTTGGTTTGATCTTGACTTCTAATTTTCTAGCTTTTGGATTTGCCTATTTGCCCTTTGCTGATCATCTGACCTTCCATCTGTCCTTGTTTATATACCTGTCTTTACATTCCGTTTTTGTTCATCTGTGCTTTTTCTTAATAAGCTACACAGCATTTGAATCGCTGCCTCCCTGGAGTTTTACAACAACCTCAGGAAGAAGGTGCATTTCTTTATCCCGATATGATGAATACTCCATGTTTTACCAGTTAACTTTAGAACTGCTTGCAACCTCTTTTGTATCTGCTGAATAGATTTAGGGTCCTGTAACATTTGACCTCTTTTCTGTCTTTTTTGGCCTGGTACACAGACATTCTGTAGAGTTTCTGTAGAGTAGAGACATGTTTATTTTGGAAGTGTGTTGGATTTGGTTTTATTTGTAGATAAACTATAAAATAGTGAAAAAAGTTCTTTCATAAATATTCATTCATAAATCACTTGAACTATAACAATAAAAAAGTCCTCCTAATGTTTTTTAGACATGCCATAGATATTCTTATTCATATCCGTAACCTATTTGAAAGCATTTATTTCTGCAGTTTGCACTAATGATCATGCTGAGTTATGATATGGAGTTTTCTTGTGTAGCAAGGGTGGTTTAACTAAATTATGATAAATTAAATATACTGTATTTTACTAAAACAACCAATTTGGTTACATAACCATCAGCATTATCATTGTGTTTGGTAAACTAATAGTATTCTCAGTCAAATGCTTCACAAGCACTCTCACCATCTTGTTTTCTCTCTTATAACCTTCCTTTGATGCCTTGCACTCTCAAATCATCCAATAACTCAACAGATACCTACATATATGAAATTGTAAAAGAATGACATTTTCATTTATTTTTTTGCTGTTGGAGTGGGTATGAAAACTAGTTATTTAGATAAAGCTCACAGGCACAAGGCTTTAATTCTCTTGTGATATGTAACAATTTGTTAAAAATGATGTGGAAGATATTGTGCTTTATGAAACTCGTCTTTCAATGCCTCCATATATGTGAATTCAGTTCCTCTTATCTGTGACAATTTGGTTTAGCACAATTTTAGCATAAGTCTTTTATTTTATAATGATTATAGAAGGATTTTATAGTGATCATATTCCATACAATACACCTTCAGCATCAGCCTGATGTCTTCATTTTGAACTGTAGGTATTTACAGGCACTTAAACACTAAACACTGTAAACAGTAAACATATTTATAGTAAAGTATTACAATATCTTACATATTATACAACAACATAAACTAGTACACTTCCTCATATCACTGATACAGGACAGGTTTAAGAGTTTTAAGGAGCAGCCATAGCTTATTGGTAGAGGTGAGATTTGCAGACAACCTTATAATCGCCAAAGCAAACCCATCAGCATTTACCATGGTTTTCTCTTTGTGAAAGAAACCTAAATAACCCTAAATACAAGTGGTGATTTTTGTTTTTGGACAGGCAGTGTACCCATATGCACAAAGCAATATATTTTAAATGTATTTCTTTAAAATATTTGTAAAATATATTCAAGTATTTAAAATTGGCCCAATACATTAATGTTACTCAAATATATGCATAAATATATGCAGCAGAAATATACGTATAAATGTATGTTACTTGCATATATTTACAAACCTGTCACTACAGTACACGCACAAATATTAAAATGATCAAAACAAAATTAACAAATAATCCGAAAAAAAATTTAAAAATGTATAAATTGTCCATATCGAGTTTTAGGTTTATATATCTATATCTAAGTTTATATGGCAGCAGAAAATAACAGATCATCACTGACATTAAGACATGGTTGTGAATACATTGCCTTGCAGTTGTCATATATTTCATTCGATTTTAAACTGAGGATTATGTATTTAATATTGACCTCAAATGGAAAACATAAATTTCAACATGACATACTGTTGAAATGCTTTCATTGATACAAATGATGTACCAGTGTGCTTATCCCACAAATAATATAAGAATCAGTTTTACTCTTTCTTTATTCTTTTTATACATACACTGTGGCTACCAGAAATAATTACTGCACACAAGCAGTGTGTTTATCCCATTTATCCCATTGCACATGCAAATGAGCATTTTGTATTAGTAAAATACTAAATCATGGCCTCTGTGTCACTATCTAACATACATAGCCTTGTGACTGGCGCTGATATCTGGTAAATTACTGAGGCTTATTCAAAGCTCAGATAAGAAAATGAAACAATAAAGCTATCTATTTCGTCGCCACTGTACGTAACACACAGAAGGTCTAATTTCCCCTCTGCGTTTAATAAGAACATGTCTGAATAGAAAGCATGACCCTAATTCTGCCCAGCACAGATATACAGCTCTGATGGTGACATATGGATCTGATTAGAGTTATCTAAATCACCTGGCTTGACTTTTGCAACAATAGAAAATGGAATGAAAGGAAAGATAAAGCTCTGTGATTTTCCCAACTGGCTTGCTTTAGTCAACCGTTACCAACCCTCTTATCAAGCACATCAAGAACATGATTCACAAAGACACAGCGAAGAAGGCAACAGAGAATGATAAAATAAGAGTAAAGCCTGACATAGTGATTAATGTATGGAAGAGGTAAGAACAGATGCATGGACAGAGATAAGTAGGCATGCAGACAGAAAGCAATGTTTCAAGGAGACAGTGTCAAGGCTGAGACACACCGACTGAACTGATTAAAGTACCAGTGTAGAGATTCATGCATGAATTCAAATCCATATTAATAATGAATGAATCATGAATCCCTTCCTGGAATTCATGGAATCTGGTGTTCTACAGTCTGTAATTCCCTTCAATCCAAGAAACATATTGTAACTACAATGGATTGAAGTAGATTTTATACAGTACAAAAATTATTTTCAGTTGAGTGTGTGTACAGAACATTACTTTTAAATCTGGTATCTGTATTTTAAAATAAAAATCTCATGCTTGTCACGTCTTGTGTGTTTTCTTTTCATGCTGTACTAACTCCAACAGGTTGACAATCTTTTTTGTCTAGTGGACTAGCATGACATTACATGTCTTAAGAAGGCACATTTATCATAATTACCTTTCTAGCTAGCATTAAACAAAAAGACAATTAGAAAAAAATAAGGAACTGCAGATGACATAACGTAGGTTTGTGTGAATGATGCCATTGATTAGAGTGTGGTGAAGTAGGGGCAAAACAGCTAATGACCACATAATGAGGCCTTCTGTCCTTCATGAGAGCACTACTCAGAACACACAAAAAAAGAATCAATCAAGGAAGAAACCCATTCAAAAAAATAAAACATATCTGATGTATGAACGGTATTTAATAGCTTCGAAATAAGCTAAAATAAGCACCTGACAGTGACAATGACAGACGTAGGAGAGTCAGCTCAGGGTACTAGGAAAATAGATTTGAAGCCTGGCAGTTCTCTTATATGTCATACAATTTGTCATACAAACCATACCATTATTAGGGCTTATGGTTCACACACAGATTAGATACTTATTATTCTATATATGATCACTGATTGGTTGAATTTTACAGGTAGTAAAATACTACTAGCAGAAAGTTACAAGAAATAAAAATAATAAGGTGGTTTGTATACAAATGCATAAACTTGATGGCACAATTTCCAATTCAGAATAGCAGAATTCTAGAAAAAGGTAAAACTGACCCTGTATGTGCAAACAGATTTCAACATGAATCATGCAGCTATCATGTATCAGCTCACCGTAGTATGTTCGGTTCCACATCCTTTTGGTAACACTTTCTCTTGACAGTCGGCCCTGACTGTCTGCTAAGCTTTCATTCAGCGCGTGAGCATACAGCATAAGGCCATCATAGAAGCCTCCAGGTATTATGTTCATCTGCAAAACAAATTCGTAAATCATGTCATACAAATACATTACTGTGCAAAAGTCACCCTATATTGTGTTTAGTACAGACATTTATTTTAGGAATTCTGAATTACTGAGTCAGTACAGAAACGTTTTCCAAATATTATAAATAATAATAATAATAATAATAATAATAATAATAATAATAATAATAATAATAATGTTACAGAAAAAAATGCATGTCAATAAAGCAACCAATTGAAAAAGAGATAAAGAAACATAATGAAGGAAGAAGTGTGACAGTCAGTCCCTCCAGAAAAGCTGGTGCAGATTCTCCAAGATACTCAGTAAAAATGATTATCTAATTTCCTAAGAAAACTGCATCAGCAAAAATGCAATGGGTAGTCACACCTAATCCTGACATATTACTGTTTACTGCTCATTCTGTAGTACTTTACAACATTTCTTTGCATATGCCTAAGACTTTTAAACAGGTTTCA
>JAOVVF010000044.1:22516654-22537144 GCA_028565595.1 Duopalatinus emarginatus
TATTATATTATATTATATTATATTATATTATATTATATTATATTATATTATATTATATTATATTATATTATATTAACACAGAATATTTTAATTAGCTGATACTTGTGTACTTTGGAGAGTACCATAAACTGGTTTAATGGGTAAAGGCTTTCTCACAACCAGTAGAGTACAGAGTTTGGATTTGCAACTGCTAACTTGAATAAAGTTGAGTATCAGCATTAGTTATTAGTACTGCCTTTGTGTTTTTAAACGGTTTTCTTAGTCTGATGGTTTTTGCAGTGAACCTGTATCAAGATGTAAATATTGATAAAGACTTTAAAGCATCTCTGTAAGTAGCCTTGGACAACGAGTGTCTATCAAGGAGTGTCTATCAATGTAAATGTCTGTTATTGTCTGGTGGGGTGCAGCTTCAATGTCAATAATCAATTAATGTATTCTGAACCCTTGTGATGACTCTGATATGCAGTGTTTACTGCACTTAAAAGAAAACCTTGTGGTCCAAAGCAAAAGGAAGTAGAACAAAATGTAGGTGTGGTTCAACAACTACATGAATGACTGTTATTTTGACCTCCATCCAGGTTAATGAGAATGGCCAGATGCTAAACACATGACACACCAAGGACCTTTTACAGTCGTAAGGTCATGATCATGAGGTGATCAATTTGCTACACAAATGTGAAGAAACAAAATAGAAGTCAGTCAAATGTTTGGTGAATCAGAGCCTGCGTGTACATATCTATGTATAATAACATTTTATATAGAACTATTAATTACAGTAATTGATAATTTATGTATCTAAGTAACATCTTACTTAGAAAAGAATAACTGACTAGTTGCTATAAAGTACAGCGTAAAGAGTCATTTTTGTCCTTTTGGTTACTGTAAGGTTAGGGTTAGGGTTCAGCATAGCATTAATTAGCTGTATTATTCTTTATGTCTGAGAAAAATGCTGATGTTTTACAAAAACAAACTGTTGGAGCAAGGCACTGAATACAAACTCAGGCACCTGAAATGGATACTGGCTCAGCAGCCAATACAAACTAACAGGAAGTTTTGTCCAGAGGCCAGGTCCATGACAACTGAAAGATGTTGTTCAGGTTCACTCACAACTAAAAGATGTTTTGTTGTGTGGGACATGTATATTATTTTAATTAACTGAACTAAATGACAGCAGTGAACTCATTATAAATCTAACATCCAGTCAAAAGCTCATGGAAAACTTTCTGATCACCCGAGGCCACATGTGCCTAAAAGTTTTAATGTAAAGACCTATAAAAAGTGTCTATTTAAGACCCTCTTGCTTTCGCTGTCAGACTCACTGATACACACAAAGCATTCCCTTTGACAGCTAAAGTTAAAGGGTAAACTCTGAGGACATTGGGGAATTAGGCATTCTTATTGAAAAAGCACAGATGGTGTGAGGAGTGATATTACTCCGACAAGCATATTGAATATTTATATATGTTTATGTATACATATGTGAATATGCATAGCATTTATCTCTGTATTCTGCATGTATTCTGTTCAAATGTGAACCCATTTGCATTTACACGTACATTATGAATAGAATTCATTTCAAAGGTAATAGCCTTTCAGTATGATAAGTCATGCTGGGTTACATACAATCTCACTCACTCACTTTCAGCGTACTCTTCCTGGTCAGGGTAATAGAGTATATGGATTTTTTTTCCTGAGAACACTTGGCATGTGATAGGAATACACCTGGGATTGGGCACTAGCCCATTGCAAGGCACCAGGCACACACACAATCACACACTTAGTCACACCTAGGGGTAATTTAACATGGCCAATCTACCGACTGCTCTTTTGTGCTCAAATCCACAAAGATACAAGTCTCAAATCCTGATAGCTGCTATAACCTACCAGAGAGTCTTCCACTGTGAAGTTGAACATCTTCTTAGCATTTTCTTTCAGATCAGAGACAAATTCTTTATACTCTGGATTCTGTGGCTCTCTGTAGGTTAGCAGTTTCACGCTCTGAAAGAGAAACAGAGTCCCTGATAAATCATTGTAACATGTAAAAACCAAAGACTGTTTTGTCTGAGCATGTGCATGATGTTCTCACATATACTCTGAAAGAGTCTGAAGATAACCTCTACAGTCATACTTAAAAACCTCTGCTACTGATATAAACAGTCAACACAGCATAACTAGTCCCTGAGACATCCTACACCTCCGAATACAACAGAATTGTATGTGGAATAGTATGGTGTTCATTGCCCACAAATTATTTCCATATTTCTGCCTTCCTACTCTACCAAGTATTAGACTGATTTATCAGTTTTTCTGGCACTTCAGCGTATACAGCTACAGAAAGAAAATGATTTATTATCACACTATTTAGTGTCACCCAGATATGCATGGATTCTCTTTTAAATCTGATTGCTTTCAAGGTTTCTTCCTTTTTTGTCTTTTCTTCTCATCTACATGCTTGGTTTGCTCATTAGGGGTAGATTTATATGCTTGGTGACAATGTCTGTTGTTAAAAACTGCTATACAAAGAAATCTGAATTAAATACAGCAGTACAGGAAGAAAATATCAGGAAGTCTCCCATGCTGCTTTGCTGCTTTTGTGCTCAAGCATTGCTTCAAATGCACATATTAGACCTCAGCTCTCAACTCTTAACCTTACATAAACTGGAAATTAACTGATGAGGAGCCAATTGTGACAGTCAAATGTATTGTATATTGTACATGGGTTTTGGTCCAAATATGCCAACAAGAAAGCTAATATTGCTTGATAGATTAAAGAAAGGCAGCTATCCATACTACTGGAACACAATATAACTGGCACTGGTCAGTTGCACATGTAGTATCACAGGAAAGATTGGCTGAATACTGATATCGTCCCCAAAGGAAAACATGCACAATGAGAATATGCACAGTGCACAATAAAAAAGGTCATATGACCAAGTAACTATAATCAGATGGCAAATTCGGTATGAAACATCATTTGTGCTTTTCATCATCCACTCATTAAACTTGAGAGGAAAATAATAACACAGCTGAGGAAAACTATTCCGGACTGAACACTTGCAAAAAAACAATGCTGAAAACAAACTGACAGGACTACTGTGATGAATATTTATTTTGGTGCAGATTTTCTGCAAAGCACAAATACATTTTTCATTTCACAAATTTATACTTTCCAAAATATCTGTCTGTAGGGCTGTATTTGTGTTGGCCTTGCTGCCCCTTTTTCCTCTCTCTGTGTCCCTTCCTGATTTTTTCCTCTTGCACTCATATTGATACAGTGCAGGCTCTCATACAAAGTCTGGTTTGCTTACCTGGTATGCTTCTCTGGCAAGGTCATCATCAGCGTCTCCTCTGGCCCAAGGCCGGGCATGTTGTGATGCCACTGTGCGTCCAAAGACATCAATGTAAATGAAGACAAACTGCTCCTGAGGAAGATTTGCCTTACGGAAATTTACCATTAGCTGACGAAAAATATCTGGAGTGCAGCACACAAACACCACTGCAAAAAAGGAAAGTGGCAATAAAGTAAGAATACAGGCTATTAAACACAATACACAGATGACAAGACACAGATTTGTGAGCCCTAATTCTGCATATGACAGGCTTAGCTTCATAAGAATTACTTTCCATCACCAGTCTAAATATAGATGGTGCCCAATAGGCCAAATTTCCTAGCACTGACTGGCTGTTCAATAGAGTAATGAGATTACCTCAGCATACAGCAAGAGCAAAATGTCATCATAACACTATTAGGTAGGAATTTGTGGTCTGTGTGTCTGCATGCATATGTGCTCACGCCCAAAAGTAACACAGAAAGAATAAAGCACTTTTGATGATTAGCTCATCAAGTATTTCACATTATACTGCTGATCAATTAAAACACTTTATTAACAGAGGGATGCACTATAACATTATGAAAGCAGAACACTGGCACTGTATATATATATATAAACACCCACCCACACAAAGTTTGTCCATTAAAACTGCATGAAAGAGATAGCCTGATACCCAACAAGGACAGTCATTCCAAGTTTGGAAGAATGGTCATTCATGCTCATCAGCATGCAAGTGCAATATAACCAACACTGCAAAGTCAGTGGGACTTCCATTTCCACAAACCCATGCCTTGAAGTTCATACAAGGACAAAACAGCATTTTATTTACTTGAACAGACCAACAAAGGATAGAATACCTATTTTAAAATCCCATGTATTTTTAAGCACAGTTAGACGGACTGTCTGTCGATAATGTGTATACACTGACACAGAGACTTCCTGTAAAATTTCGTAAGGGTAAAACTATAGAAAGCACTTATTGGAC
The DNA here is from genome assembly GCA_028565595.1 of Duopalatinus emarginatus. NCBI lineage: Eukaryota > Metazoa > Chordata > Actinopteri > Siluriformes > Pimelodidae > Duopalatinus > Duopalatinus emarginatus. The sequence goes on from JAOVVF010000044.1 coordinate 22,520,972, forward strand.
ATGTTGTTTTTTATAGCAGTGTCACACGGTTCCTTTTTTCAAACAATTATAAGTAATATACGACAAGTGAGCAGTGGTGGCTCAATGGTTTAGGGTCTGCATTTCTGATCAGAGGGCTGGGAGTTCATGTCAGTTCACCACACTGGTGGGCACTTGAACAATGCCCTTAACCTTTTCTGCTCAAGGAGCTGTGTATCTTGTGTGACCCCGTGCTATGTCCCCAACTTCCTAATAAGCTGGGATATATTGGGATATATATTGTGATGTATTGTATATGTGACAAATAAACAGACTTAATGTCAAAGACACAGGCATATATACACAAGCACTTACCAGCAAATAAAACTGACTGTATGATCTATGGCTGTCAAACGACAAGGGAGTACAGAGATATGTGTGAGCATAATATATAACATTATAAAGATAAAGGTATTTGAGAAAAGGTTCAGTGTGGTGCATGCATGAATCTTAAAGTCATCTCATCTGCTTTGCTAAACAACTGGACTGTGTTTGTCAACTAGGGTAGATCTGTCTACAGGCAGATTTATTTCTTCTTTTTCTCTTTTATTTATAGTTCATCCCTGAATAAAAACACTGGCAGCTAGCCAAATCGTCTGAAACAGATTGATAAGACATACATTATGTCCATTTTATACCTAATTAAAAGCAATGAGTAATGGCAAAGTCATGTGTGCTAAGGGAAAGTTCAATCTCTTTCCTCTAAATGCAGTCATTTATTTAGGACTTCCTGGAAACTAAAAGCCCATTAGAGTACTAAAGCTCTTACAAACCAAACTAAAGCGCACACAGCGAGCCGTGTGCAGTTCCTAAAGCTATTACCAACAGAGGCAAATAATAAAAACATGGCATAAAAGAGCAAATGGTGAGTGTGTTACCACTAGAGCACAGTCATGAACACATGACCAAAACATACCATCCTCCTCCCAATTACTTGCCATTATCAGTGTGATCTGATCTTACTGTTAGTTTGCATAAAACGATGAATCCAGCAGTTACACGTTTGAATTTTTATTGAAAGTTGGAATGTCAATATTAAAGATGGAAAGTCAATATTAATTTCTCACTGTATTCCAGTGTAAGGTTCAGCTACACAGCTGAGACACACATCTACCTGAATTGGACACTGGGTAATCAATACTCTGTGTGTGGACTGGAGATAGAGAAAATGGGTAGGACATTAGCATGGAGGAAATAGCTGTAGCAGAAGCATAGCTGCAATAAATGTATCAAATTACACTTCTCTAAACGCTGATGCTTCCTCCAATGCTGTAATGCTCAGATAAGAAATATACTGGTATTTACCTCTTTAAGAACTACTAGTGATTTTTTTGTCTTGTAAATATACTAAAAGACCTACTAAAAGATAAGATACTAAAAGATAAAATAAAAGAGATACTAAAAGATAAAATATTTATCTACTCCCATTCTTAGTCAATCAAGTCCACATTTTGATATAGTATAGTATATCAAAAGCATATATAGTATGACTCAACCCTTGAGCAGAATGTTAATGACCTTGGGCTCAGGGGCCGAATGGTGGCATTCTGGCAGTGCCAGTCCTCAAAACCCTTGATGTCCTAGCCATCAATTAGTCCTAACCTACTAAGTGACCACTGCCCCACATTTAAACAACTCAGATTAAATGCAGAAATTAAAATTGTATTAAAAACAAAGTCGACTTGAACATGGCAAGATTGACCAACATATAAATCATGCAAACTTTCACACATTGAACCAGTTCTTTATAAGATATCAGGTTAACATGAATCTTGGATGGGTACACAGAGACAATGGAGGATGGACGGCAGATAAATCACTGCTAAAAACAGCAAATAGCTAATGAAGATGTAGGCACTACCAATGAATGATAAACATGAAGGAAACTATTGAAAAAAAAAACTATTTACTATTATATATATACTATTTATCTAAACAGATCATCTGGTTACACATCCATATAATCCTACAAACAAATATTCGAACAATCATTCTTGAGATATTGTGCTAGAGAGACGTTTACATACTCTAAGGTCAAAAGAAAAGCTCTGAAGATTCATTGGGATTCTTTATACACATAACACCTATATACATCAGCTTTGCGTCATGACATTTTCCTTGCCTTGTGCTTTATTCATTGGCCACTGATAGGGTGGTATGATCCCCCTAAAGTGGATATTAGATAATCATACAACCACCAAGCAACACATTACCAATCCCAGCATCAATTATTTATCATACTCTTCACACTCCAGCTTGCATACATGCACCTCGTTGGCCAGACACAGCTGACTGACTTCTTCACTAACTGTGTAACTACCAAAGTGTGTCAGAGTGTGAGTACTTCTAAATCTGCATTTCGGGAAATGTATTCAGATGTATTTCGTTTAATCAGCTCAGTTGCACCATGTCCACTTCACTTAGCCATTTCCTAAAATAACACAACAGACAATCTTACATTATTAGGTAATGTAGCATAATGCGGTTGTAGCCACAGGATCATCCCCAATTCATCTGAATCATTTGTGTGTGTGTGTGTGTGTGTGTGTGTGTGTGTGCGTGTGTGTGTGTGTGTGTGTGTGTGTGTGTGTGTGATTTCATTAAGGTCGTTAAAGCTTGAATAAGATTCCCTGACCATGTTTCAGCTGATCTGCTAAACAACAGAAGTGTGAATTTCAGGCCTGACTGAAAGATTGTTGCTCCTGACCAGCAGACCATGAGAGGATGGTCATGATCGAACAATTTGCTTATTTAAGCACTCAAAGGCAAGAGCAATCTTGATTGTGATATATGAGGGAAGTAACTGTTTCACTACCTGTTTTGTCCATTATAAGCAGTTCATCAGCAGATTTCCTCTCATCAGCACATTCCTCCTCTAGCAGAGACTCATATGTGTTACATGCATGGCTATTCATGCACATCTACCTCCTCCTCCACCATTAATTAGAGCAATGCATGTTGTTCTTTTTTTTGTCTCCATGGTTTTCACCAGTCCAGCTTAATTTTTAACTAAGGCCAGATGGATTGGACATATGTAAGCAGAGCGCAGTGGAACGGTTAGCTCAGTGCTGTGGCCAGTTTAGTTCAGCATGGGTGCTTCTCCGGCTTGAAACCATGGTGATGGCAGGGACTCAAACTACACATAGAGAGAGTGGCATCTGCAGTGGCATGATTTCCAAGAAGACCAAAACAAGACATCCTGATAATCAGGAATGATATCTCAAGAGTTAGCTAGCACTAAAGACTATATATAATTATTTAGCAACTATGCTTTTATTATCCCAAAACTATTATCCCCAAACTAACCTTTACTTCCAAATCAAGGGCAGAAATTCGTGAAAGAATCTTATGTAAAATCTAATTTGTAAATACTTATGTATGGAAACCGTACTTAAGTCTAAGATTAGAATACTGCGTAGGGTTGCAGTCTGAAGCTAATATGGTGGAAACCTAAAAACAGGTGGGAGGTTCACCTAGCCAGTGCACATGATTGGAACAAAAGACCCCTCTCCTGCAGCAACACATAGCTGAGGGAGAATGAGATGATTTGAAACAATACAAGCTTACATTTGAGAAGCATAATGGGTTTTCATCAACACTGTGTGTGTGTGTGTGTGTGTGTGTGTGTGTGTGTGTGTGTGTGTGTGTGTGTGTACAATGTATTGGTGCTGAAGATCCTGCTGATTCTTGGCTATGAGCAGCCTTGATGAAAGCAGCCCTGCTACAAACAGGCTCACAGCAGCAGCATCTGTCAATCAATGGATTCCGCATACTCTTTGAAAAGCAGAGGTGACAGATGAGAACATTATACTTTCTGAGAGAACACACTATTGGTGTATGTATTTGGTTTTATCTATAACCCTAAACCTAACCCTAGGCTGAGCAAGTAGTTGAAGATCAACTAACCTATTCTGAGAATATATAGTTATGTTCATGAATCATTTGGTAACCTGGTAAACATCTGCAGACAAAGTGAAAACTGTTGAATCACAATCACATGCTGCTGAGGTGTTATAAGTACTCTTACACTTGGCTATCCAAATAACATGTGAACAGCGAATCCTTCATCAAGCAAGACTGAAAGACTTGCTGATTAAAACATTGATCTGCTGAACAAAGGTCCATGATTTTCCAGTATTGGTATAATGCTGGAGATCACAACCAATCATTATGACACCTATACATAATGCCAGTTGGAATCCAATGACAACACATAGGCGGAAAGTTTAATTTCTAGCAGCAATAAATAGCTAAAATGTAATTGTTCACAGATCAGATCAAAAATGAAACCCCAGTTTTATGTGCCTGATACTGTCACCATCACAATTGACCACCATTGTAAAAATACAAGCACAACAAATTCACAAAGGAATACTTTTCAGAAATTACAAGTCCAGTTTGTGTGGAAATGTTTTAAAATAAACAAAACAGCAACACCATTTATAACACACTTATAGAACTCATAGCATTTCTTAACAGAAGCATTATAATTATATAAGCTGTTCATGAGTGCATGTCATAAAATTAATCATAAACCATAATAAATTTTTACCATACTGCAACCTGTATGTAAAGACCATGATTTGCCTGTGGTTAATTTTAAGGGGAACTCCTTCACTAAGTTATATTATAAAACAACATTGCTCAGACACTGTTGGTCTTTACAGCATAAAGTAGAAGATGGGATAAAAAGTGGGACAATTTTGGCAAATGACGAAGCCTGTTTTCACAGGAAATACCGATGGATCTGATATAATGTGCTGTACTTCCTTATACGGTGACCTCTCATTATAAAGGTTGAGTGGATATTTTTATATTCTTTAGGGACCTAAAGAAAAGTTACAAAGTAATAATTAAAATTCTCGTGTTGGGTTGAGAATCTTATACAGCATCTAAAGTTCACAGGTGTAAGCTATGTTCAGCCTTTTTCAGTAAAACCAACTGTATATATATATATGTATGTGTTAGGGTCAGAAGTGACAATTTAGATAAACTATGTAACTGTACACCAAAACCTAAAATGTGCAAATCATTTGAGGAAGATAGAGGTGAAAAGGCACCAGATTCAAAGGAGGTCTCTTCCTTTTAATTTATTCATTTATTGTGTAATTTTGTACAGTGAAAAGGGAAGCAGTATGTGTTGAAAGGATGCATGCTTTCTGTAGTGTTTTGTATGACCCTATTTGCTCCCTGATTTCTATAAAAGTCTTGAGTTTATTGAATACCAATGGAATTTTTTTTACTTACATTTGGTATTTTCTAATCAACAATCAAAACAAAATGCTGTACAAATTTTGTCCACTCTTTTGAATTTTTTTCTTCTGATCATTGTCCTGAGATGTAGTTTGTTGTATAGTGACAGAAGTCAGTAATTATAGCTAACAAACTATGAAGTAAATGTTGTTCTAATGAAATAGGATAGACAAAACAGACTAAAAAGATTGAGGTAAATGATATAAAACAAATATGCTTCCTAACATTTTTCCCCAAGTTAGACTGATTGACTACATATGAGATATATGAATATGCACAAAGATAACACATGCCACTGGAGTGGAAACCATGATTCATTTCAGTTGATAACTACAACTTAGTCAATATGTAAGTCAACAAGACAAAAATCAGACACACTCACCTCTGCCCTCCTCTTTTATTTTATGCAGATGATCAGAATAGTTGATGGGCCTGCTGTCCTCCTCAAACACAAGGTCCGCTGTAGTGATGTTGGCATCATGCATTTCTATGTAAAGCCCTTCGATGGCAAAATAGCACTCGCGCTCACTCATTTTGCTGTCTCCAAACATCAGCAGGGTGTGCTGGTTCCAGCCAAAGTGTCTACACACATGAAGGCCAAACTCACCCAACTTTTTGTGTGTTGGGCCTGTGTTAGTAATGGAGGTATATACCCCGGCTTGGAGGAGAAATCCTACGGCTGGTGCCCCTGCTGTGATCATGGGCAGACCCCAGTGTGTGGTGAAGAGACCCACAGGAGAGGCTGTGTAGTCGCAGCCTGGGCCAATAAAAGCCCAAGGCTCATGAGTGAACTTCAGGTCCACGGCCATTAGTGGAGCAACAGACTCAGAGCAAATGCCAGCAGCATTCTCACTGTTATTAAAAACATGGCGCAGTGTGTACCCAGGCAGGAGCGAGGAATCGGCATTGATAAGCGATATTGCACGCAGTAAGGCAGGTCCCACACGTGGCCAGGCCCATGGGTATAAGGTATTGTTCTTAGGCAAAATAACAGCCAGTGTAATGTTTTCCTCTTTGTGCGTGTGTTTGTGTGGCTCATGGGCATGAGAGGATCTGGGATGGATAGAAACACAAAAACAGCAGAGCAGGAGCAACAGCAGTGGGGCTACAGAAAGTCTGCCTCCTCCTAACCAGCACAGCAGCCTCATGGCTCCACACTTCACTCACCTAAGAATCTGAAACGCTGCACACACACATACACACACACACACACATACACACACACACACACACACACACACACACACACACACACATATATAGAAATCTTTATGCCAGCACAAAAGAGGGTAATCACTACATATGAATGCTCTGCTCACAAAATATTGTGAAAGCATTTGAATGAAATGTTCCTTATTTTATTTTAATATTTAAAAGATTCATATTATTATTTGAATATTTAATATGTAAAAATATATAGAAAACAAGAATTGGAAAAACTGAGAATCGATAGAAATCAGAATACAACATGAATTTGCTTTGCTGTGAAAGTTGAGCTGAATACAAATTTGTTCATTTTAATTTCCAGTGATTGTGGTGCAATTTGGTTTAGTGATCAGGTAAGCAAAAGTGGCACTATGGATGACAGTCTGTCAGTTAATGGTGTACATTTAGGTTTTTTTAATGCTGGACCGTTCAAACTGTATAATTAAAATATACTGTATATTTATCACACATATATTTACAGTATAAATACAGTATATTTGTCACAGTATATACAGTCAGAAGTGGTCTGTGCACACATTTAAAACACATAAAACATGAGGTCAGAACTCTCCACTCTACCGAATCAGATGGATGTTATGACAGATGTCTGAACAGACCCCTTAATAATTACACATGCTGTACAATTCTAACGGTAAACACAAAGCCATACTGTTTATTCCCTGCTGATCCTGGCTCAAGTTTGACTGCCTTGATACATATTTATTTCCTGAGAAGAACTTGGTGTGAAATAACAAGCTAGTTTAATTTTGTAATTGAAATTTAATTGAATTTGATTGAGTGGTTTATACAAATCATTTAGCAAAGCTGTTCAGTTTTTCTTACATCTGTTATTGCAAATATTAGAGGAAATACAGAACATTAGTAAAAAAATAACATACTAATGTGTTATACATACTAAAACATACTAAAGAGTTAACATACTCCCTTAAATATGATTGTCAAATATACCTGACTGTTCCTGTACATGCGACCACTTGCCGCTTTTCAGGAACACAGATACACAAGATTTATTGCAATCCAACATTTACACTAACAGGCTCTTTAGAGCGATTGGGCTGAGAAAAGCTCTGGATCGTGTAGCCCCGATTTGAAAGCAAAATAAGCAAAAGCCAAAAAACTAGCACTGTGGTATAATGATTGCACACACACCTTAAAACAGACCATTCAGTAATTAGAGCGTAAGTGGTGTCAAACTAACCTTTTACTGTAGCAGAACTAACTAGGAAGAAGACCACTTCAGAAGCATCCACACCATCACTATGTAGTAGTGATGATTTTAAAAACACAAGGCACAAAATTAATACTATTAATCTAAATCCAAGCAATCTGATAGCAAACCAAATAGATGTCAGTATAAATACCAATGATTAGAGTCTTTTAACCCACTCCAAGAGACAGAGCTAATTTCACTAATTTCTTCATCAAGATCATCAACATGTATACTAGATCCAGTACGCACAACTTTCCTCAAACAGATACTACCGGAAATAATTGGACCTCTTTTAAAAACGATACTCTCTTAGTACTGGCTTAGTACTTAGTCTATGTCCCTAAATCAGTTATCAAACCTCTGATTAAAAAAACCTAACCTGACCCCTGCGAGATGTCTAATTACAGACCAATATCTAACCTCCACTTCATCTCCAAGATCCTAGAAAAGGTTGTAGCATATCCATGCCTGCATAGAAATAACATTTTGAAAGTTTGTCAGTCAGGATTTAGGCCTCATCATAGCAGCGCTGGTTAAAGACAGCACTGGTTAAAGTTGTGAATGACCTGTTACTGGCCTCTGATCAGGGTTGTGTCTCCCTGCTTGTGCTGCTTGACTTAAGTGCAGCTTTTGATCACACTATACTCCTTCATAGACTAGAAAATGTTGTTGGAGTTAAGGGAACAGCCTTGTTGTGGTTCAAGTCTTATTTGAGCGACTGTTTTTCGATGTAAATGGTTACTATTCTACACACATTAAGGTAAGGTTTGGTGTACCACGAGCTTCTGTTTTAGGCCTGTTATTATTTGGTCTATATATGATACCTCCGGGTAATATTATTCGTAAACATGGTATCAGCTTTCACGGTTATGCTGATGATACACAGTTATATGTGTCAGCAAATCCAGATGAGAGACACCAATTGGTCAAGTTTAGGAATGTGTGAAGGACATTAGACACTGGATGTTGGACAATTTTCTTTTACTAAATTCTGATAAAACAGTATTAGGGCCACAGGCAGCTAGAAGTTTCTAATTACTTATTAACTCTGGATGGTCTTTCAGTTACATCAAGTACAGCTGTTAAAGACCTTGGTGTGAATATTGATTCCATGCTTTCTTTTGAAGCTCACGTAAAAAATATCACCAGGATAGCCTTCTACCATCTTAGAAACATTGCTAAAATAAGAAATATGATGTCACTACATGATGTGGAAAAACTTGTTCATGCATTTGTTACCTTTAGGTTGAATTATTGTAGACAACCTTGTTGTCTGGTTGTTCCAGTAGGTGCACAAACAAACTGCAGTTAGTCCAGAATGCAGCAGCCAGAATCCTTACAAGAACCAGAAAATATGAACATATCACCACTGTCTTATGTCTTATTTGGCTTCCAGTCAAATTTTGCAGTGACTGTAGTATAAAATACTACTATTGACTTCTAAAGCAGTGAACAGTTTCGCATCACAGTACCTTAGCGAACTTCTGGTCTCTTATGATTTACCCCAGCTACTTCAATCAAAAGGTGCATGCTATTTGCTGATACCTCGAATTATGAGGGCTACATCATGGGCAGATCCTTCTCTTATACAGCCCCATATCTATGAAACAGCCTTCCAATTAATGTTCGGGACTCAGACACAATCTTAGTTTTTAAGTCTAGGCTGAAATCATTTTTAAGTCAAGCATATTCTTCATAGTTTTCCATTGTTCAAGGTGCAGAGCTGAACAAGGTGCTTCATGTCATTAAGTATTTTGGTAAACTTGAATGTTTGGATGCTGTCGCCCCTTCCCCACTCTTATGTGTTCACTCAGGTTTAATGACGGTGGAGTGGCTGACTGCTTTATGTCCCAAGGCGCCCTCATGTCTGTGTCACCTTCTGGTTCTTCTTGTAGTTATGCTATCTTAGCTAGTCTGCCGGAGATGCTCTTTGCACAACTTACATTTATTGTGACCATTACATAAAAGTTGTATATCTTTTACATACTCTCTGTATTCTCTTCTCTATCCTCTCTCTTCACGTCCCACTAGGATGAGCTACACCTGATATGGCTGAGGCACCAGGAGATACCAGTGACCCCGATTTCTGATTCCTCCTGCTCCCCAAAACTGCCTGACCCATTCTTATCTTATCCACCCTTATATTCTTGGAGTCTCATCTGACCTAACATGGACATGGACAGTATAAAGAACACCATAATGGACAGATGTAGAAACAATAAATTAGATTGCAGACTTTAATTAATTCTCTGGCTACTTGCACTTTTTTATTTATAATTGCACTATCTGTGTCACCCAAATGATGATGGGTTCCCTTCTGAGTTTTGTTCCTCTCAAGGTTTCTAACTGTTGTCATCTCAGGGAGTTTTTTCTTGCCACCATTTTCCTTGTCGTCACTATCTTGTTCATCAGGGCTACAATTTCTACAAATGTGCAACCCTTTATGTTATTTCTGTAAAGCTGCTTTGGGACAATGTCCATTGTTAAAAGCGTTGTACAAATAAAATTGAATTCAGACCCGAAGCACCCTATGACCCTAGGTTCTTCACTGAAGATGTGTCCAAGTAACACCAGAAGGTGTATTCAAATTCTTGACAGATGTAGAAACCAAGAATCAGATTACTGACTGATAACTATATCTAAATCATCCAAATGAGAATGGGTTCCTTTATGAGTCTGGTTCCTCTCATGGTTCCTTCCTCTTGTCATCTCAGGGAGTTTTTCCTTGCCACTGTTGCCATCGGCTTCTCATCAGAGATAAAATACCAATAAATGTATAACCTGTTCTGTTATTTCTGTAAAGCTGCTATGGGACAATGTCAATTCATAGATAGATAGGTAGATAGATAGCACTAACTGCAACATCTGCACACATATTCTCACATATGCCCATGATTGGCTAGTGTCAAAAATTGTTAGTCTAAGCAGATAACTATGGTATAAGTGGATGCACCCTATAACTCAATAATAGAGTATGTAAAACCACTTTGACTAATATCCCACCAGTCAACTCAATGGGGTATGAACTCTAACTTGGTCATTCCAACACCTTATTTTTTTATCCATACAGATGTCAATATGTTGGTGTACTTGGCATCATTTTTTTTTATTGTATAACCCAAACCAGCATCGCATATGTTGCATTATAGACAACCTCACATTTGTCTCAAAAAGACATAAAGTGCAGTAAATGCAAGATTCCCAGGCCCTGTGGCTGCAAACAAGCTCAAATCATCAACTCTTCTCTGAGCCTTCTCTGAGCATTAAATGGTCTGACTTTGGACTGAATTAACCGAGATGCACAATCTTGGTAGTAGGGGTGTGAATCTCTGTCTGGCGATTCAATTTAATTCCAATTTTTGGGGTCATGACTTGATTCAGAATCGATTTTTGATTCAGGAATTTTTCTATTCAAATGGTCTATAAATTTTGTTTAAATTATGTCATTGGCAAGATGAAATAATGAAATGGCAATTTAAACAAATAGAACATTTATTTAAAACAATAATTTAGGTTAAATTTATACTAAATATAGTATTGCATATAAAATTCTTTAACTTAAATGACCAGTATTAGGTTATATTAAAAAATTCTATCAGTAAACAAATAATTCAAAATATATTAATACAAAACATAAACACAGGCTTCAGTCTACCATAGTGCATTAACCTTTAACTGAAAATAAAATAAATACTATAAAGTCATAGTGCATTACTGCATGCTAGCGGACTCCATTCAGACAAAGGTAGCTGGCTAACTAGCTTGCTGCATTGCGGCCCAGACAGCCTTCTTCTACGGTGGCCAAGTGGACATGTAATGCGATATGCAGAACACTCTGGAGTAGGAGCGGCAAAAATAAATCTTAAACGCATTTTAAAATCGATGTTTAGGGGCATTTTAAATTGTTCCTTTAAAGAATCATTTTCTTTAAAGCTCCTACTTGGGAAATTGTCCAACTTTCTTGAAGGACCTCCATTTGAAACTAGTCATCCTTACTGCAGAATTGTGATTTTTAAATTCTTTGGAGACAGCCTTATAGCCTATTCCAGTTTGATGAGCAATTACATTTGCTTCTCTGAGATCACTGTTAATGTCATTTTCCTTGGAATGATGCAGACACACCTAAGTACACTACAACACTATCAAAATTTGAAGAACAACTAAACTGCCTAAAAGTTGCATGTAGCATGCAGTATTCAACCAGACTGGAACTCTGTAGTGTACTACAGGTACTACAGGTAGATGACGCACTACTGGTTGTTGGTATTGCTCTCACTTAACCTACAATTAAGTTGAAAAAGAAAGCGGTTACAACTGTTCTGGACAGCAGTGCAGATCTCCTCCACCACTTCCTTCTCCTCCTATTTTTAAAGTTCTGCCTCTAAATTCTTTTAGACGAATTCACAGCTCATGTGACTGTTTAGTATGCTACACGTTTGTCAACTTTTCTTACTATACTGTATACAACAGACGGTATATACTACTGTAGTATGCAGTATGCAGTATAGTAGTATGCCTTTATGAAAACAGCATGTGTATTTATTTTCCCCAGCTGATTTCTTAATGAAGGTTTACTTTTTGGGAAAGTAATTATATTATCATATTAACACACAATTGTTGGTGTCATCTGGGGTAATTTCTTTGTCCATAGATATTGGTAAGGACTGTACAATTGTGAATTACTTGCAGAAAAGAAAAACAGAAAAAAAAACCAGAATTGAACGGCGCACATCACAGTATCTGCCTAACTATGTATTAACTACATCTACCAATGTATTAAATATGGATTTAATTGAAGTTGTAGCTCATTGATTAAGATTGGATTATTGCTTGAAAAAGAGAGTTAAAATCCTAGTGCTGCCACTGCAGGGCCTCCAACTGCTCAGTTGTATAAATATGATTAATGTAAGCTGCTCTGGGTAAAAGTATGTAAATGAAATGAATTTTATGCATGTCATAGATATCAAAGTTTCTCTCATTTTCATCAGATTTGTTTGAATGGTTTGGTTGAAATTGGTTAAAAATTAACCTGTACATGGTGTAGTCATGTCTGATTGCATTGCTAGCAAGGAAACGTTATATGCATGGTGGGTAGTTTGTATGTGACCTAGGACCAGTAGGGTGTGTATGTAAAGGGGGTTTCTGCTCTTCCTCTCTTTCCTCTCAGTTTCCTCTCTTTCTCTCCAGGCTGAAAGTGTTCAACTTCTACCGGAAAAGTCTGGAGACCTCCTCCAAACAGACAGTGAAGAAAGAGAGAGTGAGGGAGAGTCCGAGCCAACAGTAGAAGAAAGGGAGAAAAAATAGCAAGGGCCAAAATGATTGAATGCAGATCCAAGAGAAAGGGAACCGAGTAGAGAAAGGGCGTGGGAAAAAAAGGGATCAACAAGATATTAAGCCTTGTACATCATTTGTGCATTTTCCATCTGTTGCACCAACCTAAGTTTTTTAATGTGTTTTACACAGCTATAGTTTGTCTGAAATATGTAAAGCATAATGACGTTCAGCATTATGATTCTGTACAAATTCATATTAAAGCTCCAAAACAGTGTTTGCACTTATTGTCTGTGTGCAGGGGTTTTCCATGTCACACCTCTTTCCAATAAAAATCTCTCTCTCTCTCTCTCTCTCTCTTTCTGTTTCTTTCCTCTCGTTCTCATTTTCCCATCCTCCCTTCACTCTTTCTGTATTTCCAAGGTGGAAAATGCAGCATCACACCTACCATGGCTCTTTACATCTCCCAAAATAAAGTGGGCCTCTCTCCTCTCCCTCCCTTTCTCTTTCCCTCTCTTTGCCAAACTACTCCACCCAGTCCCACACACCAAATGCTGGTTTCACCATTATACAGCTTAGTTCGTCTGCACTCAGAACTCAGAACTTGTGCTAGTTTTTCCCGCTCTGTTAGTCAACTCCGTTACATGCTAGTTTAATACAGCCAGTGTCCACAGATCACATATTTTCTCAACCCAACGAACAAATATTATGGCGGAAGCAACTGTATACCTATATGTGTATAACATAACATTGCATTACTTTTTTAGTCACTTTTAAAAATGATCTGATTAAATGCACTGGTGTTACACTAAATCTTTTGTGTCTTGCTGGGAATTAAATGTAACTATAAGCAGCTATTCTATATCATATTTAATAAAGTAAGAAATTGTTAGTTTTAACAAAAAATACTGTGGTATAAGAAGAATAAACTTCAGGGTGTGCTGTTATTGGAGAAAATTGAAATTAAAGGTGGTAAAAGTATCCTTAGTTCATATCAGGCTACATCACCTTCATTGATTATTTTTGATAAAGTACATGCCAAAATGTTTTTCTTTCCTTTTTTCAAAATTATTTATAGTCTCTATTATTTGGTGTCTATTATGAAGATAAGATAAGATAACGCTTTATCTGTCCCACAGACGGGAAAATTTACAATCTCACAAAATATAATATAAAATTATAATTATAATCAGATTAAGCATTATTTGGTCATTTTGAACAATGTATTAACTAGCATTAGCATTGACAGTTTATTGGGTTATTATATCATTATATATAATAACAGATTATATCTATTCTATTATTTTCCCAATGTAAACTTGCATTAAAGAAAGTAACATATAAGCAAATGTCTGTAATTAGTCATTAAGGTTTCAGTGGGCATACAAGCTGTTACTGTGAAAACACAGCTGACAAGCCCATGACTTGTGGATGACCAAATAGACCTAGGCCATGATAAATTTATGAAATAAATACATTTTAAACAGTAGTATTTTGCATGTCAATAGACCATTAAACATTCCTGGACAGGAGACTAAACCCTGCTGGGACAGCATTCCTGGTAGTTCTGCACAACATTAGCTGTCTAAGGACATCAGTTTATTTAGGTATATTTGCTCATGCTATAAAACACTGATTGTTGTCTTTCCTGACATTTCTTACACTTTTTTTTATGCTTAAGGATTTATGCATAAGGAATAGAAACAATAGACTTTGCACTTGATGTAACTAGAACTTCTCTATTTCAAACTTAATTATATGACTACAATTGTTATTAAATTGATATCACCAGTATTAATAAGACTACAGTATAGCCTGCAATTTAAGCAATTTGATGAATATCTCCCAGTGTCTGAAAGAGGGGATTTCCCTCTCCAACAACCACATACCAAGACTTCAAACCAATTATGTTTAGAGATAAGAACAGGAAGTCTGAATCAGAACAGATGCTTTTTATAATGCAAGTTGTTCATTGTGTACAAAAGAGGCATTGAAATGGAAAAAAAAAAAAAAAAAAAACTAAAAAAAAGGACAAAAAAAATTAAATAGATGGAAATGGTGAAAGCAAATCCAAACATTAAGCATGCATGAACGGTTAGTAAAAATTAATAAAATAAATTAAATTAAACAAGTAAAAAAAAAACAATCTGAATAAAAGTTTGAATAAATTTGCCCCTGGGTAACTTACCATGACTGAGCTCTGTGTCTTTGCCTACATGGCCGTTATATTGTCCTTTTTCTCCATGTGATCCAATATCATCAGTAAAATCCAGAATGTACACTTTTATCTTGAACGTGTCAGTGTGTGTCAGTCAGAGTGTGTGATATAAATGCTGAGCGTGGCATGACTGCAGGTCATTATATTATGATTTGTCTGGTTTCAGCGCGCTATGTAAGAGGCGCTTGTCCCGAGATAGTCTGCCCGATGTTTTCTCAGGTTGCCAGGTTGACGTATTATCAACCAGACAAAATAATTTCCACACAGTCTAATGGTTAATATTATTGTGCATATATGTTGCTTTAACCATGATCTGCTTTAAAACAATATAATACCTAAGTTATACTATATGATACTATATGTGTATGTTTGGAGGACGGTTTTTTTTTCTCTAACGTGAGTGAATGGTTCTTTGGGTGCTTGTCTTAATTCAGACGATCTGGCAACCCGTTAGTTAAGTCCCGCCCCGGCATTTAGACCGGCGGCGCTGTAGAGGCGCAACTGCAGTTGCTGATCAGTCCAACTATTCAATCTCCCATCCAGAGTGTATAAACAACCACACACTGTTTAACCACGTACCATTTTCCTTTTCACACACACACACACACACACAATCTTTATATACCGTGTGGGGAAATTAATTTCTGTAGCTGAATGCTAAACTCTAAATTTTCCCCAAACTTTTTACTGAACTTAATAGAACTTTATTAAATAAGATTAGATTATTTTTAAGTCTGCTTTTGCATTGCTTTTCTGTCCAATGAAGAGACCAGTTACAAAGATTATTATTATTATTACTATTATTATTATTATTATTGTTGTTGTTGTTGGTGTTGTTGTTATTATTGTTGTTGTTCTGTTCTTCTACTTTTTCTTTTTCTTCTTCTTCTTCCTGGTGGTGTTGTTATTATTATTATTATTATTATTATTATTATTATTATTATTATTATTATTATTGTTGTTGTTGTTGTTGTTG
>JAOVVF010000044.1:22578342-22613093 GCA_028565595.1 Duopalatinus emarginatus
CTTATATCTCATATATATATATGTTTATATTATACATATAATTGTAATATTTACATTTATGGTGAGCAAAAAACTAACTAATGTCATGAATAAACCTGTCTGTTCTGTCAGACCCGTACGTGAAAGTGAACGTGTTCTACAACCGCAAACGCATTGCCAAGAAGAAGACTCACGTGAAAAAGTGCACGCTGAATCCTGTTTTTAACGAATCCTTCATCTACGATGTGCCCGCTGATCTGCTGCCCGACATCTCTATCGAATTTCTGGTTATGGACTTTGACCGCACCACTAAGAACCAGGCCGTGGGGCGTCTGGTGCTAGGAACACACAGTCCCTGCCCCTCTGGTTCCTCCCACTGGCAGGAGGTCTGCCAAAACCCGCGCCGGCAAATCTCCAAGTGGCACAGCCTTGTCGAGTATTGAGGTTCTTCACACGTAAACAAACGCACATACACACACAAACATACAGCAACACACACACATACAATATACAATAATGATATACACAACCACATGAGGGAACCCTCAAGGCCCTAAGAGAGACATCTGTCTTTAAAAATAGGACTAGAAGAAGACCGTGAATTAGAGCACTTCACATGGACTTAAGAAAAACACACTGAACTTTTACAACAGCTATGTAGTGATAGTTCGTTAAATAACCCTTTCTAAACCGTGCTGTTTTAGTCATCAGTGACACACACACACATATTCACACAAATGTGCATACACACACACACACACTGATCAATAGTAACTTAAGAGACCAAAATATTGCTATGTACACTATTTTGAGACTGTTACGAGTACACTCTTCTGAACTTAGCATTGATTGTATGTATGTTTAAATTAAGATGTAACGTCTGCCGCCACAGACCTCACTACACTGCTGTAGTTCACTGTACCGCATGTCTGAGTAACACAAGATTTACTGTAAAAACTCATGAAACCAAGCAAACAGCAGTCAGTGCTGAGAAGTGACAAGATGAATAATGATGTTCAAGTGACATGCAGATTTACTTTACATGGGTATCAGGTAAAAATTCACTCTGCCCTCCTACTTAGCATGTGAGTGATGATGGTGCTAAGGATGATGCTGACCCTATATATATAATCCATAACATTAAAACCACAAAACAATTGACAGGTTAAAAAAATTGATTGATTATCTTCTTGGGACATATTGGGCAGCAAAGGAACAACCAGTTCTCGAAGAAGTTAGAAGCAGAAAAAATGGGCATGTGTCAGAACCTGAGTCACTTCGACAAGGACCACATTGTTATGGCTAGACGACTGGGTCAGAGCATCTCTAAAACAGCAGATCTTGTGGAATGTTCACAGTATACAATGGTTAGCACCTACAAAAAGTGGTCCAAGAAGTGACAACAGGTAAACCAGTGGCAGTGTTCATTGGTGCCCAAGACTCACTGAAATGCTTGGGGGTGAAAGCTAGCCTGTCTGGTCTGATCCCACAGAAGATCCACAAAAGGATCTTGGTGTGATCGATACCATAGCATACCTTTAGAGGTCTTGTGGAGTCTATGCCTTGATGGGTTTTTTGGTAGCTGTTTATGCAGGTGGTGTTAATGTTATGGCTGATAGGAGTATATATGGTTGCTCTTTTATTTAGCGTATTCTTTTGAAAGGGTTCATTCATTTGTGCAAACGTGTGACTAATACAGACCGAGGATGGGTTAAATGCCATTTTTCCTTATTGTCCACACACCATCCAGTTAAACCACGCTTCACTGTGAGGCTATATTCAATTAATATGAAGCCAGTCCACATACTGTACAGTGTGTACTGTACATATAGCACTCTCAGACTCACTTTGAATGTCACTACATCTGTAAGATCACACATTCTCCATGTAGCTACTTTTATATTTTTTTCTCAGTCTTTTTAAACTCTCTCTTAATGTCACTGTAAATACTGTACAAACTGTAAAGGGGCACTGGTGTGTATTTAATAGGTATTGTACTATATGCACTGAATGCCAATGGCATGATTGTTTTTGATATGGTGTGGTGTGTTATCTGAACAGACTGGAATCTGTAACAGGTCTGTTAGAACTAATTGTACTGGGTTAATACACTGTATAGATGATGTCTGCTCTCTTACAGCGAATTGTACTGAACATTACATTTTGGCTTTTTTTAACTCTGACCTGGCAGGTTGGTGTGTCTTGTTACAGCAGACTCGGTTTGATTGTGGTACTGCTGTATACTGCACACACACCTGACAAACCATACACCATACACTCTCCCTCCTCTACTCTCCCGCTCACAGTTTCCAGTCCTTTTAGACATCTTTTGCACTGGCAACATTGGCTATCGTTTTTATGGGGTCATATAATAGATGTGACAGTAATGGGTAGAATATTAAAAAAAGGCCTTGATTTAACATGATTTAAGGGTTCTCATGACCCTAACTGAACACTTCTTCTGCTGTAGTCTCACTAGCAGTCCATTGTAAAGTTTTTTTTTTAATGAGTATTACTGGATCAGATGAGGAAACAAAAATCAAAATACTAGAAGGTAACCAGAAGGTATAACAGTTTTATGTTAGTCCAAATAATGTTAATTGGATGGACTTCTGAGTTTGAAAATAAAAAATGAATACTTACATTGCTGAATGTTCAGTGACATTTAATATAACACATATAACACATTAACCTGTATGTTGGTGTTCTTGAACACACTGAATGTGCTAAATTAAATGTGGTACAAAAATGAAATTTGCCTCGTGTCTTTAAAGCACATTTTATCTGTTTCAGACTCTAGATAATGTATCCTAAATGAAGAAGGCCTGATATATCACTTCACTCTGCTTTTTAAAATTTCCCATTTTGGTGTCCACCTATTGTACAGTAATTTACTTGCAATACAGAATGCAATTTATTCATCTTCAGTTTTATCCTCATAGGATTTGTCCCCAGAACACTCAAGAATATTAAGCACATACATCTGTTTTGTTTTGTTTTTGCATATGACATTAGTAACATTTTGTTATATTAGTAGTTTTTTAATGATTCAATAGTTTAGGGTTTCACAATCCTGTAAAAATATAACACTTTTATCACTGTGATTATCAAGGTGATTCTATTGAGATATAAAACCTGATACTGAGGCTCTGAAGTGTGATTTGAGTATGGAGAGTAACTCCAAACAAAATTTCATATCAGAATAGTCGATACCTCACATTACTTCATGGGTAGTATTTGTTTTCCACCAGTTTGAAAGTTATGTATTTGCTAATAAAATCAAACAAAAACCAGCAAATCATATTTCATCAAATTATCTCTTAAGATCACCTGATTTTAAAAATCTATTTTTTTTATTACGTATTATGTCTAAAGATATACAGATGATGATGTTTACTGGTGCTTTACCTCAAGCAGCCTAACTTGTTATACTTATAAAAACCACTAGATGTCATTGTTTTTAATACTCCAGAGTTTTTGAACCATTACTTTCGGAGAAAAGCTTCCAAGTTTCATGAGGCTTCATTCTTACATCAAGAGCCACCACACACAGATATCTCCAGGGAACAGGTTACAACTGCCATATTCCTAAAACCAAGCCACCCCTGAGCCTGAGCCAACGTCAGGCTTGTCTTACCTGGACTATGGAGAAAAAGAACAAGATTGTTGCTCAGTCCTTTTATTCAGATGCAACAATTTTGCATTTCATTTGAAAATATGAAGTTTTTGCAGTCTGTGATAGTTCGGGGTAAGTCTTCTGCTGGTGTTGGTCCACTTTGTTTTATTAAGTCCAAAGTCAACACAGCTGTCTACCAGGTGAATTTAGGGCACTTTATGCTTCAATGTGCTGACAAGCTTTATGGAGATGCTGATTTCCATTTCCAGCACCTGCCCACAGTTCCAAAACTACTACACCTGCCAAACCTACTTCCAAATGGTTTTCTTACCATGATATTACTATGCTTGATTGGCCAGCCAACTCTCCAAGCCTGAACCCCATGGAGAATCTATTGAGATAATGATAAAGAGGAGAACCGCCTGATTACACAATACAGATGAACTGAAGGCCACCATCAAAGCAACCTGGGCTTCAATAACATCTCAGCAGTGCCACGTTGAAGTACTGATTGACTCCATGCCATTCTGCATTAATGCAGTAATTCCTGGTAAAGAAGCTCCACCCAAATACTGATTGTATAAATGAACATACTTGAAATTAAAAGTAATAATAATTTGAGATGAGATTGAGATGTTGGATTTTTTATTTTTAATGAGCTATAAGCCATGCTGATCAAAAGTAAAATCAGGCTTGAAGTAAGTCACTTGACATGTAATAAATCTAACATATATCACAGTTAAACTTTTTGAAATGGCTTACGAACAAGCATGAACATTTTCATGATATTCTACTTTTCTAGAGCATATGTTTAAGTTAAAAATAAGTATGTGAGGAAACAGACTTTTAATATTTGAAACGTTTGAATGGGAAGCCCAGTAGCACTGTCTCCTCACAGAAAAAAACACTGCCTGGCTTTGATTCTCTAGAAAGATGGCCAGGTGTTTTCCCCATGTCTGTTTAGGTTTCCATTGGGAGCTCTGGTTTCCTCCTACTGTCCAAACGCATGCAATACTAAATTGCCATGAGGTATAAGTGTGTGTGACCATGTCTGTCTGTGAGTCTGCCCTGTGATGGACTGATGACCTGTCCAGGGTGTTACCTTGACTTCTGACCAGTGAGTTCTGGGATAGGATCCAGCACTCCCACAAACCCAGTAGCAGGATAAGTGGTAGGATGAGTGAGGATCTGGATGACACTCATGTACATTGCTGTGCAATGACCAATTGTAGTTTTTTTTTTTTTCATATTTTGGTGTCAAATTTGTCTTCCTGTTGGACAAATAATCTCTTACAAAGTATTATCCACATCAGACATGATCTTTAGATACAGTATATTTGAATAACAGAGTCAGATTAGATTCCCATTACAATTAAATAATGTATTTTTTATGTGCTTACACTTTTATGTGCTAACCCTTAGTCATGAAAATTTCATAGTATACTATATATATACACAGTGTTCTTGCTCCTGAACCACAAGAGGGAGCAAATGTTCTTTGTTCAGCTGCTCCGCTAATGCTTTGATATTTTTCCCATTGGTTCTAAAACCACACTGGGTTAAAGCTTTCCACAATTGCTTAGAAATGCCAAGGACCAGTTTATCTGCTTTCAAAATGTGGGTTTCCAATCTAACCCACACTGTTTAAATGCTGAAAGCTACACTTTAGCTATGTCCTGATAACATACCTTTCATTCCTCATAAATTCCTCACAATAGACTCTATGTCCAAACATATGTGTTTTTTTCCCGAAATTGTTGCCTCAAAGTTCGAAGCACACAAATGAACAGCATGTCTTTCTGTGTTGCAGCATTACAATTTTCCTTCACTGGAACAAAAAGCCTCAAACATGTTCCAGCATAACAATGCCCCTGTCCACAAATCAAGGTCCATGAAGACATGGTTTGTTAAGCTTGGTGTGAGTCCTGACCTGTAAGAGTCCTAGGCTTAACTGAACACCTTTGGGATGAACTAAATTGATGGCTGTGCACCAGGCCTCCTCACACAACATCAGTGCCTGATCTTATTTATACTTCTGTGGCTAGTGGGCAGAAATTCACACAGCTACACTCCAAAATCTAGTGAAGACCATCCAAGAACAATAAAGGCAAAGAAAGAAACAAGTCAGTATTGATGCCTTTGGTTTTAGAATGAGATGGGGGAAAGGGCCATATAGTGTATTTTATGTACATAATAGTATATAAAAGTTTAAATAAATAGACAGGATCCCTTCAAAATAAGGAAATAGGAAACATTTCATATAATGGAATAAATATAATCTAGAAAAGAAATAAACTTCACTTAGTCAGTGTGCCTAAAGGCAGAGGTAGTGTGATTATGAAAACAGACAACGTGTGCAAGTGGGAAGTAAAATGAAGTATTTGGCAAAGAGAAAACTGCAGACATTTATGGAATTTCACAGTTTGCATGTGCTTTCTAAACATTTTTGTCACCTTTTAAAAATTGTAAAAAAAACTTGAAAGTCCAGGGGAATAATAAACATGAACACTTAACCACAGAAGAAATGAAAAACCCATGTATACTGTTCAATAAAAAAATGTAAAATACACTGATCTTCCATAACATTGAAACCACATCTCTAAACAGCTCTAACCCATTAGGCCTGGGTGCCACAAGACCTATGAAGATGTGCTGTGGTATCTTGGGCTCCAAGATCTATCTTTCTGTAGATCTTCTTTCGGATCAGACCAAAAAGGCTTCAGCCCCACCCCAGCACATCACTGAGACTTTGGCGCCCACAATCCTGTTGCTTGTTAACTGCTTGTCCTTCCTTGGCCTTTTTGGTCAGTAATAACCACTGCATACCAGAAACACCCTTCAAAAAAATCACTCCAATCCTTACACTTGCCCATTTTCCTTATTTTCTTATTTCCTTATTTTCAACACATTATTTTTAAGAACTGATTGTCTGATTAATTTTAAACTTGCTGTATAATATAGCCCACCCTTTGACAGGTGCTACTGTAATAATTTAATTAATATTATTCACTTCATTCATCTGTAGTTTTAATGTTTTGGCTGATAATGAATACACTGAAAAGAAATAAATAACATAATAATAACATAAGAAATAATAATGCTAGACTAATAAAATAGAGGGAGCAAAGACTATCAAATAAATCAAGTGCTCTAAATAACCATAACAAAAAGCTAGGAATAAACAATAGGTTTATTGTCACATATACAATATATACATGTAAACGACATTAGGGTTTGTTGGATTAATTCATATTTAGTTAAAGAAGAAATAATGGATAGTGGTTTGTAGACTTCAATGGCAGCTGCTGGCAGAGCCTTGCTGCACATCCATTTCATACTATTCTCGATTATGTTTGTTTTTTCTAGAAACACACTGTGTACCACCCAGTAATGCAATTTTTATAACCTCAACATTTGAGTTCAAAGCCAAAAATAGAAAGAGCTACGTGCCCTCCACCATCATCCAGCTGCTCAAACTGCTTCCAGGCATCTATTTATCTTCCTATCTGGGTAGACTGAATTAAGAGCTCATGTTGGTCAAGCACGACTCCCTGTAATTACGTGTTCTTGTCCAGGCCTCCCGAGACACTCTCAGGAAGAGAAAAATAATGCAAAGAAGGTTCATACACATAGTTAGAAAAGACAGAGCCAGTGATTTTATCTCGCCCTATTAAGGCAAGCCTGGTACCATTCTCTGTGTGGGACCTTTATAATTATACAAATCGAATTAAATAGAGAGGACATATAAGAAAAACATCTTAGACCAGCTGAGTCACAACTGATCTTCAGGAGTAACAGTATGCCTGCATCAACTAAGGAAAGTGTAATGAGCAGTTGGCTAGTGTTTTACAAGCCTAAGAAGCAGGATATGAAGGGAGACTTAAACATGGGCCTAAATGAGAACACATGGACCACCAGTAACAGTCTGTTAAAAAAGATAAAATCTAAGCAAGAACAGTCTGTCTAACCCATCTGTAATTTCAAGTTTTTGTATAAAAAAGTCGAATAGTCAGTAGTGTCAAATGCTGCATTCATCAGTACAAAGACAGAAACAACTAAAGCAAGCAGTAGGTGACTGATCACATTTACCAGCACTGATTCTTTAATGATTTCACCATTAGAGACTGGAGTCATACATAATAGATTACTCACAGTCTTCAGTTGAATTCCACAGATGATCCACCAGACCTGCTTTGATGAAAAAGTGCAGGCTCTTGATTAATATATACAACAATGAAGACTACAGCATATGGTATTCCCCCTTACTTACGGAACAGACATCCAAGTAAAGATCAGAACTCCATCTTTAAATTAAAACTGAAAACCTATTTATTTAATAAAAACCTAAAAACCTAATTTGTTTCTAGTAGGTTGTAAAAGCACAGATGTAGAGGGTTCATAAGCTGAGAGATTTTTGGTTGATTGGGATGTTTCGAAGCCTGACCCATGGGGTAGAGAATCGCATCTGGGCTTTTGTTAGGGTCTTAGGTATGTTAGGTATATTACAGTTCAAATGAGGCCTGAGAGTCTTCATAGGACTTAGGTGCTGATTTAGTGTTAGGAATTAGCTGTTGGTGCCGCAGAGCCAGAGGCTTTGTGAACTCTACTCTCTCAGGTTTCTTTGGCGGCAGACTTAAATGATAGCCCAGATATGCAAAAAAAAGCATACAGCATTCAGACATAAACCAGATTGGCTGAGAGATTTCCCATCTCTTGGGCCATGTTATCAACTGTCAGAAGCAAGTCTTTGATGAGCTACATAGTGGACTGAATGACCATTATCAGTCAGTCAACTAGAACAAATTATATACACATAAAACAATGCTTTTTATTCCACCAGTGACAGAGAACCTATGACTTTACTCACGGTTCTCAATGTGACTCACATTTCTCTGGTGATTCATAATGCTCAGGAAAGCATTGAAACTAATCATTGTGGAACATCACAATGTTCACTAACTATACAACTAAAATTAATTATTCTAAGATAATTGGTAGAGTAACATGTGCATTATTTTTGTGCAAAGAGCAGCAAATAATTTACAGATGACAACTATTATAAAGTGCACTGAGCATTATTGCAAATGACCGGAGAGTGTGGAGTTCAGTGTTGTACAATAAATAAATAGTGGTAGTGCTGGCAGTAATACTATGTGAGTGCATGTGTTTGTGAGCCAGTGTTCAGCTGGTTGAAGTGATTGCAAGGTGGTGTGTGTAAGTCATTCACAACCCTGATGGCTTGTGGATTTTCTGTAGGACTGGATGGGACAGATGGGCTAGGGTTCACACCCTATGCACATGAGTGAGCCTTGTGAAACCTGTTGTTTTGGAAATGTCCCAGTTGTCTAGCCATCACAGTCGGGCCCCAAGTGAATTACACATTACAGCTTCAAGAGCTTTTATGACATCCCATTCTAAATCCATAGGCATTAAGAGTTAGTCTCCATTTGCAGCTATGTTTACATTTTCAGCCATTTATCCAGAAGAGCACTTGTGAGGTCAGACATTGATGTTAAACAAGATGGCCTGGCTCACACTCTTATCACACCCATATTTAGTTCATCCCAAAGGTGTTGTATTATTAAAATACCACATGTCTGTTCAGATATTAATCAAGGTTGTCTGGGATTTTACAGGCAGAGAGAGAAGAGCTGGCACTCTCCAGGAAGCCTGTAATGACCTACCAGCCACAGTTTCCTCAGAAAACTGCACAGCAGTACCATATCTGACAAATCATTTTGTGATTTTATTTAGCATTCAACAGTTTGCTGTAAATTATAGGAATTATTTCAATATTTAGACACTTATTATTTAAATAATTCTCAGGTTACTTATTTTTTTAGTTAATTCTACCATGAGACTGAAGCATTGCAATAATGCATACAATAATGTAATGTATGCACTAAATTTGGTCACAGATACAAGTCCACATGGGTGGACTGGCATGGCATTTAGTAACAGCTACAGACGTAAAATCTCACGCTAATGCAGGATGACAGTGAGAGTGTGTTGTGGGTTTTGCTGAGTTAAGCTACAGGAGAACTGACATCATGAGCTAACTCAATTTCTGAAGTTATACATGCTGACCACATGTCACTTTTACATACACCCACCATCCACTTTAATAGAAACAGTTGTGGACCTATATATTGTACTTGCCACAACACAAACTAGAATTGTTCTGTATGAACCACATCTGAATTTAAAATGTTCGGCTCAACATTTATTACGGTTTGGAATAAATATGTGAATATATCTAAATTATTACAGTTTCTCCAGTGATAAAATAAATGTCATAAAATAAAACAAGCAAATGTGGTTTTTAAAAACATTTTTATTTTCATTTTGCTGTAACAGTGTAGTACATAGAACTTTCCGTATACAATCTGGATTAGTAGTCAATGCACACAGGTTCTTCAGCATCGGTACATAGGAAACCTAGGATCATGTACAAAGCTCTTCAGTAGGCTATATACAAGGATTGTATGAATGAGACTGTGTTCAAAAGGTCATATTTTCATTTAATGCTCAAACCCATTTACACATATCCTAGATTCTCCAAAAACTCTCAGAACAGTTCAGAGCCTCCTTATTTTTGCCTCGTATCAGGCCGTGGTCTGAAAGTCACTGGCTGTTCACTGTCCAGAGGCTGAAACCTGCTCAGATTCATGAGGAAACCATCTTTCCATCTCAGAAAACCTTCTAACAAAAAGACAAACTTGTTCCTACAATCACTCCTCTTGAATAGGATCCATAGTTGTCCAGGTCACTCTGGTCATCTCTGGCTATTAATCATGCTGTCTGTGCATGAGGACTTGACATTTTGGGCATATCATCACTTTTCATAAAAAAAAGAGGCCCTACTCCCGTTTCTTGCTGAAAACCGCGGATACAGTCCTCACAATGCCCATAATACCAGCTACTCCTTTCTTGACACCCCTGGCCTCCTTTATGAGCTCATGCAGGCCATGGAAGACACGCAGTACACCATGGTACGCCTCGGCTGCTGAGACTTCAAAGAAGCCACAGTCTGCTGCGAGGGCAAGCTGACGGCCTTCCTCACTTGAGACGACGCGACGATGCTGCAGGTCCCGTTTGTTGCCCACCACCACCATAGGCACTGAGGATCCAGATGAAGAGGACAGCTTCTGGATAAGAGCAACCTGCTGCTGCACCACCTCGAAGCTGGAGCGGTCACAGATGCTGTAGACTAGCACAATGCCATCGGCCCAGCGGAGCTGTTCTTCAGTTACTGACTCGGAGCTCTCACAACTCTAAAGAGACCATTTAGAAAGAGGTCAGATAAGCCACTCGCATGTCAAAAAAGGTTATAGAAAATAGTAATGTTGTAGAAGTTAGTGCCTCACCTGTGGATACAGAGAGTCCCAGATGTTGAAGGGGATCTCGCGGCCATCAATTTTGTCAGTGTGACTGTATATTGACTCTGTAAAAGCAAATATATGTAAATTTAAAAAAAATTTAAAAAATTATTTATATATATATATATATCCAAAATAGTAGCATCAAACTTACCTATATCTCCATATTCACCAATAAATCTTTTGGTAAGAAACCGCACAGTGAGAGCTGCAGGATCAGATGGACAAATATTGTTATTATCGTATATGCCACAACTTTATAAGGATGTACATATATAAATAGGATATATATATAAAATATTATATATTATAGTCTATTAATCTTACCTGATTTCCCCACATTTTCAGCTCCAAGTAGCAGGATGTTAGTTTCCACTTTATGCTGGTTTCCATCCATTGTTTTGCTGCAGTTTGGAGTATTTGATTTAACTTGAACAACCATAGTAATAGTAAAATGCCTCAGCCACAGTAATCGCAACACAAGCGCACAACACAGAATGAGCGCGAAACACAGCACACAGCAAATAAATACTACTGGTGGGTGGGGCTTAGAGATAGGCATGGTTTAATCAGAAGGACTGGAGTGGGGGGGGGGGGGGGGGGTTGATTTCATTATGTTTGATTTAACTCTGTACTGGAAAAGACAAGCCAGATAAAATCTCAGGGTCAACCAAGTACACTGGAAGAAATGAGTTGGATTTACACATATTGAAGTGTTACACATATTGAAGTGTAATGTCTACTCAAAATAATGTGCTTATGATCTACACATGAATACATAAAAATAAGTTTAATGTGTTATTTTATTAAAAATGTGTTATTTTTAATAAAAGCCTACCCAGATTTTATACTGATGTGGGTCAAGCCTGGGAACAATATGGCACTGCTGGCTCAATGACAGCACTGACAAACTGCATGTCAGCCAAAAGTGGCCCACATGTCCCAAACATATCTGGGCCACTTCTGGCATGGTAATTGCCCAGTTGTACAAATAGTTGAGTTTCTGGCAGTGCAATATGCGCAATATGCACAATATGCAATAACTTAATGCAAGTTATTGAAATGTGAATTTGAAAATATAAATGTAGCAACAATCTTGTCAATGGCAACTTATACAGACCAGCTACACTAAAGACAGTTGGATTTTACATGAAAAATATGTAAAATGTAAAAAATATCAGTTGCACATATTAAAGTTGTTTAGTCAAATTTATACATTTATGTTCTATACATAAATACACTTATTTTTAAGTAAATAACTATATGCAACCGATTCCTAATATTTGTTATTTCAGTGCGCATCAAGTACTGACAAACGACTTGAAGACGATTTAGCAAGGAATGTTTTTATTTTACCTTTGTATACACAAAAGATAAATAAATACACCAGAGAACACAGGCCAGGGACTTGCTTTAAACACTACACACAAAGAAACAACTTCTGCATCAAATAGAACATGTGAACATATGAAATTAATTACCTGCATTTGTTTACAGAAACTATTTCCAAAGAAATGATTACACAATCAAAAAGTATAAATATAAAAAAGTACATGTGTTCATAAACATTTGTTCATCTTATCCCTGCAAAATGCTCCAGTTTCTTTATGTATTCCCAGTATGAGCTTTCTTTTCCAGTACAGGACAGTTCACAGCTAAAAATGCCTTCATCCTTTTAAGAGTTTTTCTGGCCCTTTCTCGTTCAGGATCAGTCTCTGCTGCCCTCGTCTGGTCGCTGCTGTTCAGAGGTCTCAACAGAGAAGCATGCAGCGTTTTCCCAAATGATACCTCCAGTCGCTGCTGGAATGAGGTTTGGAGCTTGAGAACCAAGTTTTTCTTCTGCACATAAAGATTTGAATGACAGATTCAAGTTAGCATTTAGTGTCATGATGCATTTTAATAGCTTATATGGTTATTAACAAAGCTTATCCCACAGCATTGTTGAATATTCATTTTTGATTGGTGTTAATTCATTTTCTATAAAAACATGCGTTGAAGTATCCTTATGACAATAATAATAAGAACTCAGACTAGTATAGGAGATGTTTCACATAAAATGTGTATAATTATTAATATGGTTAAGCTTTTTTGTGAACATTAACATTATGTAGCTGATTTGAAAGGCTCCAACACAGTTCATACAACAGTCAGAAAAAAAAACTGATGCAAAAAGTTTCCAAGACAAAGGACTTTTTTGGAACAGAACACTGGTGAAATGATGTTTACAGCCATTATCAGTTAAGTCCAAGCAGGACATAACTTGTTCAGCTAAAGATTCACAACACTAAACTATGACAGGTCTTTTTTTCATAGAAAGGGTGTTTAGCAAATTGCTGTGGTATATAAGGAATAAAATATTTCATTACATGTTGTTATTGGAAAATACACTGAAGTGAAAAAGTGGTGCCGGTAGTGTAGGACTGCAGAAATACAACAGGGCATGCACTGCAATCAATGACGTCCACCAGTGTGTACCAGTTTTCCTGGCACTTCAATGTATGTTATAAAGCGCCTCGCACAAGGCTATATTACACCATCACTCTGCTGATTATTCTCCTACAACTGCATTTTATTCCTAATGTTCTTACCTTGGAGTTTGATAACTTTTCAAATAGAGCCCAGAGGTCTGACACCATTTCAGCTGCCGAGCGGTATGGAGGGCTACATTTCCCCAACAGCCGTCCAACAATTAGGTTAAAGTTCACACATCCTGTAGTTTGCTTTAAGGGTAGACAAGGGTAGATCAATTATAGATATTATAGATCAATTATATAGATACTTCACATAAAACTATTAAAGGAATTTTTGTTGTGATTACATGTTATATGTTCCGTATTGTGTGTGTACCATGCTTTCTGTACCAAGGTTACTTTGAACCTATATTCAGAACATGCTGTTCAGCTGTCCTTGTTTGTCCTAATAAGGGCATTTCTGTTTCTGTATGTGCCTGGTTGACCATAGGGCTGTGGTTAAATTTGGCTACAGTCCAGCCTATATAACTGTGTGAAACCCAGTGCTATGGGTTAGCAAGATGTCAAGATCCAGACTCGCGAGAAATAAACATTGATTTGAGTTTCTTCACTATGTGACAGTTATGATTTTAAATGACTGGTGAAGTTCATACCTTAGTTTTGTAGAGGAGGTAGCTATGATTCTCACACATCAGAGTAAGCAAAAGTTGTTCACACCTCTGGAAAGCAGGAAACAAAATAGGGACTTCAGGAAAAGTTAAATATATTAATGGATGCTTTTTCAGCAGCTGGTGCTTTTAAAGTGTTTGTATTTAAGCATGTGTCAAGCATATGGTGTTTTACCCTCTGGTCTGACAAACTTAAGTATGGCTCCTTAAGTCTGTCGCAACTGAATGGGTCAGTATCATCCATCACATCCTGGCACAGGGAGCATACCCACACTGCACTGTACAGAACACACATTAGACCAAATTAATACATAGACAAATTACTGCATAGACTTTCAAACACATAGTCTTACAAACCAATCAAATGCCACTCTCCCATCTCCTAAGGGTGCTGTAAAATGCATTCAAGACACTGTGACTATAGATATACTATGGATATGACACCTCCATGTAAATCTATTAAAGTAATATGTTAATATGGACGTAGAGTTAGGTGTTTGTTACCTGGGATCGAAAAGGATTGCTGGCACATGGCAGCTGGGATGAAAGTCTCTACCACATTCTGCACACTGCAGTGAGGCTCCGGCAGAGAGACACACAGCGCATTCCAGTACAGCAGCCTGCAGGGAACACTCAGAGCTGCAGGACTGTGAGGGTGAAACAGCAGCTGGGGGTGCCGGGATCCTGAGACATCTCTGAAATTTCTATAAGAGCAACATGATAGGGTGCATTTTAACTAAAACATAGTTAGAGAACAAAGTGGATGCGTTGTCATGGTGACAGTATCTGACATTTGACAATGATTCAGTGACAAAACTAAAGTGATTACACTCAAATTTGAAGTTTATCCTTTAAGGAGGAAAATGGATGTAGGAGCAGGACGCACACAGCTAAGTGCAGTGTATACCTGGTTTTCTTCAATCTCTTGGAGCAGGATTTCAGCCTTTTGGCTACTGGGAAGTATTCGAAATTGAGATGATCCTGAGATGGGCAAACGGAGCAGCGATACAGCCAAAGTTCTGGGAAAAAAAATAGTTAGTTGAAAGCTAGACTGTTTGCCCTTATTTTTATTTTTAGAACATAAACAGACATACTTATTATTGTCCTGTCTTAATAGGAGTCCCTCTGAAAAGACAGAAAAAAATAAATAAGTTCAGCAATACACACATACCAATGTAAGCGCTGTACCCAAAGTCAAACCATTTCCACTGATAGTGAAATGTGTGAAAAATACTCTCACCCTCTGATTCATGTGTCGCTTCCACAAATTTTGAATCACTATTATCAGTCTTATCATCCTCTGGCTAGAAGCCCAGAAAAAAAAACTATTACAATCACATGTCTCAATATTATACATTGCTATAAAACATGTTTGGAAGTTTTATGATATTTGTAACCTTTGTATTAGAAAGAGATGCATGTCTGGAGGTAGATCTTGAGCAATCATCTTTAGCTGGCACTGTTTTTTCACTGGAAAGAATTTCTCTGAAGGATGACGGCAGGCCTATGAGCCAGTCCTTATCTGAAAGTCTTCCTGTGGAAGACAAAGTTGGTCTGCTCTTCTGTGGCAATTCATTTTCGGTAAGGAGGCTCTGAACAGGAGGACAGTCCTTGACTGATGAAGTGAAAACAGAATCTTGTGCCTGATGCACTGCTTGAAGTTCTTTGGCTTTTGTGTCTTTTTCTGGTACAGTGGAAGTAGGCAGGTTACTGTCTGCCTCCTCAGGATTTGGAGAAACCCTGCTGCACTCACTCACTTGTCCCTCACCAACAGAATCAGCCAGAGCCTTCACTGTGAGCTCACATCTTGGCGTTTGGATCGTCTGAGTGGCACACTCTATTCGATCTGTGTTACTACATGCATTGGGTATTAGAGCAGCAGGTAGAGAAGGGATGCTGAACTGAGGCATACTACTGACTGGTAGAATGGTGAGGTTGATAGTCTGGGGCATGTTACCTGACATGTTACCTGACATTTGGTGTGACTGTTGCCTGTAACTGATCCAGTTCTGTTTTTTTGGCTGTTGTGCATGGCTTAGTGTGGACCCTGTATTTATTGTCAAGACAGGAGTAAAATTGTGGAATTTCCATGCTGCTCTAGAGTTGTAAGAAGCAATGTTGTTAGGTACTGGGAATAGAGTGCACTGTAACTGATTGGATTGGGTGCTGGAAGACTGCAAGGACAGCTGTGATTTGACTGAATGAGTGTCTGGGACATCCTGAGAGTAAGGCAGGGATTTGTTAGAGGAAGCAACTTGAGATGGAAATGACTGACCAGAAACTGGCTGAGACTGAGGGACACTGTGCTGTGTTTGGCAAGATGAGGAATTCAGAATAGATGGTTGAGATTCAGACATGGCCTGAATAGACTGAGCAAAAGGAACTACAGTAGAAGGAACAGATTGACTACTAACAAGAGAGTGTAACTGAGTGTTGGTTAATTTATTCAGATGAGAGGACTGGAATGAGGGCAAGGCAGAAGAAGGACAGGATGCAGGGCCTAGAGGAGCTGCTGCATGAACTACTACACCAGACTGAGACTGTGATACCACAACCTGAGGCATTACAATCTCATGTTGAGGAAGATTTGACGAAATATTTAAAACAGTCTGGCCATGAGCAGACGAGCTGGACTGAAGAGGAGATGTAGATTGAAGAAGGTTAGATAGCCTTGTGAAGACCTGCTTTGACTGTGAGGGTTGAGATGAGGCAGACTGAGCTAAATGCTTGCCCACCTGAGCAACTACATACTGAGGGGTGTTACTCTGAAAGGTTTGGAGAGGATGAGAGCTTGAGGAAGAACTAGCATGGCTCATTGTGTCTTTCAAGCCTTGAGAGGTTTGCACTGGTTTTGGTGAGCCTGACCCAGATTGTCCACACTGAGGAAGGTCAGAGGCAGCCTGGGAGACAGAATGGGTTGTAGCCTGAATGAATGTAGTATCAGAAACTGACGGAGTTGCACCAGGTTCTAAATTTAATCCTGAGAGGAATTTGTCTGCTTCGTTGAGTGTATTTTTCCTTTTATTGCCTTTGTTGTATTTTCTCTTGGCAGTAAGAGGAACTCGGGTCACTTTAAAAGAGCCTGGATAAAAGAAAAAAATAGAGTAAACAAATAAGTATGGCATAAACTCGATCTTGGCAAAAAAAACAACAATAGTAATGATGTTATGTGGCAAATATTTTATTGCTTATAGCATACATGAAAAACATTTTTTAAAATGCATTTAATTGCTTACCAAAATTCTTAATAATATGGCGCATGTCTTGATTGAGTACGAATGAAAGTTGAATCACAGAGTCAGGCAGAAGTTTCTTCTGTGACTGCATCCTCTGTGTCCATTTTTCAATCTAACCAGGAAAGCAGAGATACATTTTGCATCAATTCAAGCTGGAGAAACTACAAAAAGTCAGTAACAATTTAACTATGCTTTCTATTACCCATTAACAGCTTAAGTGGCCATTTGTGTTTAACTACAACATGCAGTCCATACCACACACAGGCCACAAGAGTAAACTCTAATTCCCATCAGGAAAACAAACAAATAAACAAACAAACAAAACTTACTTGCACCTTGTGCCGCAGGACACACTGCCCTTCGCTACTCAGTATTTTATGAATAAAGGCAGTTATATAGTCTTGGCTATCTTCTAACTTTTTCAGATTGGTCTCCATCACCTTCAGGCTGTTCTCCTCTTCATCACACAAACCCTACAAAAAAATGTACATTAAGTTTTACTCTACTTCTTTCTCATCCATAAATACATATTTATTTATTTATGACAAGGACACCAGGCCCTGAAACAACTGGCACTGGTCGATTACAAGACTTGAACCCAGAATATGTAGCTGTACTTTGCACTAGGTATCAATGTAGGCAACACAAAATAGGCCCAAGTGAACATACAAAATTATTGCCATTGCAATTTTTATCATCAACATTTACAAATGCTTTACTGTCTGCAATATTCTAATTTAACAAAAACTATTTAAATAGCTTAACACTAACACAACTAATATAACAAGCAAACCCATTCAACACAAATTCCCACTTGTAAAGACTATTGCAGACTCAGAATTATTCAACCCCCTGAATAGGATCCCACATAGGAGCACACATTTCAAATCAGGTGTTGTCTCAAGCCCATGTGATGCAGCTAATCAGGGGCTTTATTAGTTGCATCAAATGTACATGAAATGAAACACAAGAAAAGAAAACCAAAAATATTAAAGAAGTGCAGTTACCTCCAATTCCTTAGATAGTTTACGACATTGTAACACCAAAGAAGTGTACAGGAAGCGTAGTGCATTCTGAAGTTGCTTCTCTGACGATGCTTTTAAATCCTTTAGGTCATTTAATCTACATCGAAATTAGTTAAAGGCAAAACATTTTTGTTATTCATTTCACAAACTGATACAATGCAGTAATATATCATGACAATCATGCAGTTATGTACACTGCCTGGCCAAAAATAAAATAAAATATGAATATTAATATTATAAATTGGTCAAGGTCAGGGGTTAAGGTCAGTACTCTGCTGTGGACAGTTCATATGTAAAAATGACTCATTTCATAATTGTTAATAATCATAATTGTTAATAATTTATCAGTCAGACAGCAACCTGAAAAAATGTGTTTATTATATTATATAAATTCATAAATGCAAAGAGGCACATTTATGCTATAATGTACTTGGAGTTTTCCCTGTTTACATTTTGAAATCTACTTTTCCAAATATGTAAGCATCTTAAGGCAAAGCACATAATATTAAACATGTATACAATTACTTTCTGGTGAATAAAGATGACCTGGGATGTGCAAATCATTTAGTCTGAATATCATACAGCATAACATAATTTTGAATATTACCTTCTATCCAGATCCTGCAGTCTGGCCCTCACATTATTTTTGTCCTCTCTGATGCTGCTGAGCAGCTTTAGGAGCTGATCTCTCTGAGAAACCACAGCTTCCTCCAGCAACAAAAAACTGACAGTAAACAAAAGGTTTTTTTTAAGAAGTAGCAACAGGATCAAGCAGCAGAAAGTGGATCACACTAAAGGTCTGAAATTCATGCATGACTCTGCAGCTGAACTGAAATCCAATGCACAACTGACAATTTTTTCCCGAGATTTACACAGGATTTGCTGTCGTTCTTCATTTAGTGCTGCTGAAGAAGGAGGCTAAGGGGGTCATAAGCAATAATTTATTTGATGTGATTAAAAGAAGTGTTTACTGGTGATAAAAGTAAATGTTTTGATAATTATTTGTCCTTTTGTCCTCCTGATAAGAGAGTCTTATTTTGTCCTCTATTATTCTTTGTTGACCTTTAATGGTATGGTTTATAGTATGGTTTATGAGGAAGAGTTTATGAGGGTTTATTTAATTGCTTAGAGGTTGCCTTGGGTTCCTTTGTGACCACATGGAGTATTACACACCTTGCTCTTGGCGTGATCTTTGTTGGTCAACAAATCCTGGGGAGAGTAATAATAGTCTTGAATTTACTTCATTTGTACACAATATGTCTGACTGTGGATTAGTGGAGTCCAAACTCTTCAGTGATCATTTTGGAACACTTTCAAGCCTGATGAGCATCTACAATTCTTAGGGCCTCAGAAATCTCCTCTGTCTGATACACATCCACAAACATGCATTGTGAAGGTCAGCCTTTGCTAGATGCCTATTTTTTTAAATAAAAAATGGTACCCATTTACTGACTGATTGAGAACACCTGACCTGATTTTACTTTTAGGACTTGTGTGACAATCTAATGAGGTTAGATTAATATAAAAAATAGAGAAAATACTACAAATTTCAGGCACCACTGTACTAATATTTTATTATTTAATCATTTCACAAATTCGCACATCACATAACAGCTACAAAAGAGGAAGGCTGAGGTCTAAAACATGCTTTCTCAGAGTTGTGTGAAAATGGGTAACCTTTGAGCTGTGATGCAGCAAACTATAAACTATAAAACTTGTATATTAAAATATCACAATGGAATATTAAAATAAAAATAGTTTCCGCTATTGTTATAAAAGCGAGTGTTTTTTAAATATCACCAGACAATGCATTTGTACTGCAGAAGGCAATATTAAGTGGACCATTTTATGCATTTGCAAAGAAATTTAGGTCCTGTGCCTAGAGTACCTGTGGTTTCTGTGGTCAATCAGCTGACAGTCTCTACAGGTGAGCTGATCACATGTGACGCAGAAAAACCTGAGTCTCTCCTGTTTATGTGAAGTACAACGTAAGCTTGTACTTAAGCCTAAGGAAGAAAAATATGTTAAGAGAGCAAACTCGATTTTATCATTATACCTTAATAAAAATGACTCGGTCCCTATTTCAAGAGATTTTTATAATACCTTTTGGACTAGTGAATCAAAATCTTGGGCAATAGTTTCTTTAATTTGAAACAAAAGTTGTAGTTGAAAAACTAATACCTGAAGTCGAAATTTCAAGCTGTGATCTTGAAAAAAGAAATAAAGCTAAAAAAATAATTAGTAATAGCAAAAGTGTATATTTTTAAGTGTTGGGTAAGATTGCTGGAATTGCCAGAAACCAAATAGCCACTGGCAAAATGGATGGGACAACACAAAATAGCCGCCTTGTAAGGCCAGGGCATCATGATCTCCACCCACCTATAGTCCAGTGGCACTCTTTCATGGATGAGCATGTACACATCCTTGCTAGAGATGAACGCTAGTTTGAAACGGAAATCAAAGGGCACAACAATCTCTAAACTGAGGACGGGGTTTAAGACTAGGAGTACATCTTTTACCATCTTTCAATGCGGCGAATGTAGCTATTCCCCAATGCTCTGTGAATTGTACGCATTGTCATTGTAATTAATGGTCAGAGCAATTAACATATGAAACCCACTGCCAGTTCCATTGTTATGCAACTGTGTTGGTTTCGGTTGTTAAGCTGTTTATAAGGTTGGGCATATTTGCAGTCAGCCGAGACTTACAAAGTCACTTGGATGAGTGATGAAACATTTCTACCAATAAACTCTATTCAGATGACCTGATTCAACTTTTCACAACCCATGTAATGAAAGAAAGAGTGTAGAGGACAGGAGGTCATTTAGAGATGAAGTCAATGCGGTCAGGTAAGTCTGTGTTTTGCATACGACACATACAACCTATGTTATAATATGTAGATAATAACTAATGTACCAATCTACCAAGAAAACCTATGCACCTAAGTACACTGAAAAAACTTATCCTGTTAGGCCATGAGGTACATAAAGAGGAAGTATTTCCTCTGGAATTTTTTACATGGTAAATCTGTATTGATTGGTTCCTTAGTTCATACATAATACGGGACTGATTTAAACATAAGATGTGGAGGCATAGGGCAGTGCTAATATAAGCCTGATCAATGCCATACTATGAGCATATTGTATAATAGCATTATAGATTATCATATTAGTTTCTAACTCTATCAGAATACCAAATAATGCTAAGTAATTGAAATTCAAATTATTCAAGTCAAATTTAAACAAATGATTGCTCTCATATGTATAAAGCAACTCTTGACTACATGTCCTTCTCAATGTGCATAGGGGCTTAATTTTTTGCAACTATCTGGTCAAGTTTCTTATATGATATAAATGATCTCCGATTTGTCAAACACCAACACAGTATAGTCAAGAAGTCATGAAATCGCTTACCCCTTAATTCTACAGTGGTGTGTGATTACATATATAAACTACCCTCTGAATTGAGACCCTCTGTCTCAATTTTACACGTAATAAATGCTGCTTTGCAAAACATTTTGTGATACAGCACACCAAGGTCATGTCACAGTACCCGCTTCACCTTATCAACACACCACAGAATATTTAGAGCTTGTTTTTTTTTTACAATGAATTCCACATGAAAATGATTTGAACCTACAAACCTGATTGGGGTTCTTGTGGTATGACGGTATGGTTGCGCGTCACCTTCACTCGCTGATGAGCTGATACACAATCTGAACACAGAGCTTCCTCACACTCCTTACACCATCCACTAAGCGCAGATTCATCACATCCTCCACACTAGGGACAGATAAAATACATTCATCTCAGACTTACAACCAAAGATTCAACTGACCGATCAGAATAAGAATTAGGAGGTAAAAACAATGCCTACTGCAAATGCTGTCTGTATTTTTGTGCTTTTTATATTTCATAAAACCAGGACACGGGTTATTATAATAGGACACTTAGACATGGCCATGGTGACTGTCATACTGCCTGGAACATCATCCAACATGTCTGGTTTGGCAGTGGGTCAGTGATGGTATGGTGAGACAAATCCTTGGAGGACCGCACAAACCTCTTTGTGACAGCCAATGGTACAATAACTACTGTTAGGTGCTGTTGTCTCTGGATCATAAGTGGTTTAATTTTAGGAATGCGGCAGCTGTAGGCCCTTTCCTGGAGAAATGCCTGAATGGTGGCTCTTGATGCACTGACACCAGCCTTAGTCTGCTACTTGTGAAACTCTCCCAAGAGTCAAATGTGACAGGGTCAGAGTATATCCAAAATGGCAGGTCTTTGGTATTTGGTACCCAACAAAAGTGGTCCTAGTATTCACAATTGGTTAACCAGCAACAGAGCGATGGCAACCCGATGTGTGGAGGTGAAGTCTAGTCTGTGTAGTCTGACCACAGAAAGATCTCTTGCTAACGTCTTGGTTGCAGTTACCACAGCACATGTACAGAGGTCCTGTAGAGTCAATGCATCAACAGATCAGAGCTGTTGTGTTATGGCTGATCGTGTATATAAAACAAGACTACACAACTACACAAACTGTCATGACTTCACTTGAAGTTTATTTTGCATAGTTTATTAAAATAATCCCTTTATTTGCATAAAAATATGATGTTTATGGTCTGCAGAGCTAAATGCTTCCCTCAATGCACATGTGAATTTTTATGCTGCCTGACCATATTCCCTTGTCTTCTAGGCCATAACTGGAATGTACAAGATGCAATATTTTCACCAATAGATTTTTTTTTTGTCGAAATGCTCAGAATGGTCTAAAAGTAGGTCTGCAAACCAGGACCATTCTGTGCTGGTAGAAAAGAAGTACTACAGTCTTATAATACTGGGGCAGTAGTAGTCCTAAAAGACAACATGGGTACGAATACACACTGAGAACCCTTTAATAGGATAAATGAACTTACCTTAGGGGCAGAGTCCTCAAAAATAAAGCAATCTGTAACTTCAGACAGACTGAATGACTGGCCACACACTGGACATGCTAAAATAAGAGAGAATCAGATAAGGAACACTATTCTACAAAGCAACCTAATAACATGCAGGCAATTTAAATGTATGGAAATCCCAGACAGTTGAATCTGTTTACAAATTTAGTGGGAGAAATGTTTTATCGCTCATCCAAAAACTTTGTCATTCACAGCTGACTGGTAATATCTCCAAACTTATAAACAGTTGCATAACATTAAAACTGGTGATTTGTTTCATATGTAAATTGCTGTGACCATTTATTACAATTGCCATTAACAACATTGTAAGGTGGTTAAAGATATAGTCTCAGCCCCCCTTAAGAGTGAGTTTCAGTTATTAAACAAACATTGTTTTTGGCTTAGGATATATTTATAACCAAATCCAGATACTCAATAGAACCTTTGACAATTACACCCTGTAGTCTACAGGATTATGAAAGTTCATATTCGAACAGTAGGAACATTTATAGTTATAGTCTGTGTCTACTTGGTCATGTTCTCATGTATAATTTAGATCTGTGGAAGTAGTTAGTGATGTTACAGAACTTGCTGTTTATACGATTGGGGATACATACAGTCAGCGGGGACTGACTTTGCCATTTGGTTGAGTGATAAAACGTTATAAATGAATTATAAAAAGCACCAGTGTCATGCTTATTTAAATTAACTATAAATGTAACATGTAACATGTAGTACTTTACACTTTAAACATGCCATTGGTTCAGATATGTAGATGACACCTGCGTTAAAATTACTCAATGACTCATTACTCATTTTCAGTTAAAAAGTTGTTTTTAAGATTTTGTTGTTTCACCTGCAATTCTAGTAGAACACTGACATGAAACATAAAAAACGAGGATAAAAACTTTGTACATTTTTAAACATAACTTCATAACATTGGATTTAAAAAAGACACTTTATTTTAGCAGATTTTGTCCTTAACTGACTGCTTGATATGTATTTTAAAATGATCTTCATGACTTTCATGGAAAAACCTCTCGTCTGATCTATTTTATAGTTCCAAGCTACTTTCCAAAACTATAAAATCCCAACTTTCATTAGTCTCCACACTTATTTTCCACACAAATATGCTAGTGAGGACCAATATACGTCCCCTATATTTTTATTCCTAGCACATGTTAAAATAATTATAATGGTATGCATGAGATGTCAGGCTAAGAGGATGAACAGAGGACCATAGAAAGGGTGGGTACATCAGAAATAGACAAACAGAGTAGTAGAAGATACTGGGCCCATATTCCCTGTGGTCAGATTAGTCTGAAGAAGTCAGTATGATGAGTAAAAACAGATCAAAAGAGGAAGAATAAAAGCCAATGGTAGGCAGGTGTTATTCTTAAGCAGGCAGGAGTGGCAAACTGTTAAAACATATAACAGGAAGGAAGAAAGGTCATGACAGGAGAGGAGTTAGTAACTAGTGTAGTTATAAAACTAGCAGTTGCTCTTGAGATTAAATAATTTGCTTTTCATCGATATTATAAAATCTCTTTCTGCTATAACTCAGACTATTTCTGAGCTCAAATCCTGATTTTTACCACTAATATTACACCTTGTACTTTTCAATTCAACATTAGACTTGTCCTGTCTGCACACTTTATACTGTATTATATAGAATACATTAATGTGGATCATACATGGCGTTATTTGATTACAAGAATACAAGAGCCATGTGGTATTGTTTTATAATTATATTTTAGAGCTGGTTACCAGTTGGTTCTGGTTTAGAGACAAATCCGAGGTGTGTACATGAGTATGATGTTTACCTTTGGCGTGTTTGTCTTCAGAGGTGTTTACACTACACACTTTACACATCATGTGCAGACACGGCAGAAGTTTGGGCTGTGTGCTGGAGCTCAGCTTCGCTCTACAACCCGCACACGACTCGGTATTCTTTAGCGCCAGACAGGACGGATGTGTGCGCCCTCTCAGATCTCCTCTTTCTCCATCCATCCTCCTACACACGGTAAAAACAAAGCCTCGTTCAGACAAACCACCACCTAAACCTCATAGGCCTGGTGGTCGTTTAGTTGACCGTTGCAAAGAAATCTGCTAACATGTCCTCTTTCTCCGTCTCCTGAAAACAAGGTGTC
Source organism: Duopalatinus emarginatus (assembly GCA_028565595.1). NCBI lineage: Eukaryota > Metazoa > Chordata > Actinopteri > Siluriformes > Pimelodidae > Duopalatinus > Duopalatinus emarginatus. The sequence continues at coordinate 22,603,803 of JAOVVF010000044.1, forward strand.
CGCCCTCTTTCTGGGGGTCGATGTGCCAACACAAACTGCTGATTGCAGGTTAAACTAGTTCCAAACGATGCCTAAAGTATCCATCAGCCTGAAAAGTTTAGGTTTCTAGTTCGCTACGGAGATTAAAACTATCGCGGCGGTTCCTGTATCGCGCATGCGCATTACTACTGCGCTTGCAGATCTGCTGCCCGGAAACCACATTGGGCGGGATTACGGTGAGGAGTCTGTCAGTCATCAGTCATTTGCATCAACCAACAAACTAACTGCTCATGTACAAAACTGACATTAGCTTTAAATCAATTCAAGTCAGATAGCTTTTTGCAGTATGCACAGTAGTGTCGGCACCCCTACTGTTGGCTTGGCTATAGGCCTAATTATAATTCTCAAAGTAATATGTAGACTTGTTTTATAAACTACAAATCATAAAATTCTAGTTAAAACTAATTTAAGTTAGGTTAAGACTCAAAGACAGCTTCTTGAAAGATTCAGCAGGCTTATTTATTGTCCTGAGGCAATGGTGAGCATGTCTGTAACTCACACCAGTTACAGAAATTCACAGGTTTATATAGCAGACTTTGAGGTGAGGTAATTTCACCCCTGCCTATTCTTTAAAATCATTAATTTCATTGTGTCTCCATTATCTTTTGAGAAGGGTTGTTTCCGCAACATTTACTACCATGAATGGCTGTTGTTCTTTTTTTAAAAAGCTCCACGTACCACCTTGTATCAGGCAGTACTCAGGTGTTTCTTGTACGATACATCATGTTACATAAACGGTTCATGTTCTGGTCATAGCCCCAATTTCACCCTGTTAGTTAACACCACATGCAAACCATATACTCTTATAATTAAATTTATGGACCATAATCATAAATTCATATGCCATTACGACGTTATAATGAAATTCTGTACCTTCTTAATTAGTGGTTTCAATTAGAAGGTTTATTTATCCCTTTATCTTCTTGCATATAAACCTAAACTTCCATCACTCCTCTGACCACTGAGCAGTTGTCCTGATGAGTAGTTCTACAGTAAACTCAATATTCATGCTGTGAATCAATACAGTGAGGATAAAATTCTGGGTTTTTTTTCCATGTAACATGATTAGCTAAAATAGAGTTTATGGGCTGTTCTAATAAAAAGCACAAGAAAATCAGCCTAAACCTTTGTGGTCAATTTTAGGTAATTTTAGGTTTTATGTAATCTTTTTCATTAGGCTTCTTTGAAGCTACAGTGACTTTTAGTGACATTGTTATTTCCTGTATATTCAGAATTGATGATGCATGGTTTCCTGTGGGAGAGATCCTGTAGAATATGAATGTAATTTTCTTGGCAAGAAAGTGGATGACAGGTAACATCCTGTAGCATTGTGGGTTTTTTTTTTTTGTGTTTTTTTTTTGTGGGATTTACTAGCTGGTAATTTTGCTCTATAATATTGTTCATGACTACAGAGGTTGTTGTGTGGTATGGGCCATTAGCGTAAACAAGCAAGCCACTTTTAAGGATTGTAAAATTTCCGTTCACTGAAGCATGTACCTTTGCTGTACTGGTTTCCCTTTACACCCTAAAGAAAAACTTGACCCCAATTGGCATTGTATAATTTGCACCCTGCACTTGCACACTAATGAACAATAGGGGGTAATGAGCACACATGCCCAGAGGGAAACCCCTTTATCCATAGCACACAGGGAGCAGTTGGGGGTTAGGTATGGTGCCTCCTCAAGGGCCCTTCAGTCAAGTCTTGTCGGTTGCGGGGCTCTAACCTAGGACCTTCTGGTCCCAAGGCAGGTTTCTTAACCCTTAATCTTTAATTTATTAATTATTAATTAAATGAATTAAAATTCTTAAACCTAACCAATGCTATATGTCCATGTGGGTATCCTCAGTGATCTCCAGTTTCCTCCCTCCTCATACAACATGCCTGCAATAGGACAAAGATAAATAGGTATTAATATGTGTGTGCAAAATTTACTTGGCCCCCATCCAGGATGTACTCCCACCTCATGGCCAGTTAGTGGCTTTATATTCATTGCAACTTGGATAAGGATAGTTGGTTACTGGAAGTCACTGAGACAGTGGTCTTGGGCTACATTGCTTTGTTTGGCTTTGGTATGCAAATTAAAAATCAGGTACATGGTAGAATGTGCCACAGTCATTTACATAACAAACATAGGTGGTTCAACAAAGCATTTGATTTTACTTATTTTATAGGTATCAAGGATATTTTTATTATTATCCCTGAAGGGTAATTTGTTGTACGTTCAGCAGTTTCCACAGAAAACATCAGCTAAACAATAACAAATAAACAGTAAATCCAGCAGAGAAATCCAGGATGGACTGAGCATTCTTCAAAATCTTGTACAAGTTAAATCCTTCAGTGTCATACCTGCCATAAAAGTGCATATACTGATAAGGTTTTTTACACATCGCATACACCTGAAGCTCAAGGGACAGACTGTCAAAATTTTTAATGGCAAGTTATTTGTAATGCTGCACATGCTAAACAGTCTGGTCATTGATTACTACAGGAGAAGTAACTATAGGACTTTTTATATATATATATTTTAGTCACGTTATCATCCAGAAAGGACAACTTGCACCAGTTCATGAATACTGACACTAACAAGGCCATGATCAAAGTCTGCTGAGAGGCAATACGATCACTGAATCATTGGCAAACTTAATTATATGAATCCTCACATACTGTCATTTTTTTGTATACAACATAAATAAAAGAGCTTACCTGCTAAAAGGCTGAATACAATTAAAAGCTGAGTGGAAATCACACAAAAGTGTGTGCATTATCTTAGTGTGCACGGAACCATATTTAATAGGGTACATGTCACATTGTACACACATCTACCTGACCTATATGCAAATTGGAGCTGGTTCAGATTTGCCTGCACTGTGTTCAGATGCACATCCTTCACAATCATTTCAAGAGATTTCTTAACAAGAGAGGTAAGAGCTACATGCCTGTGGTCTTTGGGCAACTTTGGATCGTTATGTTTGGTGCAACAAAGACAAGGACATCCATAGAGGTGGGGTGACAACTCAATGTACAAACAATAACAACCTCATGGGCAATTGCTTCCAGTTTACTAATATTCTTGGATTTGTGTTCTGCAGCTGCTTTATTAAAATTCCATGAAAGATTTTCTGTGGGGTTCAAGTCAGGTGACTGTGATGGCCACTCCAGAATATTCCAGGTCTTCTTCTGAAACCAAGCCTTGGTTAACCTTGAGGTCTGCTTGGGTCCTCTTGGTAGGTCCAATGACACCCAGGCTTCAGGTTCCGCACCAAAGGCATGACCGTTTCTTCTAGGATTTCCTGATTGTTGATTGAATCCATTTTGCCTTCTACATGCTGCAGGTTTCCAATGCTAGAGGACGCAAAGCAGCCCCAGAGTATCACAGAGCCACACTGCCATAGTTTACTGTATACAGGGTGTTCTTTTCAGTGTCTGTTACATTCTTCCCTCTCCAGACATACAGCTGATCCATAGACCTGAAAAGTTCCCGGCTCCCTAAATCACTTCTCTCTTGATTTATTCATATTTCTAACATGCAATCAAATGTCATAGTCAGTAAACCCCCAGTCCAGGTGTTTGTTTCAAGCACACCTGATGCATCTAATGAAGCCTTTGATTAGCTAATCAGATGGACTTGAAACAACACCTGATTTATGAACGCTCTTCTGAAGGATTTTATTCAGAGGGTTGAATAATTCTAGGACCGCTGTAGTCCTTAGTCTAAAATTGGCATTTTGTGTTGCTATAGTTTTTTTTCAGAATTGTAAATGTTGCTAATGATCCTAACTTGGGAGTGAATAATTTATTTAGGAACATAATAATAGGCTTAAAACTGCTGTAACAAAATATAAAAAAAATCATGAACTCATTTAGCTATGCTTCATGAAATTCTGGGGCTCCCATTTTATTTTCGTTATAGAGATTTACTTAAAAAGATTATTACCAAATATGCATTATGTTTGAAGATTGTATTAATTGTGTCAGGCCAGTATAGTGAAAAGCAAGGTGACCTGTAACGCTGACTAGTAGTGAGAGAAACAGTTATACTGTATTGGATTGCTCTCATAGAGCTATTAACAAGTTTTCCATTAAGGAATTTTGAAGGTAAGGTCATGAATTCACAAACACTGGGGGAAAAGATTTCAAAAATGAAATGCATTCTTTTGCGTTCTTGTCTTTTAGTTGATGATTATATTTTAATTTTATTATTTTAAAAACATACAGCACTTGATTGCTTGTTTGGATGAACAATTCATGGCTCAGCTGTTTTGAATTATCATGCTTGTTAGGATTTAGATTCAGTAAGAATCTCCCACACTAATGTCCCTCATAGACAAAGGGCCATTGTAAGAATGAACAGCAGGAAACGATAAGACAAGATTTACTGTAATATGAAGGACAGCTGAGGTAGCTGTAGGTGAGGCAGCTGTCTAAAGACTGAGTGACTGAAGCAAAGTGAACAGGACAGCCGCCCAGGATACCTACAGAGTGTTCCATTGTTGAAAAAGGTAAATATGTATAAGGTTATAAAGTTTATATTTATGTGTAATATAGAAAAGCTGCGAGATTGTTGCTGGAGGCTACATATGGGCAACACTGACCCCTACTGTAAGCACAGGCTTACTGCTATTGTAGCACAGTCAAACCTCTGAGGATATTGAGACCAAAACCATATAATCAGCATATCTATTCTGGTACATTTTAGTACTTTTTTAATCAGAGTAAGACACCCTAGTAGGCATGGAGGATGATAGTAGGAAAGAGATGATCATTTTAATGATCTTAACTCAGAACTGCATGCAAGTTTCAGTTTTCAGTTACTCACAGTGTTCCTGTGTTCATTTTAGTATTTCAACTTTAATAAACTTTGTCATTTTACTGGATGCCAACATATATTTTTATTATTTTACATACTTATTTATACTTTACCATGGTACAAAAGTGTATTAGTATGTATAAAAGAGACACTTGTCAAAAAAAAAGTGTCACACAACACAACAATTATTGCAGATATCATCATACAAAAATATCATGATGAGAAGGTTAAATCAGAAACGTTTAACCAACAAACCTGCAGCACCAAAGCATATTAGTAAATATAAAAGCTGCTTCTTCACATATAGGTCACAAAGTCATGTTTATGTGACATTTACAATGTTGGCAATGTTTAGCCATTCAGGTTACAGGTGTGGCTGAAATTTTGTCTAGAGAATCTGATAACATGTTAATGATAAGACAGAGGAAGTTTGAACAGGAGCCAGCTGGAACAGCATTGCACCTACATGAACTAGGAGGGGCTCTATGCTTAGGTTATTCACATGCCTGGGTTTCAGAGTAGCAGGCAAGTGCATTTAACACTTTTGTCTTTCTGAAGCAGGCCACACTGATTGGTGGCAATAGAATTCACCAGCTTCCAAAAGTTCTCAAATGTCACTCCCTGCCCTTCTGCCACATCCATCTCCTTCAGCATCTGGTTAAAACCTTCCTCATCCTTGGGGGTCTGTTAAAGAAGCAAAAAAACCTTTACACTGGTCATATTCATGAAATGGTTTGTAAAGTCAAGCTACAGGACTACAGCATTTTGAGTGTTTTCCATGAATCACAATCTTTAGCCGGAAGTGGGAGGAATTCTGAATATAGTATAGTAAAGTTTGTAATCAAATCTTCCTTTAGGAGAATGACAGCTTGCTGTGGTAAATGCTACCTACCACTGCAGGCAGCTCTTTGGAAAGCATGCCCTGGAACTCCTCTACTGTCAGAGTGGGCCCATCATTAGCAGAGGCGGCGTGGAACTGGGTTACTATGGTATTGATGGCCAGTTCTAGATCTGTGTACTAAAGAAAGCAGGAGTCAATTTTAATTTCACACTATAGTCAGGTTTATTTACTACTTCACTGTAGTAATTTCACTACTACAGTTTCCACATTTATAACTTGTGGAGCAATATTTAGAGTAAGTATGATTTTAGGTTGACATTTAGAATTGCAATAATACACTGCCAAACATGATCTTGGTAAATAAAAATATCTTGAATGTAGGCAAATTCAACAAACATTTTTCTTTATTAATTTATGCTTAAACAAATATTAACTGAGCTATTATACATATGTCTTGGAACAAATACATATGTCTTGGAACATGCTTAATTCTCTACTATTTGTTATATAATAATCTCATAATGAAAAATATTAGCTAACTTTTTCTTTGGTTAAGTTGCTGAGGTATCATTTATGTAGTGGATAAGCATCACAGTATTATTAGACTTTAATGTTTTGATTATGATGCCATGATTTCCTTTAGTAAATAATAATAGGAAGATTTTCAAATTGCTCTGGGTAAAATAACTAAACAAAAGCATGATGTTATGTGTTTATGTGTATTTTCAGTGGTAGAAGGAATTTAGCACCCCCCCCCCCCACACACACACACACACTGTTGATTCTACATTCTGTATTTAAAGTAGACTGAGAATCTCTCTAGATCAGTCACTAATTTAGGGTGTTGTGAGTGCGTATATGTTAAATGACTGTGATGCTACTTTAAATCTTAGCTACAGTATCTTTTGTAGGTTACTGAAAGGAATGCCTAAAAGATTAACAGCTGTTCTCGAGTCATACCCCAAATTCTTTTGTAGTTGGATAAGCTCTCAGTAGTATAATCTTTTAATGTGTGCTTCAAAACAGCTCGAACCCTGAACTACTGAGAATTTTTATAAAATGACTACTAGCCAAATGAGAGAAATGTCCAGCAGTAATGGTAAAAAAACAATGTTCAAACTAGATTTTGAGGTTTTCCTAATAGTCAGAGCGTGGTTTTTATGCAGTGATGTAAAGCAGGATCCGGTCCACCACGTCATGTTAAGCACAGCATGTAGAATGATCCGGAGGAAGATCCTCTTTACCTAACCAGGTAACTGAGCCTAGACAATGAAACCCAGGAAGTAGTTACACCAGGTTGGACTAGAGCGTTTACAACAAAGCAGTAGTATTTGCTTTATGGGCGTTGGCCAGCAACCAATTTCAACTCTGGTATGGCTATAGTAGTAGAAATCTGCCCTAAGGTGAGATAACAGAGTTTTTGTTCGAACAGAATGAATATAATATGTGATTACCTGTTGTATGGAAAACAAGCTTTGTTAGGACAACATCCTATTACAGAAAGAATGCCTTTAAACTAGTACAGAACAAAAAGCTTATAGGTACCTTAGGGATTAATATAAAGTGATTCCCTTTAGGCAAGCAAGTGTAAAGTTGGTAAGAAGGATATTTATGCTGTATAAGCATGCATTACAGGTGAACACAGAACATATCATTCTAGTTAGCATGGATTAAAAACTCTCAAACTATACATAAATATACAGGATTTCTCATGATGAAATCCACTCTGATCAAAGATTCTAGTCAGTTTTACAGTGCTGAACACACACTGCCTTTATAAACTATTATAAGCATGCAACTGCAAATACGTTAAGGCTGAAAAAAACAATAGTCATTTACCTTTGGTGCCATTCTGTCCGTTCAGTCTCCTGGTGTCGAGGGGAACTACGTGAGTATAGATTAGTGACGGTGTTTTCTCACCGCCCTGCGTGTAGAGTCCCCTTATCTTCCTCCCTTTCCACGTCAGTCCTTCTGACTTTAATGACGGGCTTCGCGAGTCACTTAGCCGAGTCGACTCTGTTGAATTAACGGTGTTAGGGCAACGACTCATAATGATTCATTTGCTTCAAAAACCGAGCGCGGGACGAAGAAACAGCGTGTCGGTACCCAAATTCAGTGCTTTATATGTTTTATGTTATTTTATTTCATGTTTGTCTTGTTGATATAGTATCCTTAAGGTCACAAGTTAGTCCAGAAATCTTGAAAAACAAGAACAAGATGGAGAAGAAGACTGCAGTGAAGTAGATCAGATGAATCACAGCTCTCGGTATGATGGTAAACGTTTTCTTCCATGTTAAAGCGCACGGATATGTTCAGATAGATTCAGAAATGGTGAGATTTGTCGTGCAGAATGTCGTGTGAATTCCTCAAAGCCGCAGGCCATGAAAAAGTGGAGCAATAACTCAACACCCAACCAGTTCAACCACATTCTCACACAATATCTGCAACACAATGACCAGTTTCACAATGAAAACACAAACCATGCAGTTAAAGAGCATATTTTATACAGTAATTGGGTTATGCCAACAACAACAACAAACAAACAAACAAACAAACAAAAGTAATCCTGGATTTGTACTAGAAGGTGATAACAGAGGCCTCGGACTGTCTTGCACAGGTCTCAGACTATGTTTTCATAGGCTTTTTCATAGGCACTGGACTTCATTGGCTCTGTCAATGAAATGCACACACACACACATGTGTATATATATATATATATATATATATATATATATATATATATACATATATACATACACATTCTTCTGTGCAAATGTCTGTGCACCAAACTTTGTTTGCACAAATTTTGCTAGCTGCCACAGCTGCCCCAAATATTAAATATATTGAACATTACATAAAACAATTACATCAAAATATTTGTGTCAATACATTCAGATACATACAGATTCTCCAAGATATTTAGTAAAACTAACAAATTTCCTTATAAAACTACATAAACTGTACCTGTAACTACACTGTTTTAAAAGCAAATATTATTAACATCAAATGTTTCCTTTGTTTATGACTGTTTACTGCACTTTTATATTGTGATATTTTCCTTTAAGTAATAAAAACATCTTTACTGTAAGTAGTGAAGTCACCTGTGCCTAAGACATTTGCACAGTACTGTATATAAATATATATAACATAAAAGGCTCATTACCATATAAACATCATATAAAATAAAAAAAGGTCACATGATTTGATATATGGTCTACCTTGTGTACTAATAAAGTGACCCCTACCTGAGTTTAGTGCTGCTCGTGTATGAATCACTCTGGTCCTCGGTATTTACGGGATCCCCATTTGCCACAGATATGTTCCTTCTCATCAGCCTCATCCTGTCAGCATTCTGACTGATGTGTGATGATGACGTAGCTGCCTTCCTCAGATCTACTTGCTCTTCATCACTGGAGTCTCTGTGATACCGCATATTTAATTCAAATGGTAACACGTGTTTAATCCTAACACAGATTCAACTGTTGAGCAATTTAACCTATTAATTCATTGATCTCTAGTAAAGACTTTATCCTGATCAGGGTCATTGATCTAGGGCCTATCCTGTTTGGACATACTATAAATGCGATGCCAGTCTGCGATAAA
>JAOVVF010000044.1:22630085-22664938 GCA_028565595.1 Duopalatinus emarginatus
TTGCCACTGTCGCCACCGGCTTGCTCATTAGGGATAAAATTTCTAATAATTCTATAAATGTATAACTCTTTTCATTACTTCTGTAAAGCTGCTTTAAGACAATGTTCATTGTTAAAAGCGCTATACAAATAAAATTGAATTGAATTGAATTGAATAATTAAGCAATGAATGAATATTCCCTTTAAACATGCTGAAATGGTGTCATGTATTCAAAACACATTAGGGAAAAGAGTTTTGTCAATGTATAACAAGTTGCTCTCAGCTGTACAGAGAACATTAATCAGTGTTAATAATGCCCTATGAAAATTAAACAAAATACACCAAATACACCATTATATAACTTCAACTAGCAAATAAATAACACCGGGTGCCTGTTTATGGGTGACTGCCCTCCCAGTGATTACATCAGCTTGACCAGCGGCTGGGGACGCACAGGAATGTTCCAACAAAAAAAAGCTTGTTGACTAGCTCTTTAAGGAATTTTCTGCATCTTAACATAGTCATATTATGGTTACAGTCTAAACAAATGAGAAGAAAATGTATTTAAATAATGTATTACCATAACTGGATATAAGTAAAAACATAATTTTGTGGTTTTATATTATGTGTTTTCATAAATCAAGTAATTGCAGGCCTTTCCAAAAGCTAAACATACATTGTTTTGATGTAAGTTCTGAATGTAAACTTGTATATCTAGTATACTGTATGTTCTTGCTTATTAAAAAAAACAAAACACTTGACTATTACTTTAGCCTACAGACTGCATTTCGTTCTTGGGTACTTGATGTTATTTTCTTATAAATAAATAATAAGACCATTAAAAGTTCCAGTATTGTACAGCATTTGATATACCTCACTTGCAGAATGGTGAATAGCTCTTACATAAAAGATCAGGGCTTGGCTCAGGGTACCATTCACTTGAGCACTTGGTGGTGTGCTGCAGTATGTATGCAGTATGAGTTCATTAGGATGAACAGAACATGCAGCATGAGCACAGCAAATCCCTATTGTTGGATTACCTCTTACAGTGTTCATTTGTGTACAGCTGGAGCGTTTGTGTTGATTCAACTCTTGTGGCTTTATCGTGTAGGGAGAAATATGTATGCGCGTGTAATAATAGGCAGAGAGCATTTTACTCTAATAGCTTTAGACACATCCTGTTCTGAGGACCCATATGTCTATGAGAAGGATTAGAGGCTCTATCAGGCTTGAAACAGCTGCAGCATCAATAACACTATTATACGGAACAGATCCCTGCCTTGTGTCTCACCCAGCTCATTCTATTTATTTAATTTATGCCAAATTAAAACAACTAGAACTAGCTTTAAGGTATGTGTAAACTTCATGATATTTTTTTTTATGATGTTTTATTTTATTGCCTTCTTTTGTGACTATTTGTATCTTCTATATGATCTTTATCTGCTTGGGCTCTTGGTCTTGGAAAGAGGGAGAAGAAGCGTATAATTTTCCTCTATAACCTCCAGATCCAGAGACGCGTTTCTTTTGTCAGCCGGTTGAGCAAACAGCTCATGCGTCAGCGACAAGCACCAAAACCGGTGTGTATGCAGTTTGGTCATAATCATTTAAAAAAGTGCCAGAATAACCTAATTTAACTGTCTCATTGTCACTCTGTTCTCTTGCCCTATGCCATGATCTACATTGCCCACATGCTTTGTTTGTCTGTCTTTCTCACACCTCTGCCTTTGATTTGTCTCTGCTTCCTGTCTTTCTCAGGTGTTGTCCGTGCTGCTGTCTCCATTGGAAAAGTTGGGGTGGGGTGTGTGTTGGTGTTGGATGTGTGTGGAGTGTATGAGACAGCTGCAGGCTATGTGCTGTTCTGTTGTGGGATGTAATGCGCTCTACTGTGCACAATGTTGGAGGGATTTGGGAAACCAGTGTATCTGCTCCCTCCCCAAGGATCAGGAGCTTCATGACAGTGACTTTGACACAGTTTACTATGTTCATTAATCACATAGTCACATAACGAAAAATTAGCTGTATTATCTGTTTAATGAACTAATAAAACATTTGAAATGTGTCTGGTTTCAATTTACCAGCAGTAGAACACCTTACAGTTGACCTGGGGCTTATATTCTGTATTTGTGCTATAAGAGCAAATGATAGGGAATAAACACTTTGGGGTGTGCTGTTACAGGAAAATAATCTAGGTTGAGGTGGTGTGATGTTTGCATTTATGTTTATGGCTTTTGGCAGACATTCTTATCCAAACAGACTTACAGTAGTGCTTTAAAGTCAGTAACTGCATCCCAATAAAGGGTCGCTAGGTCACTGACTAAGAATACCATCTGCCTCAACTATGTTAGGAGATAAGAAAAGTACCTATTTTTATAGGTTAATTTATATTACATACGTTACGTTATATTAAATTTATAATCACTTCCCGAATGTGAAAGGTCTGTAGACGTCCTTTGAAGATGTTACACCAGAGCCGATTATATTCCAGTAATCAACAGTACACTTGTTTTAAAAGTGTTTTATTTCTTTTATATTACAGCAATTTGTAAATTACAGTCATTATTTACAATTATAATTTTTTTAACTGCATGACATGACATGTAAACTTGTGGAACACCCATGAGAAAATTTAGTTCCTCCTAAAGTCATTTCCTCACCAGTTTCTCTTTTCTTTTCTTTTTTTTTTTTTTCTTGGAGTTGATCTGAGAAAAACAACACAGCTTGTCATGTTACCAAGTATCCTCAGTTCAGAAGACTTCAGTGGCAGAAAAACTATAGTGTTACAAGACACTGACACTGGGGACACCTTTTAGAAATGCTAAATGGCTATATAATGATTATATTCTCATCACAGAAAGCATTACCATATCTGCAATTTAGACAAAAAAAACATCTGTCTCTATGTCCTCAGAGAAAGAGCTGCTGCATGATGAATAGCACATTAATACAGTATAAATCTATTACATCCGGAACTAGTATCCCAGCGGGGCTGTATAAATGAAATGAACTTCCCAGTCAGATTTCAGTCACCAACAGCACAGTAGTGGGATTTATTATACACAATACAGACATTTAAATATATCCTCAACTCGACCCAATGTGAAATGCAGCCCAGAGGTTGGGTAAAGATTAGCAATGTCCGTGTTGGTCATGAAAGGGTTAAGCAGCAGGAGGAAATCCCGCCTTGCTGACGAGCACTACAGCGACCTTGTAAACATTCAGTTGAGCCAGAGCTGCAGAGCCACACGGTCCCAGCGAGGCGACACGTTAACGTGTAGCACTTCGGGAAAGGAAAGCCTTCCTCGCGGTGTTGAAACTGACTATGGGAGACATTTTGAACTGGACATGACGACTCGAGTGCGTGAAGACGCGAGTACTGGGCCGAGCTTCAGTGTTCAGTTTGGACAGCAGGTGAAAGGTGTACACATTCAGTAAACAAGCCTTAATTCACGGCTTAGTGTGTCCCCTAAAGCCGCAGCGCACACTCCGACACCTGGATGTTGTCTTATTGGAAACCCCTGGCAGCTTTTCACTCCTTTCTGTCACACCGAATGGAAACATAGACAATGAGACACGCGTTTCTGCTTGTGTTTCGGACGCTTGTGACTGTGCTGCTGGTTGAGAGCAGTCCTGTTATAACATTCAGTGTGAACAGTAGAGACAGTCTTCAACAGAAGAAGGCGTGGACTTCAGCTTCACCTGTGGAAGTCTTCAGCACTGACAGGAGGACAGAGACAGACAGACAAGATGATGTGCTAACAAGCACACCAGTAATAACTCATTCTGCTCACTCAGGTACGAGTCACTATGTCTGATTACACTGGTGGACAATAAATGTACCATATGTACTCTTTTGGCTTTACTATGCATGGTTCACCTGTAAACATGGGTATCCTGTCCCTTTACAAGAGATATATACATTGACAGTAACTAGTTTTAAAGTCTTCAAGCTTTAAAGATATACTGCACATTTCTAAATGTACCAAAGGTACCTTTGCTGTACCCTTCAAGATACCTGAAAAGTTACTGTGTCCTGTTAAAAGTGCAGTTTTTTCAGTATGGAATTTTTTTTATATAAATGCTTAAGCATAAACAAAATTTCCAGTGAAAATAGAAATATTTACGGTGGAAATAAAATACAATAACCTGGTTGCACAAGTGTGTAAACCCTTTCCCAATCACAACAAAAGCATGTTCAGAAGTAGTTATTATAACGTCTATATTTTGCCAAAACATAAATACAGTCACCACATACCATGTGGCAAAATGTGTTAAAAACATCATAATCCACTGCGAAGCATGGTGGTGGCAGCATCATGTCATAGGGCTGATTCTCTTCAGCTGGGACTAGGAGTCTATTTAAGATAGAATAAATAAGGATAGCAGCAAACACCAGTCTACTTTGTCATGCAGGCCTTTTTTTACACAAATGAAAATGAAAAAAAAAACAAAAACTTACCTTCCAACATGATAGATAACAACCTGAAACACAAATCCAAATTAACCTTGGCTTTTTAACTTTTGCCAAATTAACAATGGCTTCAGAAACACAAAGCTCTAAATTTTGCTTAGTTAGAGCCCAGCTCTGAATCACATTGATGAAATCGGTGAAATGACTTGATGACTGCTTACAGGAGAACTCATGCTCATCACAGTGTGTAAAATGTAGAGAATTTCTGATTGAAATGGTGGAATAGAATGGACATATCTAGACATGTTATGTTGGTAGCCTCTGAATTACAAGGTCCTTTATTAGTTAAGGGGTGTGCACATTTCTGTAACCAGGTTACTGTAAGTTTTTTTCTTTTTCACCTCTTTTTTCATTTTATTTGTTTTTAATTTGATTTGTGTTGGGTACAGATTCAAAATAATATATGTAAAACTAGCCTTAAACAACAACATTCTGTTTTTGGGTAGATTTGGTTTAGAATGATTTCTCTTTGTTGGTGTGATTATAGTATCATGAGTCCAGCTCTACAGCCTTCAGTCAACAAAATCTGCTGACCACAGATGGTCACTGTTACTCATCCATACACACACAGCTGCAGGAAAACACACATGTGCCTTTTAGTTCCACTCAACAATTTACAATGACCATCACTGTAAATTCATCAATATGTGAAAGTTTAATACAGTAAAAATATTAAATTATGTAATGAAATTAAGTTTTGCATTGTATCTACATTTTAAATTACAAGAATTACATTTTAAATTACAAGCAATTGAACTAGTTTTATTCAACTTAGATACATACTTTGAATCAAATAATAGGTTCATGCAAATTATGCATAGTGGATACAGCTGTGGCCTTGTGGTTAGGGAACCGGTCTTGTGACTGGAAGGTCCCAGGTTCAAGTTCCACATAGGGCAACTCACGACTTAAGTGCTCTTGAGCAAGGCATCTAATTCCCCCAACTGCTCCCTAGGTGCCTTGGTTTGGGGCTGCCCCTTGCTTCGGGCAGGTGTGTTTACCGCCCTCCCTGTGTGTTCACTGGTGTGTGTGTGTTTCTTTGCACAGATGTGTTAAATGCAGAGGTCACACATGCAGGTATAAAAAGGCAAATAGTTAACTTCACTTTCACTTCACTTCATTGTAGAGGACACAAATTTGTTATTTGAATATTTTGGATAAGGTATGTTTCTGTTTGCTGCAGTGGCACCTGTTTGGGACAATCTTAACTATGCTAAGGTTAAATGTATTACTGGAATATTGTGGATAAATGTGTATTCACCATTATTACAGAATTTAAATCAATATAAATGGTTTAATCCTCCAGAAATTGTGAAAAATTGGCAAAATTTTCTTGTAAGACCTAATATGTGGAAACTAGGCTATGCACATCTTCTTGTCATGTTAATAGGATCAGTAAAACACTTTTGGAACTGACTGTGTTAACAGTAAGGTTATGGATAGCTTGTAGGTCAAAGTGAAGTGAGTTGAACTTGGTTTCTGCTCTAATCCAGTCTTCCTGAAAGTAGAATGGGTCAGTGCCAAAAACTGATGGTGCTGTCAAAGCATGCCTCGTTTCCTGCTGATAAAGTTCTGCAGCATCAGAGGTTCCTGGTAGAAGGTCCTCACAAAATTAAAAAGAAAAAACATTTTTTTACTTGATTTATAAAATCAAATTCTGTATAGAACGTAAACAAAACTATTTGTCCTCACAAAGATTCAAATATGTAGATGTCTTCCTCATAAGAAATAAATAACAAATCAAGATGGACGTTTTTAAGACTGTCTCAGGTGGTGATGCACTGGAGGATGTTCATGAACAATTTACACACCTGAAATACCTTCGACAGCTCTGTGTAATCCAATCTGACTTATAAGACAAGTAAACCTGGGCACACAGTATCTTGACAGCTTGCCTTCCATGCAACTCCTTTAACTTGCCTACCATGTAACAGCTTGCCTCTCATGAAACTTCTGTAATCCATTATATATATATATATATATATACAGTGCAGTGAGATTTCCCCTATCAGTATAAAACCTAACTAAGATGTCATATTTATTTAAATACTTAAATCTGATTGATTTTGTTGATGATGTGCGTGATTGAAGCAGGCCATGTACACATTAAAAACTATATGTTAAAAAAAATATGTGTTGAAAAAAGTGAGATTGTGTATGTTACATGTAAATGTATCATTCACTCACCTCAGTTATGGAGTTGCATTTACCAAGCATCTACCAGCATATACACAGATCATATACACCCTGAATACTGCGATTTTTATCATCATATTATTTCTCCTTATTTGAGACTTGAGCTTTCAATTGTTATGCAATATTCTTGGGAGCTATAGAGCATTAGTGGAACTGATAAAAGAAGTGCATCCTGGGACTGGTCAGTTTATAGCATTTATAGTAGATTAGGAAAAATCCTGTGTGATTATACAATAAAATTAATACACCATAAAATACATTTGGTCATCAGACAGTGAATAGAATCCATGGTGTATGTTAATGCAAAGCCGTGTAGTGCGTAGAACTAAAAGCTGAGGTATGAGAATTGAAATGCAATGAATAAACAATTAGAATGGTAATACATGTAATACATTTTTAAAATATTTGAGAGCACTCAAACACATTAAATAGTAGATTAAATAGTAATAAAAATAATGGTGTATTGACAAAATCTTCTAATGTGGTAGTATCCATTTAGCAAAAGGACCAAGTGTTTGTGACTCTAAAGATATAATTAGGTACTGCCATTACATCGGTATTACAGAAACATACTGAGCTGGAGTATATTTGCTAATTTGTGTGTATTTCTGAGGCAAATGTACTTTAGATGTACTTAGCTTACAGTGTAGAAATATCAAGCATATTAGACACAAGCTGGATATTGTTAGCACACTAGCTAGAATACATGGTAATAAATATACACACTGAAGGCAAGCAGACATCCTGGATGACTCACTTTTGTTGGATATAACAAAAATTCTGAGAACTGCACAAACGCCTCCCTTTAGTCACAACTCTCATGAGTTCTCCAGCTCAACAGCTCTGGAACTGTGTAACATCAACTGACATTCATTCGTTATATTGCTACCAAAACCTGTTCGGAAAGAGAAAAATGTCATTTGTTTCCTCCTATAGTATCATACTGTCTCTCAGTCTGACTTGTGTTTGTTTACCCTCTCACAGTCTCTTCCTTTCAGTTTGCTGACATTTGACTGAGTGCTTCTTTACTGCTTGAATTTGGGTGTGAGGTTGTTTGACATATGTGAGCTGATGAATATTGCATGTGTACAGGTATCCAATGCCCCGGAGAGAGAGCTGACATCATTGTCAGGGTACCTCTTGATTTTCGTGCCTTCATTTTTCTGTAAACTCCTTGGAAACTGTGACAGTTATGTAATGGATAAGTACACATTGCTAATAGGTGGCAGTCAGGTTAAGACTGTTCGCAGAGCATGAACGATGACATCATTATTGAGACTGGCTGAAGGTTTGTGTCCGGAAGACATCCTTGTGACTGCCAGAGAGCAAAAATAAAATCTAAGCAGCACCCAATATACCATGATAGCTGTCCAATAAGTTACGCAGACAAACAGATGGATTTTTTTTGTGTATAATATCCATGCTCATAATTTTTTTTTCTGTCTCACTGCAATGACAGGTTATAGCAGAGGAGTTAAGCCACTGGGGAAGACGCGACCTTTTGTCATTGTGGATGGACACAGGAGAAGCCTGAGTAGCGTTTTACAGGTGAAGGAAGCGAGCCATTTCATCGTGGACATGTACTACATTATCAGCTTATTCAAATACATACTGCAAGACAGCTTCTAAGCAAGCACAAAATTCCAATCAGTTAGTGCTATGCTATCACAACACATCTATGAACAGTGTAGAACAGCATACATAAAACCAGTCAGTGTATTTTTTTAAACTGCTGATCTTGCTGCATCACAGGGTAGCTGAAGACACTCTGAGGAAAGTGCTAACTGGTCTTTGCCAAATACATGAGCTCACATACGTCCACAATTGGGTTACTCTGACTGTGGGGAGTGCGTAATGGCGATCTCTTCCATGCAGAGATCACAACCAATTTTTTTCTCTCAAAGATTTCCAACTACAAATGGCTGTGGCTTTGTACGGCTTGCAATATTCCCAGCGATAGTGCAGACACGCTCCTGTTTCCTGCCTGATAATCCTTTTTTTCTAAGTGGATTAGATTGTTTTATAGAACACCAAATAAGACTGTTGAGCTGCTTTGTATGTCGGCACAGAAGCTGCGTATCTAGGGCTCTAGCAGAATCATCACAGACAGATTTAATCATGCAAGCAATGCCTGTTCTCTGCTCTCAATCAAACGACCAAGCTTCTGGATGGATCCTCTTATCAGAAAACTGTGTTCACTGTCAGCTGTCATGTGTTAAGCTGTAAATTTGTGGGATTAGGAAACCAGTACAGATGTCTAACAGCTAAATACCAATTACAGCAGCAACAACATTATATAGTATATTGTCATGTTCAATATTTATGCCACTTATTATATGCATACATTTTATATATACACAGATTGTACATGTATTATGTGAGGCGTTAGGCTACTTATATATCAAACACACTACAGAATGCTGTTCGCTTCTAATTGGCATTAGAAGTTACGTATGCATATGTATTATTTATGTATAAATATTTTATAAATACTTTTATTTAAGCTCAACTGATTATTTTCTAAAAGGCATTGGTAAGGTAATATTAAATATTATATATTAAATTTAATACGTTTAAACATGGACATTGTTACAAAGCTGTTATATTATAGTATAACAGGATATGGCATCAGGGGTCTTCTCAGCTGCACAGGACATGACCATCCCCTGAATCTTGCCTCTACTTCCTCTCTTTTTAGATCAAACTTATTTCAGGAAGTCCCAAGTAAGAAAAATGCCAGAAGCCTGTTTCCTTCCTGCATTGCAGGAGGGCAGAAAAAAGGAAGCTAGCCAGCAGATCCACCTCTCGTCATTCCTTGTTCTCTCATTTAAAAAAGTTTGAAGACATGACTGAGTAAACCCCCTGTGCTGTCAGGAACTGGACCAGACCCTGACATTCATGCTAAATTTCTGCTTAGTTTTAGATCTTGTGGAGAGGCAGCACAGGTGTCAAGAACACAAAATCAGTCACACACTACATGCAGATATGCATTTTAACATGCCTGAAAGTTTAGAATTGTTTTATTCGTTTTCTTTCACAATATTTGTAACCTGTCCAAAGGTGACATCTTACTATGGAAAAATATCTTTAATATATTATCTTTAATATAACATTATTATAACCTATTTCTATGATGGTGTTTTCTATAACCTATTTTCTATGCTCTAATTTCAGGCTTATAATACACTTATTCTATTATCAGATACTTTTGCCCATTTTAAGCAGCTATTTCTGAAAACAAAACAACAACCAGTGGCTTTACATATGTTTACCAATCTTGCATTTGGTTTATTATAACCTTATAATAAGGAATACCAGGTACATTTGACTATAATAAAGATATTTCCACTTAGGAAGATGTCACATTTTACTGTGCTTTCTTTATGTCATACTCACCCGTAGTTACTCACATGGTTCTTACTCATCTTGTTCTCCTTGTTTCAGCTATCATTAGCTGAAAGCCCCTTTCTAAGATTCAGAAGGTGTGTGTGTGTGTGTGTGTGTGTGTGTGTGTGTGTGTGTGTGTGTCAGTGAATCAGGCTGCGTATGCAACCATGGCAACTGTGGTCTGTTTTTAGATTGTTTTCCAAAAGTGAGGAAAGGTGGAGAGCAGTGTGTCTGTGTTCAGAGAAAGAGGAAAGGTGGGGTGATGCCATGGGTGGGGGTGTCGATATGTGTGGGTGTATGCACATTTTTTAAATAATTTAGTAGCCTTTTTTCTTCCTGTGACACCCATTCATGAACAGTCTGCTCCTTAGGTCCACCCTGTGCCTTTAACAATTATTGGCCTCCCAATGCCAAGCCTGACCTAAGCTGATCTGGAATTAGGCTAACCCCTGCCCATTTAACCTCTCCAAACATACATTTCTCACTTTGATCACTACATACCTCTCCTGTTTAGAGAAGATCCATAGGGTCTATTTATTAATATGCTGAGAATTTAATGGGATAAATGAAGCCACTAATAAACATAAGCTTTTTTTCTAGTTCATATTTGTGTGAATTGTCAATCAGATAACAATAATCAGGATAGGTTAGCCCATATACTCTGTGTATGATGTGTATGCTGACCATTAGCTGGATCTTGTACAGTGACAGACTGCCTGACTGATAAAACCCCGGGGTTGTGTGATGTGGTCTGATGCAAAGAAGCCCATTACCTCCTGTTTTTTTTTTCTATTGATTGAACTTAATTAGGCAAAAGTACTTGCAATGTCACTGAGAAACCAGAATATGCTTCGTCCTGAGTAATGGTTTTGTCGACCATGGTAGAAATCTTACTGACTGTTACAAAATGCTGATTCCATCCATAAATGTTAAATAATAAATAAAATATTCTTACAGAATACTTTACAGGTAAAGAGTATAACTGTGTTTATCTCATTATAGTG
Source organism: Duopalatinus emarginatus (assembly GCA_028565595.1). Taxonomy (NCBI): domain Eukaryota; kingdom Metazoa; phylum Chordata; class Actinopteri; order Siluriformes; family Pimelodidae; genus Duopalatinus; species Duopalatinus emarginatus. Next base: position 22,641,120 of record JAOVVF010000044.1, read on the forward strand.
GCATGTTTCAAGAGGTGGAATATATTTGGCAGCAAGGGAACAATCAGTTGATGAGTTGGAAATAGGAAAAAATGCCCAAGTGTAAGGATCTGAGTGACTTTGACAAGGGCCAGATTGTAATGGTAACTGGGTGTCTCCAAATGGTGTAATGGTGTCTCCAAATGAGCAGATCTTGTGGGGTGCTCACTGTATGCAGTGGTTAATACTTACCAAAAGTAGTCCAAGGAAGGACAAGTGGTGAACCAGTGACAGGGTCATGGGTACTCAAGGCTCACTGATGTGCTTGTGCGTGGCGAAGGCAAGCCCATTTGGTTTAATCCCACCGAATATACACAAATGGATCTGTTGCTAATGTCTAATGGCAGGTACTAAAGCAGCAGTCTTGTAAAGTGCATGCCTCAGTAGGTCTAAAGTGTGGCTGATTGATGTACTTTTTTCTTGGTACAATTATAACACATTTTTAGCCTTAGATTACATTAATTGTCGTCATAAAAGTAATTTGCGAGAATTGAGTTGATACAATAGAAATAATATCATATTAGAATAAGCATATTAATATAAAACTCTATCAGCTATATTACAATGACTCTATTGTCAAGACAACTCAAAACTCTGAATAGGCTTATTCTGGTGTTGACTCATTTTCCAGTATGTCTGGGCCTTGATCTCACTTAACACCACTGCTTAGTTAAGTGAGATCAAGCACATCATTTAGACACACTTGGGGTCTTTGTGCTGTACCAGTGTAATACTGCACTGCTGTGTTGTAAAGTCTGTGATTAAAATGCAGATCCAGTGAATATCTGAGTGTGCAGACACATTGTATTGCTTATCAGCATGACTCCACCTGAGAGCATTCTTTCACTGATCAGTGTGCTATAGAAGAAGCACTGCAGCTACAAAAACTGATGAAAGAATGAAAAAAAATGTCTGTGTATGATATTCAGGGTGTTGCTCCTCGAGAGGAGGACACAAGGTTTTATAGAGCTTTCATCTCTCATTCCCTATGGAAACATTATGATGTGTTGTGTAACTGCACAGATTTCTGTGGAAGGCAAGAGACCATCAGAGCCAGGGAGTGGTCTCCTTTTTTTTTTACTGCAGCTGAAAAACTAATTCACATTCCAAAACATTTGCTTTTTGCTTTTAATCCTTAGTGCTAATCAAAGGATGTTTTAGTGTAGTTAAGATCTTAACCAACAGCATCTAACAGTAGTCATTTTGTAGTAACAGTGGAGACTAGCTTTACTGTCACCATACTGGATTACTGGATGACCACAAGACTAAACTTGTGACCAATAACCAATAAGCTTAGCTTTTCTGCTATGAGTAACTGGAAGGAAGACCGACCTTACTCACCCCGTATCCATCCACTAATGCTACCCACTCCCTTTCTGTACTCTTGCTGAGGTTTGCTTATAAACCGCACCCAGCATTCATGTGCTGCTGAGGTCATCCAGCCAGCTGGAACATGTGTGTAGGGACATTGCATCATGGGCAGAAGGTGGGGTGTATGTGCGATAGTGAGACGGAGCCGTAAAGGGTGGTGCAGACATCAGCGTAAGTGATTAGGTTAGAGAGTGGTTGAAAGGTTCATGGGAGTCAAGAGATAGCAACATGAACAAAAGGGATACAGAGAATGCAATGAATGAAAGGTCAGAAAAGCAAATGCAGGATGGAGACAAAATTGATAAGATGTAGAGGAGAAACAGAAGGAGGATGAAAAGGAGGAGGAGGAGAATTTGACATGCTGTGGGAAGTGTTATCTGCTTAGCATGATTTTGAGTGTGTCATAATGTCTTGACACCACCGAGATCACTGCTGAGAGATCTCATCCACCTCTTTTTTTTAATCATAATGGTCTTCTGTTTGTATCCCCTATTCTTCCTCAGTTCCCGTTCATTTCTGTTTTTCTCAGTTTTCAGTTCTGTGCTTATTTTTGTCCTCCACTACATTGTCCCATGAGAAGGTTCATGTTTCTCCCAATCTTTTTTCCCCAATTCCTGTCAGTATCTCAAGTATTTGTGTGAGTGAGTATAAGTTGTTGGCAAATAGCCAATTGGTGGTATATTAATCCAGTCCATATACAATACAAGAACTCTACCTTGTTGTATCATTAAGACTCTGGCAGTTGCATTTCTGTGAGGATAAAATCAGCATCATTCAGACAAAATAGGACGTTTTTCTAAGAGTGATCCACATTACCTGCCAGTACTTCCATAACCTCATGGTGAACCAGACACACAGCTGTGGAAATGTCATGCAAAGCTGCCTTGTAATTGTCGATAGCACGCTTTTGTCAAGGATGATGATGAATTAAGTGATAACTGTCTAAAGGGCCTGTTGCTGACACATTAGCCAAATATATCTAACTTGTCAGATGTAAGATGAGGTTGTTGAAAGGTTGAACTTATGCACCCTTAAAAACTATGACAGTCTGGCATTTGGTTTTGCCCATTTGACCGGTGCTAAAATTGGATTGACAGCAGTTGGCATAAGCATTTACTCTGATAGTTCCATAACTTGAATATTGTGGGAGGGGATCATTTATAGATTAATTACTTTCAGGGTATACATCTAAAAACACTACACACAACTGTGTTAATGCTTATCAGAAACAAGACAGAAAGAATGGTTAAAATCTCTCAGATAGGCCAGTAATACATGTCCTGGTGCCTGTCAGCCTGGAATAAGTGATAATAGTAGTTTTCTTTCGAGATACCACCTCGCCTGTGTCAAGTCTCTCTTCCCATGTGGAAGGAGAGAAGAAAGAGAGGAAACTGAGGCGGCTGTGCAGGAGGAAGCTGACTAAGTTTTCACTTTTTCACCACTCCTAAGGGGTGGAGGCATTGGTTATCATTCGAGTATGTGCATCTTTGTTAGTGCATCTCCATCTGTCTCACAATCACTCGAGCTGGCGGTTTTTCTATTCTGGCTCCTGTATGCAGGAAAGAGGCTAATAAGTAGGGGAAATGTGATTTGTGCAAAACTCAGATAACAGGATGTTAGATGACTGTTAAGAGAGCAAAAAGGAAGACAGGGCTGTTTATAGCGCAGCACTGCCTGTCTCACTTGACTCTCTGTCAGCAGCAAGATCAGCAGCTCTTTCGTTAGCGGTGATAAGTGTAGAGAAAAGATGTGTGTATTAGACATCTCACCAGAGTCCGCTAGAATACATCAATGAGTTTAAATCTGTCTAGCAGCAGCAACTGAACCCAGAGATAGCATTTGTGCATGTTAATATGAATACAGAGGATCGGACTGCTAAGTAATTTATATGTAAATCAGTTCTTAAATTATTTGTTTGTGCACATATTGTAGTTCTAATAAAAAATGTTTGTCCTCTGTGAAAATCTAATTGTATTCAGTAAACCTTCATTGCCCCTTCCACTAGATACATTGTAGTAGATTAAGTAATACCCAATAAATAACACTTAATAATAAAAATAACCAAAAAAACCCCCACAAAAATAGCTCAGATTTATCCAATATTATAAATTATGTAGACTCTAGGTAAGTTATATACTTTTCAGATTTAATCATATAAATAAACCAGCCTAATTATTTGATTTTGTAAATCTAATATGGTTTACTTAGTAAGACCAACTGGAGCGAAGGCACTGTTATTAATAATACTGTATAGAACTGGGATCATTTAATATGCACAGAACCTCATTCTCATACATAATGTATTTGCAATTTGCTGAGTATTTCCAGTAATATGTCATTAACCTTGAGAAATGTGAAATGTGCTGTTGTATGATTTTACAATAGCATTAATGATGCATTGATTTAAGCTGGATTCTGCTTTTATAAAGGAAACCCTAATAAACATAAAATCAGCCACCAGACATACATTTCACTAACTAATATATTTCACTAACGTTATGCCATGATACTGTTGTATCTTGTACTGTTGTAAATGTAATTATTAGTATATGTATTATATGTGTGTATGTGTACGTACAAATACAATATGTATGCAGGTGTATACATCGATCAGCTGTAACATTAAAAAAAAAAACACTGACAGGTGAAGCATAAGGATCTAATAGGATCTAATCTATACCAAATTCTGATAGTTAGACAACTGGGTCTACTGATTATCTTCAAAACTGTAGGTCTTGAAGGGACTTCCCAGTATGCAGTGGTTAGTACCTGTCAAAAGTTGTCTAAGAAAGAACAACTGGTGAACCAGCAACAAAATCATAGGTGCCTAAGGCTCACTGATGTGCTTGGGGAGTGAAGGCTACACCATCTGGTATGATTTCACAAAAGATCCACAGAAGGACCTGTTGCTAATGTGACAGATACCACAGCACAACTTCAGAGATCTTGTGGAGTCCATGCAGTCCAGTGTGACAGTGCAAAGCTGTTTTGGTGGCTGTTTTTGCGGAAGGGTATTGTTAATGTTATGGCTGATCTGTGTGTAAATGTATCCATTTAAAATTCTGGTTGTATTATAAAAACCATTGAATGGTGCCTATCACTAATAATTTATTCTTCTCTTGCAGAATGGTCACCCAGACAGACTGCTGTGTGGGCTGCAAGTGGGAGACAGCCTCCTTCTGCTGGACCTGGAAAAGAACCAGTGAGTGTGCCGTCAGAGATATGCAGCATATGAGGGCAATGCATTATTATGTCGAATTTGTTAATTTATCTGCTTATTTATCTCACCTCAAACACTTTTATCTCCAGGCAGCTATTGCCTAAGCCACCTAATGTCTTTTACTATCTGCCAAATGGAATTGGGATGTCCATGGAGGAGAGCCAGGTGGTATGTTCATTTGTATTCATTTATTAATTTAATTTAATTCAATTCAATCAAATTTTATTTGTATAGCGCTTTTAACAATGGACATTGTCCCAAAGCAGCTTTACAGAAATAATGAAAAGGGTTATACATTTAGAGAATTTTTAGAAATTTTTATCCCTGATGAACAAGCCAGTGGCTACAGTGGCAAAGGAAAAACTCCCTGAGATGACAAAAGGAAGAAACCTTAAGAGGAACACAGACTCATAAGGGAGCCCATCCTCATCTGGATGCGACAGATAGTGCAATTATAAATAAAAGTGCAGGTAGCCAGAGAATTAAAGTCTGTAATCTAATTCATGGTTTCTACATCTGTCCATTATGGTGTTTTGAAGACTGTCCATGTTCTTGTTGGTCAGATGAGACTGCAAGAAGATATGGGGGGTCAGAGTGGATCAGGCAAGGTTTGGGGAGCAGGAGGAATCAGAACTCTGGGTTGCTGGTATCACCTGGTGCCTCAGCCGTAGCAAGTATAGCTCATCAGAATGGAAGATGAGAAGAGAATACAGAGAGTTAAATATGATCTTTATGTAATGGTCACTTTAAATATAAGGAGTGCAGAGAGAAAGCAGAAACTCCGGTAGACTCGCTAAGACAGCATAACTACAAGGGAGAACCAGAAGGTAACACAGACATGAGGGCGCCCTGGGACATAAATTAGCCAGCCACTCCACCGTCATCAAACCTGAGTGAACGCGTGAGAGTGGGTAGATTAAGCAAATGCAAAGCTGGTAGCACCTTGCATTTTACACAAACAGTGACTGTCTCAAAAAATTTTCTGGCTCATGGGTCCTTAGAGATTGAATGTAGACCTTCATGTCCGTGTGTCTCAGATAGAGTGTGAGAAGGGGAAATGTGAAAGGAGAGTGAAATATAATTATACCTGTTCTCTGTTAGACCCAGTGTTACTATCATGGCTCTGTGAGAGGGTTCCCCCAGTCCCGCATGGCTGTCAGCACCTGTGCTGGCTTACGGTAAGGCCTTAGTTGTCATTTTTCTATTGCTGTAAATTCTTATGAGGTTTATATCATGTAGATTATTGTGCTGCTGCTGTCTTGTTGTTTATATAATCTTTAAACTGTGTGATCGCTAATATTATGGGTGCTTCTTCTAAAGTCAAATAAAACAAATTCTGTAAATTGCACAGCGCTACAATTAATCATGTAGCCATGAAGTAAACAAACTCTATACATAAGTAATGGGAGGAATATGAGTATTTGGATATAAAGGCTTCTGGTTGTGTGTTTGAAAACGTGTAGTGTTTTGTACAGAAGGATGCATTCACTTGTCTTCTGTAATCACATTTATACTGATCAGTAGATGCAGAGCCTGTTCCAGGAACAAATCAACATAGCCAATCCATCTACTGCCCTTTGATAAACTGGTGACCTGTCCAGGGCGTTCCCTTGCCTTCCGCTCAATAAGCACTGGGATAGACTCCAGCAACCCCGTGACCCAGTAGCAGGATACGTGGGTTAGATAATGAATGAATGAGTCTCCTGATCCAACATAGAAAGCAACCCAAGCTCAGGACCCTGGAACTGTGAGACAGAAATGCTACCCGCTACACCATCATGCCGCCCCAGAATTATACACAAAGACATAATTGCTACTTATGCTTTGTCATGATGGTAAATCATGTATCTGATCACTGCTTATCCCGCAGATCAAGGGACCAGGTCAGCTCAGAGTCAAGACAGGCATTTCTTTACATGAAATGTACTGAGTAAAATTTATATTATAGCTGCAGCATATGATCTTTTTACTTACTTGCATTATGAGTTAAGAAAAAAAGGTTAGAGAGGTATGTCTTATATACAAGTATTGTGTTTAAGCCCGTATGCATGGTAATATAATCTGATGTATAGTAGGAAGGAGAAATTAATATTAGTAAAGTAACTCTCCTGCTTATCTCTTCAGAGGAGTGATTGTAATCAATGCGAGTTTGAGCTTTGAGCTGCAGCCAGAGGAATGTGATGAAGGCGCAAGGAGAAGTGGTAGTTCACAAGAAAAGGACTTGCACGTGCTCTACTCAACCCACCAGCTAAGCTCTGCATCTGGGGGATGTGGTGTTTCTCACACCTATATACCACCCATTCAGATTGTTCCACAAATACACAGGGTGAGAGCTGTGTGTATGTGTGTGTGTGTGTCTGAGTGTGTGCACTTGTTTTTAAAATGTAAGACAAACACATGTCTGTATATGTGTGTTTGTTCCTCTAGCTCTATATAATCTATAATCGGTCTATAATATAAGCTGTAGTCAGTTATTTCTCTGTGTTTATGTTTCATAGACTAAAAGAAGTATTTTGTTAGAGACCAAATACATTGAGCTGGTGTTGGTGGTTGATCACAAGGAGGTAGGTGTTTCAGTTAAAATGTGTCATATACAATGCAGTTTATATGCATTTGTTTAAATGGTTACAGGTTTCAGTGTATTTATGAAGGACTTGGCACTTATAACACTGTCCATTGTGTTTTGCTTAAATGTGCCAGAGAATGTTCTAATTTTTTGGCCAAGTTTTGTGAACAAAGATCATGCAAATCACTGATCCATAGTTGTTACTCAAGCACCATCTACTGGTGATTGTACTGCTGTGTAAACATGCAGCATTTGCAGGATACTGTAACATTGTGTTATCTGATTAAATACGATGGTTTGATGGTTTTTGCATGCATGTCTTTGTCATAGTACCTAAATTATCAGAAGAACAACAAGACTATTATTTATCGTATGCTGGATGTGGCCAACCAGGTCGACTGGGTGAGTCTTTCCATTTGTTAATTCTGTCCTGAGTGTTTGTTTCTATGTCCAAATTAAAATTTAAAAAAATAAAAAAATCATTTGAAAGAATATAAAAAGACAGATAAAAGCACCCTTGTGAAAACTATTCTATATTATCCATAGATAGTTGGTGGAAAGAAAACTATAACATGGCTACTATGGTATACCACATGGTACACTAGTTAAACCAAGACAGAATCTTAGTATACACAAAGTATACAATAGGATACCTTAATAGTTTATGTTAGAGTCGTGATTATCTATAAAATACCCATGGTTAATGTAAAGTCCCATAGTAAATGCATGGCAGAATCATACTCTACACAAAGTTAACATAAGATAAGTAGTAAGTCTTAGTAGTTAATGGTAGAATTATGGTTACGTATACAATAACATTGGTCACTATAAACTACCATAGTAAAACCATGGTTGATTTTTGTAAAAGATATTTAAGCACCTGCATCTACTGTGTACTGGACCTTGTAATGGACTTGAATGTTCTGTAGTATTCTTAATATACTGCGTTACCTGCCATAAGACAGTATCTAATATAGTTTTTGAATAAACTTTTTAACACACAAAAATAGATATTTAGTTACCACATAGATATGAATAGACATGAATAGATGTCAGACCTTTGTTTATGGTACCTTCAGAAAAGTGTAATGTTCTCTTCATGTCAGTATTAGAGTGCAGTCAGGCCAAATCCGGGCTAAAACTCTGTAATACTTTATTATAGGCTTTAAATGATTAAAATTGGGTTGCTGTTTTGTTCTTCCTTTCCTGCTCTGCACATATCTTAGTTCTATCGGCCACTGAACGTGCGAGTGGCCCTGGTGGGTCTGGAGATCTGGAGTGATCAAGATAAAATCCTGATAGATAAGAGCCCGAGTGACACACTCAACCGCTTTTTGGAATGGAGGAACAGAGAGCTGCTGCCTCGAATACGCCATGACAATGCACAACTTGTCATGTAGGTTGTAATCATTATAATCATTAACTTAGAAGCTATAGGTTGGGCATAACAGTGTAAATTGTTACAGCAGGATTTTTTTTTATATATAGGGGTGAGTCGTTTGATGGTACAACAGTGGGCATGGCTTCTCAGTCTTCTATGTGCACCAAGGATAGATCTGGTGGAGTTAATGTGGTAAGACTCTTCATCAAATTTAAATTTAAAATGACATTTAGACATCACAGTTATTTAATATACCAGTACCGATATACTGGCTCTGGTGATCAGTGCAGCATGTGTGGCAACATACACCAGAAGACCAGAACAAGTTCCTCACTCATTTTGCTTTCTTTTGTAGGATCACCTGGTAAGTGTGCTAGGGGTAGCATCCACAGTAGCACATGAGCTCGGCCATAACCTGGGTATGAACCATGACACAGCAGACCGACGCTGTCAGTGCCAGAATGAACCTCGCCTTGGGGGATGCATCATGGAGCCATCCACAGGGTGAGTGCTTTTGGGTAGATTGGTGAAGGAACCATATATTACATTGTACTGTGAATACAACCTAAATGGTTGTTTTAATATAGTTTTTAAAAATCTGCCTATGTTATACATAGGTTTCCTCACTCATCTCCCCACAGTCATTGAGCAGAAATCAAAGCAAGCAACACCTTGGGGATTTTCTTTAATAGTTTTCTTCCTATTAGTGTGATACAGAGATATAACTTAAACTGTCATGCTCAGGAGCTCAAGGCCCATTTCTTTAGTAAATGCAGGATTTGTATGGACACATCCTTGCCACCATTTTTGCCATCAATCCAAACATGGCCAAGATACCCAAAATGGCCAAAAGTATGTGGACACCTGAACATGACACCCATATGCTGTTCTTATACAAACTTTTGCTACAAGGTTGGAAGGCTACAATTGTATAGAATGTGTTTGTATTTATAGCATTATAATTTTCCAGCATATCGATGCCCCTGTGCGTGACACGTGGTCCATAAAGACAATCTGCCAAAGAGCTCAAGTGGCCTGACCTCAGTCTCACTGAACACCTTTGGGATTAACTAGAACAGTGAATATGTGCCAGGCCTCCTTACCTGACATCAGTACCTGAACTTTTATACTTTTATATTTAAGTTAATAACAAGTAGAGCAAGACATGTTGGTAACATAGGCATCCCCATCTTGGCGTTAAATAAGTAGGATATCCTGTGTGATCATGTATAGCTACTGTACGTATATGTGGAATTACACATGAAATAGAATATAAGGTTTACTGAGGAAGCTAGTTGCATCTCTAGTTTCAGTTGTGTGTGTTTCGTTCACAGGTTCATGCCAGGTCAGCTGTTTAGCAGCTGCAGTGAAAAAGATCTCTCTTTGAGCCTGAGGCATGGTGGAGGCATGTGCCTTTTTAACGTGCCGCAGCCAGAAAAGATGCTGGGAGGGCCACGGTGTGGAAACCTGTACGTGGAGAAGGGAGAGGAGTGTGATTGTGGCCTACTCGATGTAAGACCTAGTACTGAATCTGTAGACACTCCCTGGGTTGAAACATATTTACTGTACGTTAAGAAGAGTGTAATCCGTATTGGTTTCTAAACTACTGGCTTTGTGTGTGTGTGTATATGTGCAGGAATGTATTGATCCATGTTGTAATGCCAGCACATGTAAGCTAGTTTCAGGTGCCCAGTGTTCATCTGATGGCATTTGCTGCGATAACTGCAAAGTATGTATTTTTTTTACTATTGCTACAATTCACATATAACCCATGTCCACTGTAATAATAGTTTCTCTCCGTTTTTAAGCTCTCACATATCTCCTGTCTCTCGCTTGCTTTTCCTTCTTCTCCCTCGGCAGCTGCGTGTTGCTGGGTCACTGTGTCGGGAGCCTCTTGGAGAATGTGATCTACCAGAGTACTGCACTGGGGCATCACCACACTGCCCGCCAAATGTGTTTCTTCAGAACGGCGAGATGTGCCAGAATGGCACTTCCTACTGCTACAGTGGAGTGTGTACCACGATGGATGAGCAGTGTCATATGCTGTGGGGAGCCAGTAAGTGAAACCTGTTCTGTTATATAATCATCGTGTTACTATTCTGTGAGAATATGTGCTTAGTGTAATAAGTATGGCACAAAATTGCATTGTGCAGAACACTTGAAAGAAATGATGTAAAGCAAAAATAATGAAATTAAACACTTCTACATAGAAATACTGGTACATGCAGTAAACAGTAATATAAAATAATATAATTTTAAAAATAGCTTCTAAGGTGCAATAAAAAAACTAGTATGCTTTACTGAGTATCTTGGAAAATGTATGACACTTTTCTGGGACACTTTGTTTCACTCGCTGCTTTTTTTGTGCAAATTCCTGTGGGTTATGTAATGTTTGGAAATATAAAATGTTTCTGCACTGACTCAGTAATGCAAAAGTCATGAAATAAACATCAGTAACAAAATTTGTACTGAAGGAAATGAGAAAATAAGACTGCACAGTAGTGTACACTTAAGTGCCAGAAAAACTGTTACAACCGTAACAGTGGTTCCCCACAAGACATGGGCTCCACGAGCTTGCAGAAACATTCTGCAGACGTTGCACACCATACCTCCTGCAGAACAGTTCACAATTCTGTTGTGTTCAGAGGTGTAGGATTTCTGTGTTTTTTTTTACAGCATGTTGCATGGCATCCCAGATGTGTTTAAAAACATTGAGATCGGATGACTCAGATGAGTGTTCCTCTAACCATAGTTTGGCATCTCTAAATGTATATGGTGGTGCAGTGTCCTGTTAGAAGAGGCCAAACCCATCAGAATGAGTGCAGGACAATTTGTAACTCGTTAGAAAGGAAAGTACACCTGTCAGAGATGTTTGTAGACATGCCGGAGAACCCATGGAATGGCAGCTAAACAAACCCATACCATTATGGAGACACCACCAGCCTATGTATTTTGCATAAATTCAACCCGTTTTACTGGCACTTCAGTGTACATGCCACAAATATGTTTTTTGTCTATTTTGTCTATTTCAACTTTTCAAGCATAGAACTAATTTGTTTTTGTGGTTCTCTCAGACTCCACCCGGGCTCCTCCGGTCTGCTTCTCCTCCGTTAACAAACAGGGCAACATGTTCGGCAACTGTGGCCAGATGACCAATGGCACCTATATACCCTGCTCAAATAAGTATGTGTCCCCAAGTACCCAGCTAAAATCAGATAATAGCTACAAAAAAAGTAAATGAAAGTGTTTTGATTTGCTGCATATGATGTGACAGTGTAGCAGATCAACCTCTCTTGAAACATCGTTTAAAGTATTAATGAGACTCAGCTGAATGCTAACACGTGATGTTTATAAAAATGTTGTTTAGTTCTGTTTTGTTCTTTTTCCAGTGATGTGCAGTGTGGTAGGATCCAGTGTCAGGGCGGCAATGACCGCCCACTCATAGACTCGAATGCGAAGATTCTGACAACCAAAGTGAAACTCAACCACAGTGAATTTACCTGTAGAGGTGCATATTTCCGCCTGGGTGATGATGTCTCTGACCCAGCCATGGTAGCTCAGGGAACTGCATGTGCACCTGGCAAGGTCAGAGTTTTTACAATATTTACATTTAGATATATTTAAATATATGTCATAAAGTATGATAAACCTGAGTGCTTATCTGTAACTGGTAAAATATCATAATGGAAGTGATACATTAATACATTGGTTTTTTTTCACTTAGTTACCCAGGTACGTTTAAATAGTGGCATTGCAGTAATGTATTTTGTTTATTGGAATACGCATATTCTTTGGGTCTGGCTCAAAACCTAGGGAGGTGCCTTGTTCCCACTGCTTAACTACGCAGCTACACAACATCAAGCTTTAGAAGGCAGATTATTAAGGTGACCTAGTTAGACAGCAATTCGCTTACCAAGGTAACAGGTTTAACCCCAGGCAATCCAAACCAATGAGCTGAGGTGACACCACTGCTTTGCCACTGCTTTGAACCCACTAGCATGCCATCTAACATCTATCACTATCCCATCCATTCTGCTGAAATATTGCACCCAAAATTACAAATAAATTACATTTGATATATTTTTATTTATTTAATGAGAATTATTTACATTTACAAATAACTTGCCAAATGCTGGGATTGCCTTCACAGATGAGGAAGCACACAGAGCTCCTACTTTATTTAGTCATAATAATGTGTCTCAGTAGGCATCATTTTGAGGCATCTAAGAATTGAGTCTTCTTCTCAGGAGCATGAGTTTGAGACAAACCTTCTATCATTCTAATGCTTTCTCTAGGTATGTTTAAACCAGCACTGTCAGGATGTCTCTGTCCTTGGAGTTGAGGAGTGTCGTGGGAAGTGCAATGGCCATGGGGTGAGATGTTCACACTTGTATTTCTGATTAAAATTTTTTTTTTTCTGAAAATATGTTCCAGTGCTTTTTAAAACGAATTCCTCCATAATACTAGTGTGGCTTTAAAGTTACAAGACTTCATAAAGGGTGTTAAAGTACAGTTTGTTATAGTAGAATTCATACATCTTATAACATTTGTGGGTTTCTTCCGACAGTCCAAAGACAACATACTGTCAGGTGAATTGAAGACGCTAAATTGCCCCTAGATGTGGTGATCTGTCCAGGGTGTTTCCCAATAAGTGCAGACTCCAGCACCCCTATCCAGTAGTGGGATAAATGGCATCAGTAATAAATAATGCCTGCAAGCTAAATCCCATTCAGTTGCACTGAAAACACTAAAACACCTTTTGCATCTTTCAGCCAGCTCTATCATCTCTGTTAAGATTACACACACTAATAGCTTTTTCTTTAAAAAAAATACACATTTTTATTTATGGGGCCATGCCAAATTAATTTCTATAGCCATGCCAAACAGGGTATATAAGGGTATATAAAGTTTGTTCACTTTATCTAACTATCATTTAACCCTTAGCTAGAAGTATAATACTGAAAACTACCTGATATATTAAGCCGGTATCAATAGGTACTATAAATTCACCTGCTGTCACTTTTGCCTTTGCATATAGGTGTGTAACAGCAATAAGAATTGTCACTGTGACGTGGGCTGGGCGCCACCAGACTGTAAATACTCAGGATCAGGAGGCAGTGTGGACAGTGGCCCTGCGCGACAGCCCAGAGGTGTCAACTAACAATTTGTGCCTTTTTGTTTGCGGCACATATACTGTGCATTGATCTCTTTACATTTGTATATTTGTATATTAATGTATTTGTATACATGTGTTTGTGTGTAGATTCCAATCCCATTCGTGTGGCTCTGCTAGTGATCTTTTTGTTTGTGCTGCCTGTGGTACTACTGTTCCTGGCCCTCCGCTTCCCTCACTGCCGCCGAAGGTTCTTATGTTTCAACAGCACACCCTTCAGCAAGGCCAGACAGCCCAGCAGGTGAGAAAGAGTGAGAGAGAGAGAGAGAGAGAGAGAGAGAGAGAGAGAGAGAGAGAGAGAGTAAGAGAGAGAGGGATGCTCTCTTGTTATGTATATGAATGTATATGCATGTGCTTTTACTAACATGGAGACCTTTTTGACTCCCACTTTTCTTTGTTTTACCCATAACACAGTAATGTCTCTGTGGCTCATATTGAATATTGCATGACTCCAGCAGAGGAACACTTTGAGAGGTATTTAAAGAATATGTGCAGTAATGGTAATTCTGCTGAACGTTACTGCACATATGTGTATGTAGTGTAGTGCGTTAAAGGTAGATATTGTTTGTTTTATATGAATTTGATCTAAAAACCTATATGATGGCTACAGTGCAGTATGGACTGCTAGACTGATTTTTGCAGTCATTTGCAAATCTCTGTTTAAGAAAGGACTCTTCAGAGCCGTGTCATTTTGATTCAGCTACGAGACTTGTAAGAATACCTTGGCTAGGGTGTTCATTTTCATATGGTGTAGAGTAAATAGCTGTAATTGAGTTGTGTACTGTTCACAGAACCCCTGCTACTGAGCGAGTGAACGCACATAACGGAGAGCAGATCTTGCCGCTGAGGTACCAGTGGACTCCACAGAATGACATCCCGCTCACACGAGCCATTAGCAAGGTACAAGGTGTCTCTTCTCTCTTTACTCTGCTAATAAAGAACAAAAAGAAAAAGCAACCTGAGGTCAGTTATAACTGCTGACAAAAAAGCAAAAAGCGTTTTTCTTTTGCAATTAAAGTTTTGTATTATGCCTAAACTTGTTTACAGTAATACAGTATATGATAGATTTTTATGCTCTATGAAGAAGTCAGTGAGTCTCAGCAGGTTTCATTGTAATTCTATTGTATAATCCTCTTAACCGAACTGGTATTTGAATAACTTAAGAAAGACTATTCTGCAGAGCATCTGAAGATGGATGCCTTTAAATCTATGATGCATGCTAAGACTTGCACGCTGCTGGGCAAACCAACACACGCATCGTAAATCAACAGCTGGTCATCCAAAGGACCTGCAGCACAATTGATGGCCATCCCTTTCAATTTACATAATTCCAATACCCGACTGGCAGAGGGGGGCTTGGGATGTGTGTGCCATCTAGTAAACCATACACCTGTGGTATGTGGTGTGCTGCCTAATTACGCTGGGCATGCAGTATATATACAGCAATGAACTGTTGTTACACTTATGCCAAACGTTTTTTACCCACTACCGTATATATTCTGCACAAGTGGCCGGCTTTCCTAAAACAATGGGGATTATTTTTTCAGTTGGCAGGGGTGGCCAGTGGCTGGAAACAGCGGGCCCTATAAATGGCACAATCATGGTGCACAGTTTTTTAATAGTTGCTTGTTTTGATGCCACCCCTTATCATAGTAGTTTATATCAGGTGTAACTGTAGTGGCACGATTTAATTAGCATTCTTGTGCTAAAATTTTGTACATACACATAACCTGACTAATGATTGTAAGTGAAAAGTCATCATGTTGAGTTACACTCATTGCTACACTGTTTATTATACTAAGGCCTAGGTAACACCTACATCACCTGTTTCCTGCTTGTACAATGTGGGGCTGTATGTTCTGTCTGATACCGCAGACTGTGCATGACAGCTTTATAGGAATTGTCATATCTCATATGCCACAGCTGTTGTTGATGGGAAAGGAGGCTGCTTCCTCATTTTCATCTCTAAAACATTTTTCATCTCTAAAACATGGTCTGTGTAAAAAAAAAAACCCATTAGTTTCTTTTTCTAACTCACTTGCTTATAACTGAAAGTTATTGACACTTTCTATTTAAACATCATGTGTGCATGTGATATCTTTCTTCTACCTTTTTCTCTATCCCTGCTACCCCCTCACCCACACCCCACCCTCTTTCTCTCTCTATCTCTCTCTCTGTATGTCTCTGGTTAGGCTCAGACCAGGCCTGCTCCTCCTACTAAACCTCTTCCACCTGATCCTGTCTCTAAACAGCCTGTCCAGGTAAACTGTCCTTTTCCAGGGAGATCACTGGAGAAAGGCAGGACTTCAAATATCTTACTTTTATTCACAGTCCAGGGCACCTATACACACTGTACTGATTAATCCATTCTGTGGTGCTTAACAAAGTAAAATGATTTATTTTGAAAAAAAAACAAACATACCTTTTTATATAGTATTGGTTATTTTTACAATATTATTATATTGAAAACTGATTCATATTATATGCAGTTACTACTAATAGTGTATGTGCCTAACGCTTTCTCTGCTGCCGCAGTCGGCAAGGCTACGGCCTGCCCCTCCCAACAAGCCCCTCCCTCCTGACCCCGCCCCCTCAGAGAGCAAGACACAGCGAAAGGTAGAGATGGGTTACAGGCACACATGACCACCTGTTCCCATGCTTCATCGAGCACAGCAGAAAGTCTTCACATCTTACTTGACAATATCAATCATGTCATGTGCTTTCCAGCTCAAAAATGTTCTCTGCTGTTGTGTAGCTTGTGCCTGAGTTCTGTGTGCAAGTGCATGTGTTTCTGTAGCTACATCACTATTTAGGAGTGCTGGGTACAAATCGGATTATAAGTGTGTATTAATTTCCTAAAGGGCTTGCTGGTTGTCATCTGTATGATTTTTGTTTTTCCTGTGAAGGGAGACAGAGTAAGTAAGAAAAGAAAAAGGAAACTATTTAGATATTGCTTAAAGTGTGATCTCTTTATCATCTTATTGATTTGGTTTTTAACACCATACCAGCCCGTTCGGCTATATTCTTGGCAGGAAAGGTCTCACTACAAAGTCTTCAAATAGACTGAAATCTCTTGTCAATACCACTCGCTCATGCACAATTTAGAGTGACCAATCAATCTAACGTGCATGTCTTTGGACTGTGGGAGTAAACCAGAGTACCCAGAGGAAACCCACTCGGGCAGTACACATAGAACAGTCCGGCCCGGGAACGAATGCAAGTCGTCTTGCTGTGACACCATGCCCCCTTCTTTATCATCTTATCACTGTCATCTAAATTAAATTTGAAACTTACTCTGTTGCCTTTTACATGTCATGTGGTTGAAAAATACTATAACTAAGCTTACATGCTTAGGTTAATCAAGGAATGTGTTGGTCTCCTGGAGTTCAGGAGTAATGCATGGCCTCTGATACTCTGTGATTGATTTGAGATAGTGTTTTGACATGAGACTAAAATGGTGGTCATAAGATTAAGGTACTTGGTTTCATTCGTCTTTTTCTCTGTTAAACTCCTTCGTCTTTTAATGGATCTCCAGTTGAAGGTGATGCGACCGGCTGCACCAAGCAAGCCTCTCCCTCCTGACCCTGTTCTGTCTGACAGACAGGTACCAGCAGCTGCAAGCCTGCAGAGAGATGGTCCTCAGGCTGTGCGCTAGTCTTCTTCTTTTTATCATCCATGAACAGCATTTTGGATTCTTATATTCACTCTCCTCTTTTAGAGCCAGAAGCCGATTCCCCCAAGACCTCCAGTTCCCAGGAAGCCTTTGCCTGCAGACCCCACTGGTTATCCTGCTCCTCTTCCACATTTGCCCCCTTCTGAGCCATCAGGACACCACACAACAGCTGCTGCTTCTGCCGGCTTCAGCTCTTCTGCTGCTGCTGTTCCTGCAAGGTGTGCATACAAATAGTATTAACATATAGTGAGTAGGAAGCAATTTTATAGACTAGCTATGTGATGGAGGTTACAATAAAGGTATTACTGTCCTGTAAATATAAATTAAAATGTTAATACATCAAAACAGTGAATGTGGAAGATGCAGTGAAAAAATTAAATAGTATAAAATAAAACTGATTTAAAATGTTCTCTATATCTCATCTCTATGTAGACGCCCACAGGTGCCTCCCATTAGGGCAATACACCGGCCGAGGAAGTTCCACACACCTCCCCAGGTGTAAGCAGTGGGCATTGCAGTACAGGTTCTGTGTGCTGTGGCTCAGAACTGTGCTCGGGATTGACACTTCTAACTGCACTGACCATGGGAGACTGAAAGTCACAGCTGTACTGATGTTACAAACCTGAACAAATGTATGAATGGAGTCAGCAAGTTCACAAACACATGAGCAAAACAATCCAGTCAATGTGTTTATAATGAAGAAAGCCTTAGGCACTTTATATGTTGACTGATCAAGTCCTCTTTCATGTGCTAAACAGAGTTCTGTGTTTCTGTGTGCCATCACATTGCTGATGAGAGTCTGTAGGGTGAGCATAGGTTAACAGTCTACAGTTAAAGGGCTAGAACTCGACCCTGAACTTCCAGCCAGTAGCTTTATAACTCCTGTTGATTTGGCAGTAGCTATGCACTACTGATTCAGAAATTATCTGAAAGGTTTGTACTGTCTAGATGCACCATGATGACCTTGAACAAGCTATGAAATGTGTGTTTGTCCTAGGAAATTATAATTCTGTCAGTTTTGTACTTTTAAAGCAGGAGATGTAAAAAAAAAAAAAAGATCAAACTGATTGTACCATGGAGCCCAGGCTGTTCTATGTGGCACTTATCTCGTATATAAATTTTACCTGTTTATCACTTGAGAGATGATGGCCATTAGTTGTCAAAGCAGCAAGAAATTTGATGCTGCTGGTCTGAACTCTTTGCCTTTTGTAAATAGTAAATGTGTGAGGGGGATTGTATTGTTTATTTTGCAAAATACAGTATTTTTTATGCAATAAACCTGGAACTTGTTTTTAAAAAGTATTCTTATGTATTATTTGCAATCATACATAGTGATTTTATTGAGCAATTGAAAGCAAAGGCTATTTTAAAGCTATTTTAAAGTTTATTTTTGAAACCTAACTATAAATATAAACATTCTAATTTGCACGTTTTTTTGTGACATTTGCATGTTTTGCATTATTCTTATGATGAACAGGTCTAACTTGGCTGATTCAGCTGAAAAAGTACAGATTATTCTTATAGGGTAAATGCCTGATTTGATATTTCCTATCCTTCTAGTCTTGCAATCTGCGAATGAATTTATTGACCTAGTGTGTCAAATAAAATTAGTGGTGTTACGCTTTGAAGCGAAGTCTTACAGCTACATGTATAAACTCTATGGACTGTAAGTTGCTGCTCACATACAGAAAACAGCTATACAGCCAGTGGGTTCTGGTTGATGGTCAAAACAACATAGCCTTTCACTTACTGGTATGATGTGTGTAATAAGATACAACAATGCACCATGATATGGACATCTGAAATGATTATACTCTTAGTCTACACAGTGCTCCATTTACAGGCAGCACTGTTTTTGAAGAGCAATGCTTTTCCCTCAACGTGTATGCCTCTCATCATTCCCAGAGTCTGAATACTACCACATGATCTACATACCACTAACACCCCCTGCCATTTAGACATATGATTGGTGATCCAATACATCTAAAGAAAATAAAGAAATCCAATGTTAATACAGTAAAACTCAAATTATCCAAACTGCAATAATCCAAACTTGTTAGTTGACTAAACCTCCTTGTTTATGCACATTGCACTTGCTGGTATTCCCATGGGTGAGGAGTAAGGCAGTGTTAACTGGTAGTTTTTAGAATGGAAGAAGCACAGGCACCTCTTAATGAATCATACAGTGTATGACTATAGTCTGTTTTATCTGTTTGTCTGGTCTGCTGTTTAATTCTTGGCATTTCCTGTTCAATAAGTGCATCAAACGGCTTTTCCAAAATCAGGTAAACAAAATTAGTTGCCATGCTGTGATCAGGAAACTGTCTATCTAAATTTTACTGCTTTACAGCTATAACAGCTTTCACTTTTCTTGGAAGGCTTTCCACAAGATTTTGGAGTGTGCCTATGGGAATTTGTGCCCATTCATTTATCAGGCACTGATGATGGATGAGAAGGCCTGACTTGCAACCCCTGTTCCACTTCATCGTAAGTGTGCTTGATGGGGTAAGGTCATGGCTCTGTGCAGGCTCATCATTGGTTCTTCATAGTCCTTGCCTTGTACACTGAAGCAGTCATGTTGGAATAGAAAAGGGCCTTCCCAAAGTTGGAAGCATAACATTATCCAAAATGTCTTTGTATGCTAAAGCATTAAAATTGCCCTTCACTGTGGATAAGGGGCCTAGACCAAATCCTGAAAAACCTCCCCATACCATTATATCTCCTTCACTTCACAGTTGGCACAGTGCAGTCAGGCAGACAATGTTCTCCCAGGAACCGCCAACCTCAGACTCGCACATCTGACTTCCAAACAGAGAAGCGTGATCCGTCGCTACACAGAACATGTTTTCGCTGCTCCACAGTCCAGTATCTGTGTGCTTTACACCACTCCATCCAATGCTTGGTATTGGACTTGGAGATATGAGGCTTGCATGCAGCTGCTTGGCTATGGAGACCCATTTCATGAAGCCTCTGCTGCACAGTTTTTGTGCTTACATTAATGCCAATGGAAGCTCGGAAGTCTTCTGCTATGGAATTAGCAGAACATAGACAATTTTACGCAGCATGCACCTTAGCAATTGTTGATCCCGCTCTGTGATTTTACGTAGTCTTTCACTTCATGGCTGAGTTGCTGTTGTTCCTAAACACTTCCACTTTCTCACAATATCACTTACAGTTGATCACGGAATATCCAGCAGGGCTGAAATGTCACAAACAGTCTTATTGTAAAGGTGGCAAATCACTGAGCTCTTCAGAACGGCCCATTTTCAATTGAAGGCTAAGTGTAGGGCATCTACAGCCTACTGGGGAGATTTTGAATGCAGTCTGCTCAGTCCAGAGAAAGGTTTGCTAAAGTATTGAATTTCACATGAGTGATTTCTACATTTCATAGAGAAATATAGATGGCTACATGACATGTTAAGGGAAGCTGGGCTCCTGAGTAGTCTTAAAGCAATATTAACCAGGAACACAGGCAGAACATGGGGCAGTCCTGGACCAGGAAGATCAACACAGAGATCTAGATGTCTCCAGAATCTGAATCTAGATGTCAACCAGAATCTGGTTGCCAGATTGTGTGATTTCCCATAGTTGAAAGAGTAAAGCATATGGCAACCAAAAATTAAACGAAACCGAAACTTATCAGTAGACTGCGTTTACTTCGCACTGAGGTACTTTGAACTCTGGACCAGTTCTGGTAAGCTGACAGGAAAACCGCTAAACCTTTCGGGTTAATTTAATCTGGACAGTCTTTTGGACAACTTCCTTTCCTTTAACACGCTTATCAGAGCTCAACCTCATGTTTAGATTATATTTAAGGAATTAACAGGTTGTGGCGTTGAAGTCACAATATGGAGTCCAAATTTATTGTCGTAGTTGTTGTGGTGGTTTTCGTATCACTGGACCAATTTCTCCCATTTCCGCTTGTTTTTCTTTTTCTTACTACCTCGAACGTAAACTATTTGGATTGATGTTTTACTACAATACTATACTCACATTGTCTAGTACAAGCATAGTGAAAACAATCTTATTTGGCATGCTATAATCCACTATTAGCCTGTCACACACACAGACACACAGAGACACGCCGATATCGAGCCTATATGCTGTGTACATTCTCTACTCTTCCTAGTTAATATGTGTAATATTTGGCACGTATTAACACTAACTCTGTTTACTGTATATTAACATATATTCAGTCAGTCAGTAGTTACTGAAAAGATGCTTTATGTACATGTTTTACAGACATTTACAGACTGACAAATGGCCTCAGTGACCACAGATGCTCATCAAGTCAAGATGGTGAATCAGACCATCCCTCTTTTGAGCCCAGAGGCTGACCCGTGTCTCAGTGTGAACAAAAAGAAGAAGACTGAAGTACCGTACATGACCAGGATGTTCCTGAAGGGAGAGCCTGTGGCATTAGGGGTAAGATTAGCAGTCCCACCAACTCAAATAGTCTCTGTATAGCAAGTCAGAATATAACAACACACTTCGCTTTCTGTACACTAAAGCAGGTTGGCTTAAAATTGTTACTGACAGTAGGAAAAAAATCTTGATCCAATTTTTTTTTTTACAGTTTTCAAATTCTTTTTAGTTCTTTCTATATTATAACTATTTAATACTTATTTTAGAGTAATAAACTTGAATCAATTTCTTGAAGTTTATCCAAACATGTTAATACAAGGTGTGGCGATGTATGTGACAGATGTGGTAGATGAAAAAAACTTTTCTAGTATTCTTTGTGTACCATTTGGAGTTGACTGATTTCCGACTTTGGCCTTTCTTAGACTGTGCAGATCATGATTGGGATCATAATGCTATCTTTGGGAGCGGTAACTTGGTTCACACAAATTATGTATGGTGAAATCCCGCTGGGCCTTGGACTGTCAGTAAGTATTAGCTTCAGCTCCAATGACATCCTTACACATTGCTGAAACGTGTAGAAAAAATCTGTTCAAATATTTTTTTTTATTATTCTATATCATATCAGTATTGCTATTTTATTATTTATCATATTTTTTATTGTTGTAATATAAACAAAAGAAAATGTTTATTAATTTTGTGCCACTTTCTTTCCCCCTTTTATCTTTCCTCCCTTTTTTTCTTGCTACACTTACAACACTTTGTGAAATGTTGTTTGCAATAACACATTTTTACTGTAGAGGTCTCCAATCCCTAATATTGTTACATTAATAACCACAAGCATTATTTTAAGTTAAAAACTAAACAAAACCACTAATTTTCTAGTTTATTCTGTCTGGATCTGTAACCTTGAGTGCACACAAGAGAATCTGTCCTCCACTTGTAAGTACTCCATATGACACAATTCACCACTGCAGTGCTTCACATATTGTTCATGTGTTGTTCATTGTGTGCACATATACATGTTTGTTTGAAATCCATATATCACTCCAGAATGTTTTGTTCAGCCTGTCTTGCTTTTTTTTTCTTTGGTTAGATGAAAAGTACAATTGCCCTGAACATCATAACTGCTCTGCTGGCCTTGTCTGGCACCTGCTATTTCTGTTATGCACTTGCCATTAAATCTACAGTGAGTGATTGTAAAGGACCAGACAACGGTTACTATACCTACTATGATTGCAAAACGTTAGCATTCTGTCTGCGGGTAAGTGTTTTTACTGGCATTTGAATTTAAGGTGATTTTGCTAAGTATGATTTTTCTGGTTTATTCATAAACATCTCTCTTATGTCATTTTTCTTGGATTCCTTCACTTATATTTGTCATTCTTACTTCTGACATTCCTCAGAATGTAATAAATGGAGTAAAGGGCATACTGCTGATTCTGTCTGTGCTGGAGGTGTGCGTGTGTACAACAACTATTGTCTTTTCCTGCAAGGCCAACCTACAAGTGTCTGGGACCAAAATGGTAAGACTTCCAGAAGACTAGCAGACAGTTTGTCTTACTTCTGTCACTCACCAGTCCAAGTGTCTTGTAATTTGTAATATTTTTTTATTATGATTGTAGTAAATTTCTTCACCTGATATTCCTTGTACCTTCAGCTGATATAACATGTACTGTACTCAAAAAAGATGGATTTCAGCAAGTCATTGTTTTTGACTTGCTATCTTATATTTTGGCTAATATAGTATTTTCAGAATATGACAGTACAAATCAAGACTCAGAAACTGCAACCCTACAATCCAGTTTATTACTGATTTCCTAACCTGGTACAGGGCACATTTCATGAGTGTTTTAGGGCCACAATTTATAACAAATAAATAAATACAGTTGTGATATTTTGTAAAAATACAGGTATCTAATATTATGAGAAAAAAATATTATATATTTTGACTATATTATATTAGCTGATACTGTAGTCTTAGTTTTACTAATAAAGGAATACATAATCTTCTGGCACATGAGCATTTGCCCATTTTCTCAATGTTTTAAAACA
>JAOVVF010000044.1:22678837-22689263 GCA_028565595.1 Duopalatinus emarginatus
GTGTGTGTGTGTGTGTGTGTGTGTGTGTGTGTGTGTGTGTGTGTGTGTCACTGCACGGATGGGTTAAATGCAGAGGTCACATTTCTCTGTGTGCAAGCACCGTAAGCATGTTCACTTTATAAGTGACTGTCCCACCATTTCTACAGTTATATGCCCAATACGGCAGGAAATTACTCTGAGATGTTCAGTGTCTCTGATACCTACAGTGCCGTGATACTTCCACCTGCATTTCAGATGCTTGACGTAGATAAGCAGTCCTTATCGTGAACTAAATGTTCTTCTCGTATTCTGCAGGCGGCCATGTGGAACTGGATGAAACGGTATGTTTTGAGTTACAGCCATTCAATTATATAAGATTATTTTTAGGCAAGCAAAGTGAAAGTGAGCAAGATGAACACACAGGTCATAATTTTAACAATCCACGGGTTGTTTAGGGATGTCAATGAACTAGTTATCCCATGCCATGAGACTATTTGCATAAAAAGATATTTCAGTGCTCAGTGAAACTGCTATACTGATGGCTTCCTGAATTCAGTCAGTACAGGGATATCTTAAGGCCATGCCTATTTGTTTGTTTTTCTTTGTTTAAACTTGGTGAAATTGAATTTTAACTTCTTTTTTTCACTATTTAGCAATTTATGTAAATGTTATTCTTAAATATATAATAAATGTTTTTCCATGCCACGGTCACCGCTGCCTTGCTCACCAGGGATAAAACTATTTATTTAAAATAGTATTTAATTCAATTAAAAAATTATTATTGGACATCTTTTCCTTAAGTGCAGTACTAGTGTGTTGTTGTCAGTTTATAAGCAAACCTATGTACTGTAATATATATCATGTTTCATAGAAATGTCTCTAAGGTTTGTAATATATTTTTATCACCTACCATAATTTCCACAATACACTGACCTCAAACATACATTCAAAATTTAAAGTCAATGAACTAGCAATATGAAGAACTATTATATATTTAAACCTTTAAAAATTCCCGGAAGGAACTACAGTCTGGGTCAGGTGTCACCAAATATTAATTGCAAGGGTGTCCAACATTTTGAAATAAGTATTTTGCGTAAGTTATTTTTTTTAAAAAAATATTGTGTGTCTGTGTATGCTCATATGTTGTTTAAAAAGTGCTAAAAGTCAAGCACTTGACCACTGCTTATTATGTTTTTTCTGCAACCAACTTTTAGCAAAGAATTACTTGTGCAGATTAACCAGATGTTGATTAATCAAATAAAATTTACCCATATTTTACATCTTGTAGTCATTAAGTGTGGCCTTTTTCCTTTCATTTCCTTTTCATTAGCTGTTGGATGCAGGCCTGCGGGAGCTGTGGGAGGAAACTGGGCTTAAACTGGACCCTAAGGATATCTCCTCCTCTCAGCTGCTGGGCCTCTGGGAGGTGAGCTCAGTCCGCTGGTATGCAGACACTCTGGACCAAAGCAACCAGTTCCTGTTTGTATCATGAAATCAAATGCACTATTGTAAAATACATAAAAAATGGTAATGTTGTAAAAGGCTACACTGAAACCAGGGTTCATCACTGTCAAAACATTGACATTAATTAAGGAGTTTCAGTCAGTAGAATATCAAGTGGTCATTTTCTGGGGGGTGGGTGGGGGGGTGTTTATAAAGAAAAATCATAATAAGGCTCTTCTCACAATCTGATTTTTCCACAGTCTGTATACCCATACATGCTATCCCGAGGACTGCCCCGGCGGCATCACATTGTCACCTACATTCTGCTTTGCAGTAACCATACACACCTACAGCTACAGGTAATGCCAGCTTGTGTTCATCTAGCAAAGATGCCATTTAACTAGTATTGGAAGAAACATGTAACTGGACTATATGTGTGTGTCTTTATTATTTGTGAACCTAATTCTTTTATTTTTATTAGGCCTGTATGAAGCCAGAGCCTGCTGAGGTGAGTGCATGTGTGTGGATTGATGCAGGACTGGGCAGAGCTATCGTATCCGCTGTGGATGGGGAGGAAAAGTCTTTTCAGATATCTGCTGATCTTCCTCAGTCTGTCAGGTATACACTGATCATTGTTGTCAGATACATAGATTTGTCTGCCTGGTGACTTTACTTAGCCAGTTAGCTAATTGAGGAACACTACAGAACCTCCTGTGAACATCATCCATAGATGAGCTTCTCTAAATGCAGATCGTATGTAAAATGTTTCAGTATTAAATGTTCTAGTTCTGCCCTAATGCTTGTGATGCTGTGGTCTTTTCTGTGGTAGTGTTACTGAGGTATCTCCTGAGGGTGAATTGAGTGAGACCACACTGCCTGTGCCAGTATTCTGTACCCGGGCTCCGGCTGAGGGCGAGGATGTGGAGCGGGTCAGCACCGGAACCAAGTACGCCTTAGAGCTGTGGCTGAGAACCCTGGCAGAAGGTTGTGAGAAGGGCTAACTGCCTGTTCTGCAGGAAAGGGCACCTGATATTTACCCTTATAACGCACTGAGGTTGTTTACATTAAGTTTAATGAAAAAGATAATCCTAGCATGTTATGTCTAACAAGCATCCACCTCTTTCCCTAAACATTTTAATTAATTTAATTTACCATCATATGACCACAAGGAGGCAGTAAAGACTCGTTATCTGTGAAACAAGTCACTTGAAATGTGAGGGTTTTACTCAGACTGCACTCCTCCTTCTCTATCACTCAGCAGCTAGAGTGGTTTGAATTCAGTTTTTCTCTGTTCAGTCTTGTCTAAAATCCTTACTTCTACCTAGAAACGACATTCAAATTGTAATATTTTTAATACTTGCCCTCTCTGAAGTCTTAAAACATCTTAAAATTTGACATTTTATTATATGAGACTTGTTGGGGATGGAGACCATTGACTTTAATGTTAAATTCAGGGCCATAAAAAATATTTTTTTTAATTTTTTCATCTGTGTTCAACTTGTCATATCTCTTTTTACGTTTTAACAATCACCAAGGGGTCATCGCTCATACGGTGTCTTCACTGAAGTGATAGGTTAAAGATGTAAAGTTATGCGCATTTGTTCAGAGTGTGCTTTTCCACAAACAGCTGCATATTAACAGGAGGGAGTGACAGTTGAGACTTGAGACTCTCCAACACACACACACAAAAGGAGTCTTACGGACAGAGGGATCTGTATATAAATAAATAAATGACAGTAGTATTTATGCCTGTGTGTAAAAAGATTATAACTATATGGACAGGACTTCCGTCTGTCTTGACTAGCTTGTGCCCCTCTCTCCAACACACACACAAGAATGGACACACAAATACAAACACATGCACATTCCATGGTATTAGCTATAATCTTGGCCCCAACACGGCACACGTGTTTAAGCACTCTTGTAGTTCCTTCAGGAAATGCACATCTATTTGACATATTATTATGGTCAAATAGTAAGCTTTGTCCTTCTGTTTTTTTAATCAGTGCATATTACAAAACACATCTTAAACTCATTCCACAGCAGTATGAACCTTGCATAGCTGGTGGATACAGCTGGATCTAACTATAGTGTGTTGTGTCACACAGTGAGTGTGTCAAAGGCGGTGCTGACTGGTTGTCTTATTAGGTGTGGTCTTGGTTTTTGTAAAACAATAACAGTCCCACAGGTCATACTGACTTATAAGGACCACAATCACCTTTATTGACTATGATGCAGTGTATTTGAGTCACATTTTATTATTATTATTATTTTAATTAATTTTTGAAAGTGAGACTCTTGAAACAATCATTGGCAGATTTATTATAGGGTTAGGGTTAGCTAATCAGGTAGGAAAGTAAAAGGTTTAACAATAGCTTTAGAAATAAAAGACTATACATAATGACAGTGCATTATGATTTATTCAGTTGTCCTAACACTGTAGTTTCACTTAGAGAGACAGTAACAACAGAGCAGGATAACCTGTGCTGTGTACATTTTACTGGCTTTAAATTCTATTTCTCTTAAAATGGATACACAAAATGTATTCTTCTGATGCTGAATTGTGATCTTTGTTAAGGATGATATTTAACTGTAATTCAAAAAAGTGTTTTGGTTACAAGTTCCTAAAAATATCACCGTTTTCAACTGTGGGTGCAACCAAAGAATAATTCCTAAATGGATTTTTAATTAATTAAATATTATTTAATACAGGTGTTTTTAATCACCTTGATATGAGTGAATGTTTATCAGTTTCAGCCCCACCTGGATACATATCTGGGTGAAACAGGATGTAAGCAGAGATATGGAATAAGTCACAAAATAAATTAAAAACAATGTAATTCAATGTGGGCTAACATCTGATTCACTTCTTATGTTTTTTATTTTTTTTAATGAAGAACAGCTCTTTAGGTAACGGGTTCCATTTTTGTAAGAGTACCAAAGGTCTGTCTATCACCATTCTCTCTCTTTCCCTCGTCTTCCCTTTGAGACCTGCAGAAGAATCTTTGAGCTGGTCCCATCCACACAAAGAAACCTTTTTATTAGCACAATAGCCCCAGGAAGCAATGACCCTGGGGGCTGAGGTGATCTGGACACTGGCACAGCTCATTATCTCTAAACCTGCTCCCATTCAACACTGTTTAACCAGAGACATCCCTGGTTATATTTGTATATTTGTATCAAGTATGTTCTTTAATAAAGTAAAATGACACATTTCCTTTTCTTTTTTTCCCCAAAAAGTATATATTGTAATACATCCTTCTTTATTGCAATGCAAAACAGATAACAGACAACAATAATATTAGCAGGTTGGATGCTGCCATGTTTATTTATATCTAAATGTATTTGCTATCACCATCAATAAACCATTTTAAAGCACACAGATGCTGTCTCATAGACACAGTTCTTCAGAGTGACAGTAATATGTTGTGGTTTGTGATTGCTCTGAAATCAACACTATATATTCATAATATTTTACAGTAGTATCCCCGCTAATCATTTGGTGTCTGTAAGCAGCTTTTACATGGTGCCTTTTTGATAGCTGGACTGGCAGGTGGAAGGTAACGCATGGGAGCCAAACAGCACCTGAATGCTGATGCTGAGTCGTGCTGAGGGAATGATGACGTGGCTTTCATTGACTCATTGGCTTTCAGAAGTTGACTTTAAGCATTTGACTGGGAGTCACATCACTTGTTCACTGTGTACATTCCAGTCTGGGTTTTAGAAGGTCTTGAGTGTGAATCCTGTTAATTAAGATGCTGTTAGAGTGTTAGTTGTGTTTGAATACTGAATTGACTCCTATTTACAGTAATTTCACTAACATTAACAATGTTTTCATAATTAACAGTTTTAGGTTCCAATAAGTAAAAAAGGGGCAAAACTCCTTCCCTAGGAGCTGCTGTGTGTGAGTTTGTTGTAGTGTGGACAGCATGCAGGCTTATTTATGGTCTATCAATGCTCTCTTTGTGTGAGGGAAATGGAGCAACAGTCTTCTCTGACTTCAAACAGAAAGTCCTACCACAATCATTTAGACATTGTAATATCATATGTTTAAAAAATGAAGAGTAAATAGTTCATTAATGTAATGAGCATGTAACATCCTATACCACTGTATATAACACACCTCTTTCTCTTAATGGTTGTTTCTGTTACTAATGTCTTTAGGCAACAAGTTTTGATAGAGTGAGATCATTTATAGGGCATTTATAGAAATTAGACTATAGAAAATTAGTTTTACTATAAAATTCTCAAAAACAAACACAACCGTATAAAAATTGATGCAAACGTGAGCGTCTTTGTGTGTGGAGATGGAGACAGTGCTGTGTGAGGTCTGATAAAGCGCTAGCTCCAGGGCAGTTGCTAGAAAGAGAAACACAGAACTGGAGTAGAGTTTCCCACGCCTCAGGTTTCCCCTCTCAAAGCTGGCTGGGCACAAAGAGAGCCCTATACAGGTGGGAGGGAAGTGGGACCGGGGGCTGTTTAGTAACTGCGGCCAGTTTTGCCTGGATGAACATGGAGATGGGGGATGCATTGGGAGTCCATGCAACATTCTGTTGTTACCCCCATTTCTCTACATATGATTGCAGAAGAATGTAGGATATGTAATCGTGTGTATATAATGCAAGCCTGAAAGGAGGTGCTGGGTAATCTGGATTACAGATTTAGATTCCAAAATTCAACTGCAAGTAGTAAATACATTTGGAAGCATGAAATATTTATTTCTGGATTACATTATGTACATAAATGAAGCTGAGTCTCTAATTAAGTCTAACTAAGTCTGGTTAAGTCTTGAGCATAATCCAATGGTATGCAGGTTTGCTTACAATATTTACATTCCACTGTTCATGATTACACTCTTATTTATTTATAATTGCTGCCAGAATACATTTACGCAGGACTTCTAAAGGGAACTAGGCCAGCATATAAAAATATCACTATCACTTTGTGGTCACACTTAATATATCCTAAGGATAATGAAACTCCTTGCTTTATGTAAGGAGCAACCTATAAGCATATTAAGAGGTTCTGATTGCTGTGAGTACTACGTTGTGTGTAAGGCCAAAAATGAGATGGAGGTATAGATGGAGATTCACTCACCAGTGATTTGCCGTTGTGTGAGCCATACGTGCTGTGAGTGGAGTACATAGGAATGTCGGGGTTATAATAGCCCATTGGGTCTGGATCAGACACATTCATGAAGCCACGCTGTCTCCACCAACAGCAACAAAACAGCAGCTGTGAGGAGGAGCATGCTTTATTTTACGTTTCAGCAAAATAATAGTGACAAAACAGCTGTGTACCATTCACAGAAAAAGCACACCAATGTGAACAACAAAGTCATGCATTTACACCTAAGTAACAAAAAATGCTTTTGTATGGACATCAGGATTTTAGGGTAGAAATATCACAAGATTTTCACTATGTGACAACAATTTATGGTGAAGAAAAAAGATTAAACATAGAGGAATGTTACAGTATCATACAGCTTAAGTAAAAATTTTAAATAATTTGATTGGTTGTCTATCTGAGGCTCACCAGCATTATGAGGAGGACAAGCATGAAGAAAAGTATGATGGCCGCCAGGACCAGGATGGCAATGCCCCAACCAGGCACACCCTGCTCTGTTTCCACTGTGCCTGACCCTTCAGGTAATGTGGCATTTTGGGTAACAGTTTTCCCTGGACTAACTGAAGAACTGGAAGCAGACATGGCTGAAATGCTGCTCGTATGTAGTGACGTGGTTGAAGGACTGGGAGCAGATGAGACTGAAATGTTGCCTGTATGTAGTGACGTGGTTGAAGGACTGGGAGTAGACTCGGTTGAAATGTTGCCTGTATGTAGTGACATGGTTGAAGGACTGGGAGCAGACACAGCTGAAATGCTGCTTGTGTGTAGTGACGTGGTTGAAGGACTGGAAGCAGATGCGGCTGAAACGCTGCCTGTATGTAGTGATGTGGTTGAAGACCTGGGAGTAGACTCGGTTGAAATGCTGCTTGTATGTAGTGATGTGGTTGAAGACCTGGGAGTAGACTCGGTTGAAATGCTGCTTGTATGTAGTGATGTGGTTGAAGACCTGGGAGTAGACTCGGTTGAAATGCTGCTTGTATGTAGTGTCATGGTTGAAGGACTGAATGTGGCTGAAATGCTGCTGCTTGGATTAACTGTTGTGGTTGAAGTGCTGGTTTCATGTGAAGTGTGGTTAGATGATTCTGTGGGGTTCTGGTTGTTAGGGCTGGTGGTGGTTTCAGACTCAGGAATATTCAGCAAAGGAGAGAGTGGGACAGGAATGGGTTCATGGGCTGCAATTGGAAGACAGGTGCATATGTTTTACAATCATGCATGACTCCTTGATGTATTAATAATTTATAATTCATTGTTTGCAATCTATGGAGCATGTGTTCATGTTAAAATATGTAATGGTTTCAGACTGCTGTGTAATTCTGTAGGTAGCGCTAATGCTCCAGTCACCGCATTATAAACTCAGATTCTTATGAGGAATGATACAGGGCATGTTTTTACCTGCAGTATAGTTGATGTCTAGATGCAGTGTCATTGAGGGGTGTTCACGATAATTGGTAATGAAGATGTTTTGCAGAGTCTGTCCACTGCTGTCCTTAGTTCCAAATAACACTGTGGAATTGGCAATCACAGATCCATTGCTGAGAAAAAGAAACCAGAGCCCATAAAGTTTACCTCAGGCCATGGCATATAAAAACACATCCATGTTTTTAAAAAGTAATTATTATTTTATTTATTATTATTATTTGTTGTTTGAACTTTTATTTATTTTTATTTTTTTTACCTGAAACTCATCTCTTCAATCCTCTGAAACTGAGCCGATGATGTAAAGCTATATATCTCAAAAAACTGAAGAAATTAAGAAAAATAAGAAGTTTAGAATTTACAAGACATACATATACTAAAAATGTTATTTTAAGTCAATGACATTGGACAGTTTTTTTCTTTAAATGTATGATTGCTCATTAACAGTCCGGATACAGATAAGAACAGAAATAAGGCATCTTACCACTTTCTCAACATCATTACGAAGTATAGTATAGTCCTGCGATTGGTGGTCCTCAAGTGATTTGTTGTATATGCGGTTAGTTATTTTTATGCTGATATTGAAGGCAGAGATTTCATTTGAAGTTGTTGTGCCAACTCCAGGAGCTGCCGTGACATTGTGAGCTGTAATAACACCTGTACAATCACATTCATAGAAAATTTTGTTATCTGCCTAATTACTAAATTAAACTTATTTCAATATATAATGAGATAAATACATACATGTTATGCTGCACTGTTATTATATTAGGGAAATTTAATTCAAAATTATTTTGGGTAAATGAGGTTATGGATAAAATGTGAGACAATGACACCAGAGAGTATTTTACAAAAAATATCTGCATGATGATGATGATGATGATGATTATAATAATAATAATAATAATAATAATAATAATAATAATAATAATAATTATTATTATTATTATTATTATTATTATTATAATTATTATACAAAATTATTTCATGTAACCTTTTGAGTAGTTAAATTTTTTTGTAAACTTTTTATACATTTTAGTTGGCTTACATCACTATACTGTATACTACATACCTCTATACAGTTTTTTTTGTTGCATTTCTAAGAAGAATTTTTTTGTTTAAACCAATTCAAACTTATTCATAGTTCTCATAAGAATCGTTGCAAATTGATCATTCATCACCTGCTTAATCTTCATGCCTGTACATTGAAAAATATTTGAAGACCTTACCTGACCAAAGCACTAGGAGTCCAATAATCCGGTAAAAAGACATTTTGTTGATAATAATGCACATTAGTGCTAATCCTTCAGCCTGTAAACTCTTCTGCTCTGCTTTTGTCGTAATGAAACAGTGTTTTGATGCAGTGCCTTACTATGAGCGTGAACAGTCCCTTTATTGTTTGAACACCTGAGCAGGCACTGGGGTGGGACCCATCTGCTTAATCAGTGGGCCACATCCACATGAATACTTTATTTTATGCAGGAAGATAAATGTGACTGTGTTTCTGTATGATAATGGTCAAAAACATAGCTTGAGATTAACTGAAGCAATTTCTATGTGGAAGATTATAGTTTTAAAAGCCCATAAGTAAGACTAAGAGACCTCCTCAGTTAGGTGTTT
The DNA here is from genome assembly GCA_028565595.1 of Duopalatinus emarginatus. Lineage (NCBI taxonomy): Eukaryota > Metazoa > Chordata > Actinopteri > Siluriformes > Pimelodidae > Duopalatinus > Duopalatinus emarginatus. The sequence continues at coordinate 22,688,423 of JAOVVF010000044.1, forward strand.
GATCTGGTCTGATGCTCCGTACTGCCCACTAGTGAGCTACGTATTGCAGCGTCATTAAGGATCACATGGCTGTGATTTTTAAATTAAAGTTTTTAGTATAGCTAAGGGACAGCTAAGGTAAACATGTGAAGATGTGTAGCACAAGCAGGATGGCTGTGTGTGATAAAAATTAACAATCACAGTCAGTTACAGAAACTTTGAAAGCGGGTAGCCTATTTGTGGTTTTTAAATTGAGGTCACAAAACATAAAAAACTTTGTTGACGAACTGAATCAAGGTAACATGCAAATGTTAGCAGTTTTACTTTTACTGGAGTTTCAGTTCAAGTGGTTAGTCAAGATAACAAGATGCTTCACAGGTTCTTTCTGATTTTTCTCTTTCAGCTTATGTATACCGGTAAGTTGTTTTTTAATTAAAAATGTTTTAACTATGTGTAAACTAAATGTAAACTTTTTTGTTTATTTATCAGTTTTAGTTTGGCATTTTTAACAAACTAATTTTTAACATTCTCTTAATGTATGTTATAGATGGGAGTCTGGTCTTTCAGTCTTCCAGTTTGACTGTGGATGTCGGTACAAATGTCACAATAACATGTGATATCGCAAATGCATTTGGTCATTGCTCCTCTGTCAGATGGCTCCTGTATGAACAAGAAAATGGCCTTAAGCTCTACAGGCTAGGCTTCAGGACCATTACCAGAATAGTTCATCAAGACACACTGTGTACACTGACAATTTCCAACGTCAGTCTTTCAGATAATGGCATATTTTATTGTTTACTGCTGAATGAAGGTTTGGATTATATGGGTAATGGAACAGCGCTAACTGTTGTAGGTAAATGTC
>JAOVVF010000044.1:22689363-22704745 GCA_028565595.1 Duopalatinus emarginatus
TTATATTATATTATATTATATTATATTATATTATATTATATTATATTATATTATATTATATTATATTATTAATATAAAATTGTATATGTAAATGTTTCTGGTCTTTGGTTTCTGTTTGATGTCAGTTTTTGTTTATTTCAGCTACACATATAACCAACAAGAAAAATGTAAACACTTCTGACCAGAAGACAGATTTACGAGGTATTATTTTTTGTTAATTTACTGATAGAAATTTAATAATTAATATATTAATTTCGCAGTTATTGAGCTAATGTAAGTTAGTTAAAGTGGTTAAAGTGTTTTAAATCTTTTTTTTATTTAAATTTTTATTTATATTTTTATTTACTTACTTAATGACTCATCTCATTCAATTAAATCACTTTGGTGATTTTACTGAAAGGTGCAGTGTTTGATTACAACTAACTTGAGAAAACATCCACTGCATTACATATTGGATATGATTAAGTTATAGATATATCATAAGTGTAGATATGACCATAAACCATCTGTTTAATGGTTTATTACAGTTAAGGAACATCAGTGTTTTGTCCCTTTGTCTGCTTTGGGAGGAATGTCCCTTCTGATCATCGTGGGTATTCTAGCCATATGTGCCTGCCACAGAAAAAGTAAGTGATAAAAGCATTATTATATCTGAAATAAGATATTATAGGTATTATGTATATATTAAGCCAACTACATGTACTGTATATACCATTCTAAAATATAAAAATTTATATTCAGGTATGAGATCTTAAAAAAAAAATGTTTGTAATATAATATTACAAAATATATAAAATATATTGATGCAATATTGTAACAATGAGGTGTTCATTTTGTTTAGCTATTTTGATGCATCAGAGGGACAGTAATGAACCACAGCAACGTCCACAAGTAAGAATATAACATACACAAAAAGGTCTTGTTACAAAACTAGGGAACTAACAGCTACATATTCTGTATATTCACAACAATGTTATGTTCTTAAGTAGTATATAAATAAAACTCATGGTCATTAGGTCAGCACCACATTTTATTACACCACATTTATGTGGCTGTTTTTGAGAGATAATAAATAGCTAGATGTCATGGATTTGTCAGAAAGGAAAGGGGTACATACACAATTTATAGAAAAATATAGGAATAATTCCCTGACTTTGTTATTTCTTATAATATTTTCAAAAGGAAATACTTTAATAATGTGAATCTGATGATCTGAATGATTCTCCACAGACCTCCACTGAGACCCAGTATGCTACTCTGAGGTTTGTAACCAGCAGGCATATTGCAAAGACTTAAGTTGAAGTCGAAATTCCATTTGCCATTTATCATTTCATAAACTTACTTTTATAATATTTGGTTTTATGCAATTAATATCAGCATTGTGACTGAAAGTTGTTGTGGTCTAAAAGCTTCCTGCAAGAATGATACAGGGCATGGGGTTTCCAGGACTTGAACTGTGAAGCACTGCTTACTTACAGTACTATATGACTTAAATCTAGTAGGGCTTAGTGATTTGTTGCAACCTGCAAAAGCATTTACGCGTGTATGAAGTATTTGGATATAGTGACATATATACAGCATATACATTACATATTACATACATTATATATTATAAAATAATTAGTAATATATATTATTTTCCTGAACCCAGTCAGTTAAAGGCATTTAGTCATGTGACTAGTAAATCAAGCAAATAAGTATAAGAACTCAGTATTAAATGTAATAACTTTAAGATTAGTTTTTACATAGACTCTTGGACATGCCTGACATACCCCTGGGGTTCCTAGACCCTACCTTAAGAACTTTTGGCGTGTACAATGTGAGTTGAGCCAGATGAGGTGAATCATTTAGTTTGAGGCAGGAAATCAGTCTCGGACACTGACTATTTTTGTCAAGACATGGTCTATCAGCCAGTTCCCCACTAGAAGGCAGCAGATTTTCTTTTATACACAGGCCATTGCAATACATTGTCTGTAAAGTAGACTTGTCAACATTTTATCTGTGATTTTGTAAGTTTTGAATTTTTAACTAGCGTTGTTGGGGGAGGGGGGGTTTGGCCTCAGTTATAAGAAGAGAACACAATGGTTGTGAATGTGGTTTATTTGTGAATAATCTATAGTGATAAATTCAGAACAAGACTGAACATCATTTTAGCTGTCAAAAAGACAAATAAGATTACAAATAAGATTTGCATGAAGAAATATGGAAACATGGACACCTTTCTGTCCTCTAAAAGAACAAACAGAACTGGTCTTTATCTGTGAACACAGCATGTGATGTCATGTCTTGTGAATGTTCTGGCCCATGTTTTGCCCGTTGGCAGTGTTAAACTGTTGCAACACAGATGCAAATTAATGTCCATCTTAGGGTCCCTCTGCATCTATAAAACAATATCCTTATGTATGACACCATAATAACATGCCTGTATTGTTTTCAGATTTTCGTATATCTGTAGTTTGCCACAGGTAAAAATGTCACCTCTTAGAATATTAGTTAGAGCATTCAAAGTTTTGTCCAACAGAAAAAGACTAAATATGAAGAGTACCAGTTAGGCAAATGTGTATGTTATCAGAGTATATATATTATACAGTAAACTGTACTATTAAAATTGTATATACCATGTCATGTTTCATATTGTAACTGTGTATGAATCTGAAAATCATTAAATCTTTTTAAACAGCGTCCACTTATGATTTGCTGCTTAACCGTTTTAATTTCCTTTTAATGCAAATTAGTCTTTTCTTTAGAGCTACTTGTACATTTACATTTACATTTACATTTAGATTTACGGCATTTGGCAGACGCCCTTATCCAGAGCGACTTACAAGAGTGCTTAGTTAAATTCTTGGAGTATCTGAAACTAGAAAAGGTAAATCAGGATTCAAGATCTCAGACCAGAATTCTACTAAAAAAAGTGTCATGCAGTATCAATTATCCAAAACTTTCTACACTAGTCAACCTGCAGAGAGAAGACGGCAATAACCAAAATAGTCACAAAACTGAATAAAAGAGACAAAAATTTTTCAGTTGAGTGCTGGCAGAACAGGTGAGTTTTTAGCCGGCGTTTGAAGACTGTAAGTGACTTCTAGACATAAATTCGTCCATCTTCAGTTACCTGTCCTGCTCAGGTAGACCATCAGATTAATTCACTAAGTCATTCCCTAATTCATTCATCTTCAGTAACCTGATGTATTCTCTAAAAGAACAAACAGAACAGGCAGACATATCAGCACTGCTTCATTAATACGTTCATCTTCACTAATCTGTCCTGTACGGCTCACTTAGACCATTAGATTAATTAATTAACTCATTCATTCATTAACGTATTCATTCATTCATTCAGTCATTCAGTCAGTCAGTCAGTCAGTCAGTCATTCATCTGCAGTGATCTATACTGGGCATCTATCTGACAATCCAGAAAAATAATGTACATATCACATTGTTGTATAATTAAGAAAAAATAATAATAATAATAATTAAATAATAATAATAATAATAATAATAATAATAATAATAATAATAATAATAATTGTTATTCTTATATTATTATTATTATTATTATTATTATTATTATTATTATTATTGTTATTATTATTATTATTATACACCACGCCCCGTTTTCTTTTGGTTAAAAAAAAAACAAACAAACAAACAACTCCCCAGAATATTATGTTTTCTACGTCGCTGGAAAAGATGACTTCCGGGTCAAAGGTAATTTTTACTTGAGCAAGATGGCGGCCCCCTTAGAGTTGTTTTGCTGGAAAGGTGGTTGGGGTTTACCTTCTGTTGATACTGACAGTCTGATTGTTTTGGTAAGTTTTGGTATTGTTTTATTCTACATTATACCCGGATGTGTGTAAAACACTGTTGATTCTCTCTGAGCTGTGACTTTATCAGCTGTTTATAATCAGATTAGAAACTCAGCACAGACTGGGTCTTAATCATCTTTATTACACTGCACTGTAGGATGAATTTAAACAGGATCATTTAATACAGATTTATTATATATACTGGTTTGTATATCGTGTGTGGTGTACGTTAGTGAATTAATCTAACATGTAAATTATAATAGAGTGATCATGGGAATAGAGATTATTAGTGTCAGAGCTGCTCATTATTAATATTATAGCCTAAAACCTCAGACTACACTGAATCTTTATATCAGGTCACATCAGCTCTTAGAGGCAAGTTGGATGCTCATGCACGTTTGATATTATGTATCAGTTTGTAAATGTAGACTGTGAACTGAAACCACTGCAGTCTGTTTATAAAGTGAACTATCTGCCTACTGTGCCTACTGTACACTAGGGGGCAGTAAACACACTTGCCCGTAGCGGGGGGCAGCCGCAAACCACCGTGCCCAGGGAGCATTTTGGGGGGGTTTTGTGCCTTGCTCTAGGGCACTTCAGTCATGTCTTGTCTGTTGTGGGGATCGAACCCGGGACCTTCCGGTTACAAGACCGATTCCCTAACCACAGGTGCACGGCTTCTATCAGAAACACTTAACTGGCATACTCTAATACCTGTTAAGTGTAGAAACATAAACACCCATCCTGTGCATAACACACTCACCAAACCTGTCAATTAACAGGTAACTCCAATCAGGTGTATTTGAGTAGAAGGACCACCCTGTTGTGTTGGCCACTGGCCCTCCAGAACTGGTGTTGTGCACCCCTCCATTTTAATTATCATTTATTAAGCCATAAAATTTTACTCATAATAATGTGTAAACAGTTCCAGCTGTGTGTATTTGTGTATTTCACACTCAGTAACCATTTTATACTGGGTGTCATGTTGGATCTGGAGTCTATCCTGGAAACACATGAGGTAAGAAATACAGCGTAGATGGGTTGCTGGTCTATTGCATGGTCTATTTATACATTTATCTCCCTCTCTCTGTGTGTGTAATAAACATAACAGGTTTTACACCTGCATTATGTCTCAGTAGGACTATATCTAAAAAGCCTATAAACCTGGTTGTGAGTAGTACTAGCCACACTATGTATTATCATATCAAGAATGGAAATGGGTCTATGGGCCAACAGATAATGTGTATACTAGACATAGGACTAAAGGACAATAGATAATGTGTATGCTAAACATGGGTCTATAGTAATGTGTATAGGCCCATGTAATTACTGCAAAACATTTTAGTTTGCGGATGAAATCTTCTGAACAAAAAAGCAATTAATAACATAATACGAGGGACAGCAGGGTTTCTTCCTGTTTCACAAAAATCGCCCAGTGTACAGTATAATCTCTAATATTTCTCTCTTATGGATTTTCACTAAGTAAATTCTCAACAGGACATGTCATTTAATTCCAAAAAAAAAAAGAATGATTTTTTTTTTGGCACATTTGGCAACCCTACACCGACTCTAACTATAGCTTGGGATGAAACCAGGGGCCCTGGAGCTATGAGGTGCTGGTGGAACCTTCTGTGCCACTATACAGTGGTGTGACAAAGTGTTTGCCTCCCTTCCTGATTTCTTATTCGTTTGCATGTTTGTCACACTTAAATGGTTTAGCTCACCAATCAAATTTTAATATTAGACAAAGACAACAAAAAATGAGGTTTATAAATGAAGGTCTTTATTATTAAAGGAAAAAGAAATCCAAACCTACAGGGCCCCGTGTGAAAAAGTGATTGCCCCCTAAACCTTATAAATGGTTGGGCCACCCTTGGCAGCAATACCTGCATTCAAGCATTTGCAATATCTGGCAATAAGTCTTTTACAGCACTGTGGAGGATTTTGGCCCATTCATCTTTGCAGAATTGTTTCCAAGCATGAACCGCGTCATGCCACAACATCTCAATCAAATTCAGGTGAATAGGCTACTCTAAAGTCTTAATTTTGTTTTTCTTAAGCCATTCAGAGGTGGACTTGCTGGTGGGTTTGGATCATTGTCCTACTGCAGAACCCAAGTGCTGATGGCTGGACATCCTCTTTCAGGATTTTTTTGGTAGACAGCAGAATTCATGGTTCCATTTACCACAGAAAGTCTTCCAGGTCCTGAAGCAACAAATCAGCCCCAGACCATCACGCTACCACCACCATATTTTACTGTTGGTATGATGTTCCCTTTTCTGAAAAGCTGTCTTACTTCTATGCCAGATGAACTGGGACATGCACCTTCCAAAAAGTTCAACTTTTGTCTCGTCAGACCACAGAGTATTCTCACAAAAGTCTTGGGGATCATCAAGATGTTTTCTGGCAAAACTGAGACAAGCCATCATATTCTTTTTGCTTAGCAGTGGTTTATCGCTTGGAACTCTGCCATGCAGGCCATTTTTGTCCAGTGGAGTTATGGTGGAGTCATGAACACTTAACCTTAACTGAGGAAGTGAGGCCTGCAGTTCTTTGGATGTTGTTGTGGTAATGCTCTTGGGGTAATTTTGGTCGGCCAGCCACTCCTGGGAAGGTTCACCACTGTTCCATGTTTTCGCCATTTGTGGATAATGGCTCTCACTGTGGTTTGCTGGAGTCCCAAAGCTTTAGAAATGGCTTTATAACCTTTTCCAGAGTGATAGATTTCAATTACTTTGTTCCTGAATTTCTTTGGATCGTGGCATGATGTCTAGCTTTTGAGGATCTTTTGGTCTACTTCACTTTGTGAGACAGGTCTTATTTAAGTGATTTCTTGATTGAGAACAGGCATGGCAGTAATCAGGCCTGTGTGTGGCTAGGGAAATTTAACTCCGCTTTCCGAAGCTGTAATAAACCACAGCTAATTTATATTTTAAGGGGGAAGGGGGTAATCACTTTTTCACACAGGGCTCTGTAGGTCTGGATTTTTTTCCTTAATAATAAAGACCTTCATTTATAATCTGCATTTTGTGTTTACTTGTGTTCTCTTTGTCTAATATTAAAATTAGTTTGGTGATCTAAAATATTTAAATGTGAAAAACACTTTTCCACACCACTGTATATATTTTGGCATGTGTTTAAACTTTTGCATGTAAAGGGTGTTTCTTAATATCAAGAATGATGATTGTGCTCTTGAGCATTATAATACATCTTAATTAAAAGATGATGTCAGATGACACACCAGATTGATTACAGAGAAACACCAATACACAAGAGTTTCTGAGTTATGTAATACTTGTGCAGTCACACACAGGTTTGGCATTATATGTCATTGTGTGTTAATATTGTGCTCTGCTTGGACATGAAGCACAATAAAGCAAATTCATAGTGAGCCAGCAGCCAACATTTATTTGAAATTCGTTGCTCTAACCATTGACACTGTACAGTAAAGAGCTGCTTTTGCTCTATTATTATTATTTGGTGTCAGAAGATGTTATGCACTCATTATGGATGATCGCACCTACACGCATATATTAATGGATTGAAAAATAAAAAAAATCTCTACAAAATGTAATCTGTACCATGTCTATACATATTTGTGTGGCCTGCTTCACACCAACTATAGTTAACAAAAACAAACTTGGATATGGAGACATGCACTGCAGGACACATGGGTGTGTGTTTTTATGATTCTGCCAACAGCTGGTATGGATTTAAACACTGGTTAAAATAAAATTTAAACCAGGTTGTAAGAACAGGACTTTGATGGGTGCGCTTGAAATCAGGAAAATACCATCTTATCCTGACAACTGTGCCAAGAGGGGGATTCAGCAGTACACTTAATGTGTTTACACCCCAAATGAGTTAAAAATTGCTGCGCTGTTGAGTTTTAAATGTCACATGAACTGGAGTGCTACTTGTTAGTCTTGCAGCTTAGCATAGTTTTTTTTTATCCAACCTTGTAGCTCCGTTTCCAGCTAAGGTGATGCTAAAAGCACGTCTACAGAGCTCAGAGCTTTTGATTTTGCGAGGGTCGATTCAGTTATCTATCTATTTTTTATTTATTATTTTGTTTAAGGTATAGTGTACTTTACTTTAGTAAACTTCTGGTACACTTTGTTTACAATATTAAACCTTGTTCGCAGCAATTTTTAATTTATTCACATTTTATGAATAAAAGTTCATAAATAAAATATTAAATGATTTTTATACAGACAAAAGTGCATTCAGAATATTCTGAATTCATAACATATTGAATCAAATCATCAAGATTGGCCCTTTTCATGAAAAAATTTTATATATATATATATATATATATATATATGAATCTTATTGAGTTTGATTCACACAGACGGTTCACTGATCAAAGCATTTAGAAAAGATTGGTTTACAGTTGTTAAAAAATAGATCACTGTCTGATTGTTTTAGTAAAATGTGTTCCTTATCTATGAGAAATTGCAGCATGAGGTCTATTCTGTGTCTCTGGGGCTTTGTCTCTGCCAGAGAAATCTCTTATCATGGAAATAGTTTCTTCACTTTCCGACTTCTCCACTCTGTCCCAGCCTCACCAGGAAATCCCTGACCGTATCTCTTACACCATAGTAGCCACATGGAATTAATTTCCGTTGTTTTAGGATCCCCCACTACTTTTTTTAAAAACTTTTAAATGATGTGGCTTACTTGCAGGCAGTGGGTTCAGAAGAACTTTCCTCTTCTTAGTGGTTGGGAAAATGCCTGTGGCCATTTTTTCCGCCTGTAGTGGGGTCTGTAACTACAGGCTGATTCCTGACACAGCACGCAGTTAGTGACACATCGCTGTACTCTCATACAGACTGTCTGGAAAATTATAGCCAAGTTCCATTCAGTTTTCCACATGATTTCTGGGTTGTTTTTGCAATGAATAAACGAACAGCATGAAGCAGGCAGCAGAATGTTAACATGCACACAAGTTTGTTTTATTGTCAGCGAAATCCCAATTTTTTTTCATTGCATATGTTGAAAATTGCTACATAAATAATTTCTATAATGTATTATCTGTGCAAAGACTTGCCTTCAAGTTAATGAAATGAGGGTTGGCATTAAATTAATTTAAATAAAAAATAAAATAATATGAATATTGTACTTTCGTCTTCCGTGAGCTGCCATTTTAGATTTATCTTAACTTGACCGATTTCAGGTAAGTTTTGGTGCCTCAAACTTCATTGAATATTAATGAGATCATACATTACACCCAGTAATAAATCATACATTTGTTTAAGATACCTGATTTATATTTAAGAGATTTTGTGAGATTTTTATTTTTTAAATATCATATTTTATACTGTGCTGAAATTGCAGCTTAGCATGGTTTATAGCAGAAAGTCTATTTGGAATGGTGCTTATGGCATTTTTATACGAACTGGTGCTGTGCTGTAAACTAAACTGTCAGCAGCAGCAGTTTGGCCTGCAGCAACTTTCCTGTTCATGTTTCTGTTGGACAGCACCCGGGCATTCATGTCTCTGGTTTTTACGACATGCAGTTTAAAAAATTGTGGAGGAATTCTCCAGTAATCTGAAGGCATGATGTCAGCCTTTGATGGTAATGGTGCTATTCCAACTGGCTGCATCACATCGGGGTCTGTTTCCACTGCTCTGCTCGGTCAGGCAGTAATGCTGAACTGCACAGTGACAGTAAACGACACTTGGATTTCATTTCACTTCTAATTTCTGAATTACAAAAACTGCAAAAAAGATGGAAAGTTCCAGAGCTTGAGGGTAGAATAAAAACCATCAGTCTCAACTAATCTGGACTTTCTGACAGTATTTTGATTTTCTGACAGTATTTAGAGAGTTGCAATTTAAAATTTTGTAATGGGCTGATACCTATTTATGTTCATGTAGAAATGTAATCAATATTATGTGTTCTGTATTAAACAAAAAATAACAAACTGGAAATAATTCTCAGCGGGTTTGTTTTTTAAAGGATTTTGTTGCTGTATTCTAGGTTTTGGTGTAATATTTACTATTTATAAGCCGTTAGTTTATGGTTTTTATTGCGGGTGTATGATATTTTCCTGGGAGAAAATTATACTGATGATTAGTAATCAATGATGCTGATAATCAATATTTGGGGTCAATATTCGGTAATCATAATTTGATGTTTATAATTTTCACAACCTGCCTTAAATTAATATAATGTTTAATATTACAACATTATTCAAAATTAGTACTTTTAATCTGAAATAACACTGTGAGTGGAACACAGAGACAGACTACAAAAGTGTTGGTTGGTTGTACTGAATGCATCATCCACATTTTGCAGGTGGGCGTTGGACCACACTGAAGAAAATGTTATTTTGTTTGTTATTGCATAAGATATGCACCTACGTGAAAAGACATTAATAATTGTAAAAATTATTCCGATAATCATAAAAATGTTGAATACTGGTACTGATTATCTTTCGGGCCAGTAATTTGTTGAGCCCTAATTTTTATATTTTTCTATAATTGTACTAGATATCTAATTTCACCACCATTTAACTTTATTTGCCTTCTGTCATGATGCTTTTTCCGCAATCCACGTCTCTTTATAATTCTCTTTATAAATACAAAAAAAGATCTCTAGACTTGCAGACATTGTGGAAGAAATTTAGCAGTGTTTTCCATGACGTTCCCCTGTCCCCTCTCTCTCTCTCTCTCTCTCTCTCTCTCTCTCTCTCTCTCTCTCTCTCTCTCTCTGCCCACCCTTTATGCTAGCATGTCTACGTGTCTCATGTCCACATCAGTAAAAATGTCACAAGCATGCAATGTCACAAGGAACCACCCTACTCTCAAAATATAAACAATACCAGTCTTATCTCTGTCTTAGTAGAATTCACCTTGGAACACTCTATAATCCCTCATTATTGTTGCAAACTAGGATTTTTTTTTTCTTTTAGCCCAGATTTGCTTGATTCATTTGACATATATTAAGTGATATATTAAACGTTTGGCATTAGGTAGTTAATAACACAGCTCTGTGTCTTTGACAAGAATTAAACAGCAGTCATTGAGTTAAAGTGCAGTGCTGTCTTGAGTGGCTGTTTTCGTTTTCTGCCAGAGGAGCTGTGAACTGCTTTCTTTCTCAAGATAAAATAAGCAGAGCATGGCTTCCTGTCAAGTCTACGTAACCCAAAATCACGCTCACACTAACTCGCAATCTCATTCAGCTTTGTAATAAGCAATATCCAAATTCTTTGAAATCTCATGACAAAATCCGAAGGTCCTAACTCTTTATAAGACGCATCTTTTTACAGGGTCTTGGACTAGTCTGTCTTTTTTTCTCTCTCCTCAGCAAACTCGTTTAACACATCTCTGAACAGTGCAAATTTCCACTGCTAACCTTACTGCAAATTACCCCTGGTACGTCTAAGTTTGTGTGTTGAACTGTTGAACTGCTTCACATCCTGTCCTAAATTTCCTATGCTAAAAATAAGACAGCCAGTGGAAAAATGTTTTGAAATGGTTATTCATCTGTATTTGTGTCTGTCTTGTACAAGAAAAGGCTGATATTATTTATGGCTTATGATCTTTAATAGGATTTTAAGATTTACACTTTACTATCCAACTTGAAGAAGACACACACTGTCTGTTTCTAGGGTGGTTTATGTCCTGGCTGTGTTTTTCATCCACAGATGTCTTGTAGTGTGTAGAGAGTGTTAATGCTTTCTGTTGGTGCTCTTCCAATCTGGCATGCTTATAATTTGATTACATGTGCAATTAATTTAGATCTTTTCCAGGCTGAGGCTAGGAAGGCTGTGCCCAAATCATCACTGGACTGTCGCTTGCCTATTGTTTTAATTACCCTTTTACCTCAGTAGCTGGTGTGTGCACAGCGATTTCTAATAAATTAGGCCTGTTTAATTACACTACAAAAAATTCTTCTGAGAATTACATACAGAAACATTTCTACTAAAGAAGTCGCTTACTTTCAAAAAATGTTCCACAGTGCTTCGCTAACCAGAATGGATGCAACAAGAACGGTCTGGAGAGTCATATCCTGTTGTGGTTTTTATTTTCAACTACAACAAGTCTAACTGGTGAAATAGTATGTGTTATATGAGCTTATTTTTGCCATGTTTTGAAGCCCCAGTCTTCATTACAGTATTACTCATAACATTGTGATCTTTTACACTTCCAGGCATATTCTCGATTTGCTGGAACCCCACTGAAAGTTCACAAAATCTCCAACCCCTGGAGGAGTCCCACAGGTAAGCAGATTTTTTCAGTGGGCTTAAATAGTTTTATGTTTTTTTTGTTTGTTTTGTTTTGTTTTTATCCATGTAAGCATGGAGCTTTAAGGCTGATCAGGTTACCTCTAATGGCAGAAAGTGTCTCCACTAATCTCAGAAATCTTGGTTGAAGGTTGACAACGGTGATAAACATAGTTGTCACAATTTTTGTGCTCACTGTATTCTATGTAACACATTATTTACCTTCTGCAATTATCAGCTTTTGCTTTAGCTAAATGAGTAGCACTGGTACTGATTACAGATTCGTTCTCTCAGTGGTAGTTTGCAGGATATAATACTAGACGATACTGACGCAGGGGTTGACCCACGGGGGAGCTTACTTGAATTTTTGAAAATTGTGCAATCTGCGACAAACAATTACTTCAGTAAATACAAAAATGTTGTCTCTTACACTATGATGTGTATGACATCGCTTTGCAAGGTTGCCAGTTTGAGGCACGGTTGGTTTGTAGTGATCACTACTAAATAACAATAATAGTAATAAGTATCTTCTATTGATTTTATCAGTATCATAATAACACAGACCTGTCTTTAGTATGAGAAATACACACATGAGCCTTACTGTAATGTGAGAAGTATGTAGTAGCACGAATATACGCAGACTGAGATGTGTTGTTGTAATGGTGCGTTGTGGCTGCATGTTCCCAGGTTCACTACCCGCTCTGAAGACCAACGAGGATGGGAGCTTCTCTCAACCTGGCAAGATTATCATCCAGCTCAGGAAACAGGTAACCTACTGTCCTCGATTCCATCATCAACAGCTCTTAGACAGTTTTAGCTTGGCAACTTTTTAACCAAAGTTAAAAACAAAAGTCTCCATTCCCAATAAAATGAGCCAAACAATTGCAGTGGAATATCCGCTTCAGTTCATGACATATGACACATATTATGGCATTTTCAGCTAATTGCCATGATCTTGTTTAAGTTTTCAAATCTAATTGGTCAGTAGGTGGTGGTTATTTTTTGACAGTAGTTAACTGGCTGTAAATCAAACTATAGGTGTATATTAGTTTACTTGTAATATATTATCATTTACTACTCATTTGCTGTGATTTGCATGGCAGAAACTCCAAAATAATAAAGGCCAATAATCAACAGGTTATAAAAGTGTTGTTATTTTAAAAAATAATAATAATAATAACCTTTGATATGTTGAAGCATTCATGCAAGTTGCGGGTTTTCCACCAGAGTTAAATTTTATTTATTATTTGTAAAAAAAAATTGCAGTTCATGGCAACATGACTAGCCATGCTTTTATGTTACATGGTGGGACAAATAGAAGCTTGTGTGGGAATGACAGTTTATATATGCAACAACAGTGATAAAAGTTAACAGGACGTAACTTGTCTCGTGGACATTCCATAAATAAAATTAGCTTGTTGCCAGGTTGGTACAGCTGTGGTATATATTCGCATTTGCAATCTCACAAAGCTTGTACTAACCATGTGCTTTTTTTGTATTATGATGCCACTGGACATATCCAATGACTGCTAATTTGCAGACAATTGTCATGTTTATTTCAGAAATACAACGCAGACTACGATCTGTCTGCGAAAGAAGGAGCCGACACACTCGCTTTTATCTCTCTGGTGGAGGAAAAGCTGATGCCTGCTCTGGTGAGATGCACTCGAGAAGCACAGAAGCTCGTTTGCAGAGATGCATGATCCTGTTGTTTCTTCAATGTTGAAAGGGGGACAGTATTATACAACAATATCTTCCTCATTGCCTCTCATTACATGCAGTTTGTCCTAACAAGCTAGATCCCCTGCCATGCTCACTTCTATGATTCATTAGTTAGGTATAAAGTAGGTCTGGGTTATTATGTCTGGTATTTAATAGCCTCTGTATAACAGTTAGAAACAATTTGCTTTCAGTTGGAGGTTAGTGGGGCTGGAGTGGGACCATTTTTACCTCTTTCATCAGCTAAACTTCTGGGACCTCCAGTATAAAGCTTGTCTCCTTAACTATGTAGATATTGTTATTAGAAGGCTATAGAAGAATGATCCTTATCCACGTCATTGCCTGTATGCCCTTCTCTCTTTTCTCTTGTACACACTCTTGCAGATTTATGCTCTGTGGATTGATCCTAAGAACTATGTTGATGTGACACGTCGCTGGCATGCTGAGAATATCTCCTTTCCCCTAAACTTTTTCCTACCGAGCCGCATGCAGCGTAAGCAGCTGGAAAGAGTGCGACTCATGCGGGGAAACAGCACTCTGGAGGCCGGCGAGGAGGCTGAGAAAGAGGTGCAAAAGCTTGGAATTATGGGTTGGAGAGGGAGAGATTGGAGACTTTGAGAGTGGAAATGTAATATAGCAATCTAAAGCCCAGGTGGCCATTCATGCAGCTGGGGATCGACCCTGCAGCCAAGTTTGTTTCCACGGCTAATATAATAACATAATCCAACCAAACAAGATCTTGATGATCTGCGGAATATTACAGGAAAAGTGTTGAGAGACGACACTGCTACTCTGCATACCACAGATTGTTTCTGTACACACACACACACACACACACACACACACACACACACACACACACTTACTTTTACACACATGCACATTTGATCTATTTTATCATGATGTCATAGACACGGTAATTGTTTTTCCTGCACAGAAAAACCCCCTCTGTTCCTTTCTCTTTGAAGCTCTACAGTGATGCTCTGGAGTGCATGAATCTTCTCTCTCAACGCCTCGGTGCAAACAGATTTTTCTTCGGGGACTCGTAAGTTCATCAAAGCCTAAATTACAGGTTTTTAAAAAGGAGGTGCTTCCCTTCTTCTTGGTCACATCACTGGTTCCTAAAGTGATGACTGCTTTATTTGTAAGCCAGTAAATCTGCTAAATAGTGAGTCTGCACAGATTCACAGCCAGTTTCTTCCTAGGGGCCTATTATCAAGGAGACACTGAAGCAAATTTATCTCCAGACGTAATTTTAAGAAGAATGTACATGACGTCTAGCAAACATGTAACAGATATAATCAGTTGGAATGGTTACTGGAACATCCAAACACTCTGAGGATGTAAAATAAGAAACAGGAATGCAGGTATATATATATAATATGTATAATTATGGGAGCAGCTGTGAACTAGTGGTTGGGCCGGTCTTGTGATCGGAAGCTCCCGGGTTCGATCCCCACATAGAGCAAGGCACTTAACTCCCTTATCTGCTTCCCGGGCACCGAGGTTTGGGGCTGCCCCCCACTCCAGGCCAGTGTGTTCAGTGGTGTGTGTGTGTGTGTGTGTGTGTGTGTGTGTGTGTCTGTGTGTGTGTGTGTGTGTGTGTGTGTGTGTGTGTGTGTG
>JAOVVF010000044.1:22734198-22749787 GCA_028565595.1 Duopalatinus emarginatus
TAGATAGATAGATAGATAGATAGATAGATAGATAGATAGATAGATAGATAGATAGATAGATAGATAGTAACTTACCCATAACAATAGAATGGCCGTTGTTGTTGCAGCCTCCCCTACTAGTTACAGACCATTTATTATTGTTGTTGTTATTACAAATAGGTTATGAATTAAGGAGATAAACTTCTTTCTCATATTAGTATAGTCCGTTTCCTCTCCTTTCCCGCTTCCTCTGTGCCGAGTTTTCGTTTTTATGCCTTTTTCTCCAAATCTCGGCGCACAATGCGACTCCCGTCATGCGGAGCTTCACCTCAGAGCCGAGCTCCGCCTCCACGGCCAACAAAGCGCAGTGTGGCCTGCTCACTGAAGCGTGTACACACACACACACACACACACACACACACACACAGAGAGAGAGAGAGAGAGAGAGAGAGAGAGAGCTCACAGGGTGGGGTGTGAAACTGCGATTATTATCATCCACTGACAGGTGTTTGATTCGACCTAGCTGATAGTTTGCCTTATACATACGACAAAATTATTAAAAGGGTGTTTTAATGGTCATATGCACAGAATATTTACATCAGCTTGCCTACAGCACATTTTAGTCCTAAAGTCATAGTGGTGCTCCTATACCCTAGTCTATAAGAGACATCCAGTCACAAACAGGCCTGTGGTTTCAGCATACAGTCATACCAAAATATCCCTGACACAGCAACAACAACAAAAAAAAACTACATAAGTCTACATGAAATGACAAGTTTACCTAGGCTTGCAGGTACAAGGCGAGTCAAAAATTATCCAGAAAAGACAAACACATTTTTCGGCATAATTCCCCAGCTTTTCAATACACTTTGTCCATCTGTCAAAGAACTTTCATATTACCTCATTAAATCTTTTAAACTGATCTGCAAGCTACTAATGCACCACTGTTTTTACCACTTTGTGCTCTTAGGACCTCTTTCAGGGGACCAAACAGGTGACAGTGAAAAACTGTTACATATTGGTAATGGCTTCATGATGGGGTAGAGTTTTGTTTAGCTGGCATTCCTGGACTCCTGGTATGTCTACAAACATCTCTGACAGGTAAACGCTATGTGTGCCTCCTTTCTGACAAGAGGAGTCCCTGATTAAGCTCAGCACACACAGAACTGGTGGTTAAGTTTGTTGGTGATAGCTAGCACACAGTCATGGGTAAACATTTATAAGTGTGGGGGACTTAATACACATCCTTATGGCGCACCAGGCTGGAGGCTGAGGATATCTAAATGGCCAACGTTACTGCCTAGGGACTGTTTCTAAGGAAGTCTAAGACCCGATGGCATGGTAGTGCTGATTCCCATGTCACTGAGCTTAAACGCCAACCTGGTGGGAATGATGTGATTTCAGTGACATTTGCTGCAATATGGTTGTTGGTGCCAAATAAACTTGTTTGCATTCTCCTGAGATTTTATGTACATCTTGTTGATTAAATAGGTCAGAAAAAAATGGCCAGAATGGTCCAGGCTGACAGGAAGGCTACAATAACTAAAATAACCACAGTTTACAACTACAGTGGGCAGAAAAGCTTCTCAGAACATACATGGCATGCCTTGAAGCAGATGGGCTACAGCAGCAGAGGACCATATTGGGTTACACTTCTGTCAGTCAGGAATCTGGGGCTACACCAGATATAGATTAACAATGACTAGATAGTTGAAAATTGGAAAAATGTCACCTTGTGTGATGAATATAAATTTTTACTGTGACATTCAGATTTTGGTGTCAACAGCATGAATCTTTTGACCAAAACTGTCTTGTGTCAACAGCTCAGTCTGGTGGTGGTAGTGTTATTGTGTGGGGAATGTTTTTGTAATGCAGACTGAGCTTTATTTTTACGCCACAACCTTGGAGAAGGAAGCAGGGAGATTACTACGAAAAAGTAATGTATTTGTCTTTTCTGAAAGTTGATTACTTTCCGTAATCTGTGGATTATTCTTTGACATATTCTTGTACCTGTAAGCCTAGTTAAACCTGCTGAAATGTATTTTTGCATCACTAATCATCTTCTCTGAGTGAAATACACTGAGTGGCTGCTACTTCTTTAATAGAAACATATATGTATGTATCATGCCATTTTATACGTACACTTATGTAGTATTTTATTTTTGTTTTAGTAATGCAGACTGAGCATTACTTAATGCCACAACCTTAGAGGAGGCTTTATTATCTTGTATGCTGTATAGCACACAAACCAGAGCCTACATACAGCCTACATGTTTTTCAGACACATCCCTTTCTGACCTGTTTTCAGTCTGTTTTGCAGACTGTATGTATATAACATCCATAAATTCAGGTGCACTTGATCTCCATTAGTAAAGCTTATCAATCAATAGCAGTGCCCTGCTCACAACATTTGAAGTGTTCCATATCGAAGTGAAATTTACTCATTTAACTTCACTAGGCAGAATGTCTTTCTGGAAGATTAAGCAGAGCCACACAGGACGCTGTAAAGTCATTCCTGATTCGTGCTTTAATACACAAGCTGGTGGTTAAACAATCAGTGCTCACACCAAACTGACACTTTTCTCATATGCAGATGAGCAGACACATGTGTTTCCCAGAAGGCCTTTTTATAATGCCTTTCTAAACTCTATATAGCCTAAAAGCATAAAGACTGTCATGTCATTTTAACAGCACATGTCGTGCTCTAGTTGTTCACTTAATCACTGTCAGTTTTTACTCCATTGTACCCGAACAAACCTTATAAACTAAAGCGTATAAATTAAGGGTTTGTTGTCAAACACCCCCTGCTGAAGTGCACTCACAGGAGGTCGTCATATGGCCTGTGCTCTGTTTAAAATAGCCCCCCCACACCCTGCGCTCTGGACCCGTGTTGAGCGGCGCAGTTGTTGCGCAGAGCGGCAGGTGTGCACTGCGGGTGATTTACGCAGTCAGCGGTGTCAGCTCGCTCTCCCACTCATTCAGCGCTGACCAGCACTGCTTGGCACAATTAGCACTCCTGCTCTGAGCGCCCTTTTATCAGCATTTGTCGTGGATATGCGGTGATTACACGCCACGTTTAACGGGGTTGACAGAGGTAAGTCGTCTTAGTATAATCACTATCAATTATTAGGCTTAAAACTTGCTGTCTGTGGTGTCACGTGATGCCGGGTACCTGACATTCCTCTCTGACCAGGAGCATAAGTTTAAATAGGCCCAGACACTGGGGCAACGTTGTGGCTGTAGTAGTTACTGGTGATTGTTTTGGACAGGTGTGTACTTGTATGTATTTAGCTATATAGGTTTAAAAAGCTTGAGAGAGTCTTTGGATCTGTGACAGCTCCAGCTCCACACATACAGTTGGCATTTGAGGGTTTTTATTATTGCCCTATTATAAATATTTCACACTGCACCCTCTCTGAGAGCAGAGCATGAAGAACACATGCTGTGTTGATATTATCTGAGATATTTTTTTTAAGTAAGCAACCAGAAGGTAAACAGAAATCTGTTAAATAATACTAACACAAGATAATTTCTTAAGCTGGCATGACGTATGTGAATTATGTATGCTATAGAAAATAATGTCAAATGACACCAGCAGATCTGTGACATTTAAGGGATTTAGTTTTCTATCTATTAATTCTATTACTGTATATAATACAGTGTACATAATTCACATTACAGCATGTCTGATAGCCGAAGATGAGGAAAATATATTGTGTATTCTGTTTATTGCACAGGATTTATAATACTATACAGAATCTCTATTCTATAGAGAATAGGTCTGCCATTGCTTTAAAGCTTGTGTATTGGCATGATATGTGTGTGTGTGTGTGTGTGTGTGTGTGTGTGTGTGTGTGTGTGTGTGTGTGTGTGTGTGCATCTGTCATGTTTTTATATCTTTGTGGGGACAAAAATCATGACAATTGTGGAGGCATTTGGCTGATCCCCATGAGGAAAATAATTTTTGTTGATGTTGTTTTCATTTTTTTTATTACTAATGTTAAGGTTAGGCATAGCTTCAATTAGCTACATTAATCATTATGCCTATGGAGAATCCCCACAAGGACTACTGTGTGTGTGTGTGTGTGTGTGTGTGTGTGTGTGATAGTGGTCATGACGCCACAATTTACAGTTACTTCTAATAAACTACGGTTCCGGGAAGGATCGGTTTACAGTCGTTCATGTCTGTGTCCCTACATGTGTGCACCTGTGAAATGGAGGTTTCTGTAACTGGTGGGGGATGGAACCCAGTGCTTTTCAAGGAATTCTTATATCAAGGGATGTTGTTTGCTTTTTTTTAGCACACTGAAGTGCTGTTTCTGCGTTCAGAAATGCAGCTGGAGCAAAAACATTATACAGACGCATACTTACGCAACAAATGGCCAACCAAACTGGACAAATGCATGGGGCGAGTGGTCTTCAGTAGCACTGAGGCCCTGTGAGGCAGCAGATGTCAGAAATAGCTTGGCTATTCTGCTTATTGAGACACCAGATGAAATTAGATTGCTGCGGGAAGAAGATAGCCCGTGTGGGCCAGAATGCTGGAAGCTCAACTGTGTTTTCAACACCTGCCATGGGTGAGGACCCAGCGTTTCTGTCTATGCTTTTTCAGATGGGACAGGAGTGGGGTGTTTGGCAGCTGGCTCCCATCACAAGGTTTATTTAGCACCCTGTATTTCTGTCCTGCAACTGCCCCTGTTCATACTGTTCCATTTAGGATTGCATTAACTGGAATGTCGTGGCTGACTCAGTCAGAAAAGCATTCTGTAAACAGTCTACTGCACTTGACATTAGTGAAAAAATAAACTGAAATTATGTTTACCCATAAACCTAAACCTATATGTCCCATGCAGTCAATGGAATTTACCAAACAGGATCAATGAAAAGGCTCAATAATAAACTGAACCTATTTTAACTGAAATATGATCTGTGATATTGCACACTCATGCAAAAAGGTTACTATGCTTCTCTCCTTTATTATATTCAGATTGTCGTGATTTTCTTACAGTAGTTTGGATAGTCACTTTATATTAGAGCTTGTTGTCTCAGGGCAAATAAACACAAATGTCCATGAGTTTGCTTGCTTTCTTTTAGTGTTTGCTTTCCACTCTGCAAATAACAAAACTGTAGCAAAGGTCCAAACTGCACTACGTCCATTTTGATAGCACAGGCTACTCATGTCAGTAGTGAACTGCAGCGTTTTTTTAATGCCGTTGAACCATGAAGTGTGTATAAGGTTTATTTTTACCTGTCTGCTAATTTAAAATGTTACCCTACAGGTCCTAGATGATACTAATTGCGTGTTTTTATGTGTTTCTTCTCTTTCCAAGGTTGGACAATGTGCTAATGATGTCACCATTCAGCGAATGGGTTTTTATACCTTTTTTATTACATTGGAACCTGTATTTTATCCAGAGCAAGAGCATCAGTCTGACACATGAGGTAAGAATGACATACATTACAAATTATGATAATGAACCACATGAGACATAAATTAAAAAATACCGTAAAATCACAGCTTTTGATTGAATATAAATGCTGACTGATTTAATGTAAATGCTGACGAATTAAAGCCTATGCAGTTAATTTATATGTTATTTGTGTTTGCACGTGTCTCCATCATGTGGCTGCTGGGCGCAGTGAACCTCCGTCTGCCACCGAGCCAAAGTCACCGTGTAAAGAGCTCCTGCAGTCTACTAAGGCTGTATCTGTATGGATGGGAATGGGAACACGGGCTGTCTGCAATAACCATGTACAAATTACATGGAAACATGGTTTCAT
This sequence comes from Duopalatinus emarginatus, assembly GCA_028565595.1. Classification (NCBI taxonomy): domain Eukaryota; kingdom Metazoa; phylum Chordata; class Actinopteri; order Siluriformes; family Pimelodidae; genus Duopalatinus; species Duopalatinus emarginatus. The sequence continues at coordinate 22,739,959 of JAOVVF010000044.1, forward strand.
CATACTGCTACTTGTTCTCCTTTTAGTTTCACAAGGTATGACTTTTTGTCTGTTCATTCTGTTTGTTACATCAAAAGCTAACGAGATGTAAAACAATTATGTGACATTGTGTTGTTTATTTACATATCTGTGACTCCCTTTCACTGCAGCATGGGCCCAGTGTAGGATTCTGCAGTGTAACTCAGAATTTGTTGCTGCAACGTTGGACCTGGGAGGCAGTAGTGGTGGTGGGAAAGATGCAGGCAATGTGGGTTACTGCAGTGCCCTGCGCTCTTATGCCACTTGTACCCGACGCACTGCCCGTGCTTGCCGTGGTGACCTGGCTTATCACTCTGCAGTGCAGGGCATTGAGGACTTGCTCATCCAGCACCGCTGTCCTAAGTCAGGGCCCACAGCTCAACCTCGACCTCTGCCCCAGGCCCCGGTATCTGGCGATGCCTGCTTTTATGAGAAAATCTATGTGCAGCGTAAAGGTCATGCACCAGAGTACCTGCACTGTGGTGTGTTTGGAGACCCTCATATCCGCACTTTTAACAATGAGTTCCAGACCTGTGCTGTACCTGGAGCCTGGCCCCTCGTTGACAACCAGTTTCTTTACATACAGGCCACCAGCTCACACACTACAGACAGCTCGTCTGCCACTTCACTCACCAAGGTTAGAACATACCTACAGCATACAAATATATTTTGTATATAGACAATTGTGTGCTTCTGAGTTGTGCCAACAGTCTGGGGAAGAACTACATATGACTCTGATGGTCATGTGACCACATACTTTTGGGCATATAATGTATTTTATGTTCAGTGTGTGAAATAATAGGTGTATATTTTATATACTAGACATGCAGTTAACCTGCTCTCACTCTATTTTCCCTATACAGATCACCATAATTTTTAAAAACTGGCGAGAGTGTGCTGAGCAGCAGATTTACCAGGCAGAGGTGGACAATGTCCCTGCAGCATTTGTAGATGGTTCTACAAGCAGTGGTGAACGGCGAGGTCAACACAGCCTGCAGGTACGTTCCCAGGCCCTGGGGCGCCATGCTGAGATCTGGGCGGCACACATCGGCACCACAGTGGTGGTACGTCAAAGTGGCAATTCGCTGGGCCTGGCCGTGCGCTCTCCACGTGATATTATTGAGTCATATACCCCCGAGCAGGACCTGCAGCTTTGCCTGTGGGGATGCCCAGCCTCTCAGCAAATACCCACACCGCCTGTGTGGCCCACGACACTTGCGTACATACACTGCTCATCTCTTCTTCCAGCCCAGGATGTCTACTTTCAGGCATGCCTTTTTGATCTGCTGGCCACTGGGGACACAAACTCCAGCTCATCTGCGCTCGAGGCTTTGGAGGATGCCCGAGCCATGATTGCTGACCCAGAAAAGGTGCATCTAGTGGCAGCTGCAGCAAGAAGGCAACCATCATGGCTCATAGCAGTATTCATGACTTTGATTGCATTTAGACTCATATTTTGAATATGATCATGCTGATATCACTCAAATGGCAGCTATTTCCTATTTTGAGATTTTATACAAATGAACAGTCATAACTCTTTCATGTCCTATTTTCCCAGAACACTGGTGATCGTACAATCGCACTGATGGATTAATATGTCCTGGTATATAATTATATGACCTGCAGTATTCCCCAGTATCATGAGATGCAATTTTTTTGTTCAGAATCTAAGTTAAAGTAACTAAATATTTCAATACAAGAATATTATTTAATGTATTCATCTTTGTTATTATGTCTATTTTGAGAGATTTATAACTGTAATGACTGTCCTATGAGTTGTACTCAAAAAGACAGTCTGGAACTGTCCTTTGGGAAATTCAGTATTATGTTATTTAAAAAAAAAATCTTTTTTTAGTCCATGTTAAAAACATTGAAAACTATTAGCGTATATTAGGTAGGCTTTCTGTTACCAGAAACAGCAACTAGTTTTAAAAATAGCTACGGTTCCCACACAGTCAAATGTCCTTTTTAAATGTGTAAACAGTAAAGTATATAAATATTATACACTTGCTTTGCTATTATTTGTTATTATTATTGTTTATTGTTATTATTATTATCCTCACATTTCCCATAAAACCTGCTAGTAAAACCTGCTAGCGGCCCCTAATATACAGAACCCCATAATTATCAATAAGATGGCACTACAATTGTTGTTTCAAACTCTCATTCTTCTACATTTTTAAAAAGATTTTTATAAAGGTTTTAAAATGCAGCTCTTCATTCTTTTGGTATTATTATTTTGATTTTTCTGAATTTTGGGAAGCCAATTTGTTCTTTGTTAAGGTAGCAGTAAATAATGAATGGGACAAATTGTCTTGACACATTATTCTCATCCACATTTACATATATACATATATAACATATGTTTTATGGCCATCCATGTTAAACCCTTAATGTGTTTTATTTGTGTACATATACAGTGGCCTAGTGCCTGACACAATTGCATCATACAAAATTTAAAAATGCATTTTGTTAAGTGATTATTCTGATATTTTGTCATTTCCAGTAACGTCTTAATAGATTAACAGTACACTGTTGTGGTATTTTGTAGATTAAACTGTTTAAGATTTAGGTGCTCCATTGCTAATAACAAACCCACATAAAACTGTATGCTTAATATTTTTAGCAGTTATACTATTGCTTTTAGACATTCAGTATATTGGACCTGCTTTCTGTAAGAAAAAGTAATTTTGGAACAAGACACCTGAGAGCAGGTTGCAAGGATCACTCAGTAGATGGCGCTACAGGTACCACTAATAGAGTGGGAGATGAAAATGCTCAGTCATCTGATATAAGTGACTGCCAGCATTTGATCACTGCCCAGATTATTCTGGTTGAGGAAGATGTATACTTGCCTATGCCATAGATATGCCATCTCCAGTGCACACTGTGCAAAAAGATCAAAGCTCTTCAAGACTTCAAGGCACATCTCACTAATGTAGACTCATGTAGATATCCGACTGAAAATGTGAGTTCAAAGTATAGACCTCAGCTTTTAACCTGCTTACCTATACTGACAAATACAGACACAAAGAAATTAGTTACAAAAGACTGGGATCAGGCAATCAAACAAGCGCAATAAGTGAACAAAAAAACTTTAAAATCTATGTCATAGTTTTAGGTTTGCAGTGGTATACTATTATGTCAATATCATAATGGAAGGCATCTGTCTACATAACTGGGTGGAGATCTTGTGACTTTAAAGGTCATGGCATATTATTTACATAATTTAACCCTCATCAGATCATTTAATGAGCCCCCTGCCCTATGGAAGGGGATCTTGTCATTTTGAAAAATGTTTGGATGAAGCTAAAATGGCTCCACAACAGGAATTACTTTATTCATTTATTTATAGCTAGTTTTGTTAAGTTTATTTATGGCAAATTATGTAGGCTTGTTACAGCGATATACTAAATTAGACATATTAGCTAACTAGAAAGCTAAGCCTGTTAAAATTTTAGAAAGTCAACTCGACTGTTCTGCTTCACTGATACCTACTTGGCTGGATGAACCGGGCACTGCAAAAATTGAGCCCTCCCTTTATGGCTTATGTCAGAGTGAAGTGCATCACCCAGGGGTCCATAAGCTCCCCCCAAAATTAGGTTACTTGTTTAATGGCTATTCAGTATTTTTTTTTTTTTTTTTTTTCTGTTGCAGCAAAAGTAAACAGACAAAACCTCTATTTTCTATTTGTTCATGCACCTTTGGTTGGCAGATAGTATATGTTGGGGTACAATAAATATTTTGGTAACAAGGACATGGACACTTTTGAATATGATAAAATATATGTAGCTTTGTCTTTACTTTTTGCTGAATGCTGATGTACATAAAAGTACAACAAAGTTAAAACACAGCCCATGACTAAATGCCATCGAAGGCCACTATATTCTTATCAGGTACCATCAAATCCCATTAGAAAACCATCCAATATGTGAGCTTTCAATCTTCAATTGAAGAGGTTTTCAATCTTATAGCCAGTATGGCAAGCTTTTATTTCAGTAAAATAATATCTGTTTAAACAGTTGAACGAGCACTGCTTCTTATTGCAGCCACAATTGTAGTCACCTGTATTAAACCTTATTACTAACCAATCCTAAAACTATTACAAAACTCCCAGGATACACAACTATTTATTTATTTATTTATTTTATTATTATTATTATTATTATTATTATTATTATTATTATTATTATTATTATTATTATTATTAGCTATTATGTTCCCATTCATCAGGTTAGAAAACCAGTTGGCCGCATGGTGGCGCTATAGCAAGCCAAACACTTAAAGCTTGAAAAATATAGTCTAGAGTCAAAGGCTGGACCAAGGTTTGCTATAAAACCACAAAAATTGTGTACCGAAAGCCACTACCTTTAGAAAACATGGCCACAGTTATTCAGGGAGTTTTGTGGGCATGATATATAACTCAAGTGAGGTGTAACTCCTGAATAAATAGAAATAAACCTCTATTGTTTTTATACTTGCATACAATGAAATTTAGTGTGACACTGAAGAGCAAATAAAACTGAAATTAAAAGATTAGATTAAAAAGATAGAAATATCAGTAGTATACAATATACTTTGATGGATATTTACATAGAAACTACACTCGGTAAGAGAAAAATCAGTAAAACCTACAGTATAGGCTGTACTATAGACTATGAACATACAATGTTCAATCATCACAAAAGTTGCAAATTTACATTTATAGGTCATGAGACGTATGCCTACAGAAATTAATGTAAATTCCTTAATAGATGTTACTATAGTAAACAAATAGTTACTCCACTTTGCATATCACTTTTAAATTTTGGACCATGGGTCCACAGGGCGAGGTTGATAGCTCACAAAAGATGGCCATCAGCAGCTCTTAAAGTGACTTAACAATGACCTATTGTAATTGAAGTTTTCATTTTTATGATGCTTCAGAGATATCTGAATTATTTTTTCCCCAGTTGTCTAAATGGTGGCACTATAGAGTAATGTAAAATAAGTGGAGATTTAGACCTATTTGTCCCGGAGACATAAGACATATTTGTCCCGGAGACATAAGACATTTAGTTCTGATGGACACCTCTTCTCAAGAAAAAAATGTAAATGATGTGCCCCACTGCAGCTATTCCTAAATTTAAGAATGCCATAGTCCAATTAGAAAATCATCTGTGACCCATCCAAAATCTGATTAACAGGGGAGACTAAGATTAATTATTTCACAATATATTTATTCTAAAGTTTGGGAATGACTGGGCTAAAAAATCTTATGAGAAGATATATGCTTTATATAAGAAACATAAATGAAGAATAACATATAAGCCTAACATGTTAAATCCTTATTATTCTGATTTTAATATATGGTCATTTCAAACTTAATTACTGAACTGAAAACTAACAGATTGTTACTTATAGTAAATAATCTCTTGCAGCCCACCTGCAGTACCTACATGGCCCACCATGGGGCCAAGGCCCACATATTTGGAAACACTGAGATACCGGATTTCTTCCATGTTTGATTTTGTGAGGAAAAACTTCTAAAATCTTTCTCCTCCTAGACAGTTTGGCCAGTCTGCATGACATTCAATACACAATTTCTTTAGACCATCATCAAATGTTATACAATAAAAGGTTGCCATGTTAAAAACCCTGGTCACTAATATAATGAACAGTGTTTTTTTTCTTTGGTAGGTGGCACTGGAGAAAAGAAATTATCATAATTTCTAAACCAGCTCACTGAGGAACTTCTGATTTTGTATACTTTGTGTTGAAATACAGTCTACATAGACAAGGTCATAGCTAAAAAACAAAAAATTTTTACCAGCCATTAAATTAGCATTGCTATGTCATATCTTGAAACTTTGCATTGTCTAAGATGTGTCTAATAATCAGTCATATGACTAGGACAAAGTGGTTACTGAAAAATGAGTGAGTGAATGAATGAATGAATATTGTGAAATGTGAAATAATGTTAAAGCACCATTAAATGTACCTTTAAAAGGTTGCCTTAAATCCTGATATAAAGTAAGCCTTATAGACTTTTCCAGGCAATAGATGAATATTAAAGGATGTTTTTATTATTATTTTGTACATATTAGTTTGTACAAAAGTTTGGTACTTTTTGCTGAGAGTGTTTTGTTGTTGTTGTTGTTGTTGTTGTTTGTTTTTTGTTTTGTTTTTGTTTGTTTTTGTTTGTTTGTTTTTTTGTTGTTTTTTTTTGTTTGGTTTTTGTTTGTTTGTTTTGGGGGTTTTTTCACAAGAGAATGTATAAAGAGCATTATGTACTGAAGTCAGGATTTAGTGCACATATTCACTTAATAAACACAGCCTGTCATCTGTCATTTAATACTGTTCTGAAGTAAGATTAGCCCTATAAGCACAGGCCTGTATTCTGAGAAAGAGCAATTAAGGGTATGTATTTATTGCCCTCGTGTGTACAATGCACTAGATGTGTGAAGAATAAACACTGTCTGATAGGTTGTCCATGTAGGGTTCCCCTTACTCGGCCCTCCTACTCGTACAGTATCCCCCAAAAGTCCACGCCTCTCTTTCCCCCACTGCGTGGTAATGTCCACGCGGTGTTCACGCGCCGCCGCTGAAGGCTGATTGGTTAAAAGACACCCAAATAACACTCCTGGCCAATCAGAGCGTAGTGCAATGACTATTTCACTGCGTGCACGTGTTGTTCATGTGTAGGCATGTGTCAGGTATCCACATCTTATCCTAAGGAGGCCAGTGAGAGGCTTCACATGTTCGTAAATATAAAACAGTTGAGCCAGTTTTTCTGTTCACAACTGTTCCACGGAACTAACAGAGACACAAAAACAAACAAACAACAACAAATAATCAAACGTGTGTCAGTGGAGAGAGTGTGTGTGTCGTGTTAATGAGCCGCACCCAGGCGTCATTTAAACACCAAGAGACTCAGTGAAAGTGATTTGACTCGTCCAAAAAGTGCGAAAATGGTCGTTTTGTCTAAAAAAACTTTCAAGACTTTCAAGATTGAGTTAAACGATTCCAGCAAGTCTTTTTACTCCAGCGGGGATAAAGTGGCTGGCCGAGTGGTGGTGGAGGTGTCCGACATGACCCGGGTGTCGGCTATGAGACTGTACGGACTCGGCTGCGCAAAAGTGGAGTACAGCAAAGGGAAACAGCGCTGTAAGGATGCCATAGATTACCTCAAATACCAAGATGTTCTCCACCTGGACCAGCAACCTACAGGTAAAACAATAATACTGCTACAACACGCAGGACTGATTATTTTAAGAATGTAATGTAATGTAATGTTTTGCTTTTCAGACTCAGATGGCTCTGTTACTCTCAGACCTGGGAACAGATATGAGTACACATTTGGGTTTGAGCTCCCCCAGTCAGGGTAAGAAACGCTCCATGCATGTTTGTTCATCCACATATACCTGCTTGTTTTACAGCTATCTGAAAGCAGATGTTTCTGTATTCATAGGCAGCTGGTGTCCTCATATAAAGGCAAATTTGGCTGTGTTGAGTACTATGTGCAAGCAGTGATGGAGAGGCCCTGCCATTCGTCTGTGGAGTGCAAAAAGTATTTTGAGGTGGTGGAACCGATTGATGTCAACACTCCTGACCTTACAGTGAGTCAGCCTAAGCTCAGTTCCCCTGCTCACCAACACTGTACTTAAAAGAAAAGTACTCAGATCTTAATGTTGCTGATATTTTTCTTCTCCAGTCTCCTGCCGCTGGGGTGAAAGAGAAAAAGTTGACTTGCATGTTTATACCTGATGGCAGTGTGTCAGTCAAAGCTAAGATAGACCGTAAGGGCTACTGTGAAGGAGAAAACATCAGCATCGATGCCTTATTTGAAAACACCTGCTCTCGCATCATCATCCCTAAAGCTGCCATTATCATCACACACACCTATCAGGCCAATGGCCGCACTAAGGTGTTCCGCGAAAAGATCTCAGCTGTCCGGGGCAATCATATAATCTCTGGCATGTGTGACACGTGGCAGGGCAAAACCCTCAGAGTGCCCAAACTAAGACCCACGGTCTTGGGTTGCAACATCATCCACATGGACTACACTTTAATGGTGAGCTCAGCACACTCCCATAAGAGCCATATTATATTTATGTCATCTTACGACTCATGTTGCACCTGCATAGAGCTTTACTTTACATAGAGATTTACTTGCCTTGTCTGTGTTACAGGTTTACGTGCACATCCCAGGTAGTGACAAGCTATGCCTAGAGTTTCCTTTGGTCATTGGGACAATCCCCTTTACTGGCTTTGCCAGTCGTACCAACAGCATGAGCAGTCAAGAAGGGAGCTCAGCAGCCTCCAGTAGTCTGGTGTCTATGCCCTCTGCTCCACCTAGCTATAGTGAAATACCTGTGCATAGCTACTCAGACCCATTCATCAGACCATTGCTAGGTGACTACGATGAAGATGACTGTCCTATATTCATACACGCCAGAGAGTATCATCAGACACCCCCTCCAGCCTATACTGAGGTATGTAAACATGTACACGTCTGAATAACAAGTGTGGATATGTAAGTAAGTTAATTGGCAAAAGTTTAACCTTAACACTTTCTCTTCCTCCTGTATTGCAGATGCCTGAGGGATGCAATAACAGAGGCACTACTCTTCAGTTATGTTAAATAGCAGTACCAGCAAATATGCAAATGTCTTTCAAAGAAATCAGTCTCCTGAGATTTAAAAGTCCTGTTAATTTATGCAAATGTTGTAGCAAGTTGGAAAATTTGAGTCTCAGTCTTATTTTTGAGGTATCCTCAGTATTTAGACCTGGAAGGTTGAGCTTTGCCATATTGGTGTAATAATAATCCTGCCTTTATAGTCATTCCACATTACAGTCTATAAAAGAATAGAACTGGTAAAATCTATATAATAGTGTGAATACAGTGCCTTTTTACTGCAGTATGTTTAATTAGAGTTCAGAAGGAATAATTTAAGAATGCACTTTTGAAGATAATATAACTTTGTATAAGAGTTGTTTGTATAGGTTGTTTTTGTTTTGCTTTGAGAAATTGATTTGCTCACTAGCATGTGAACAATATGTTCTAAGTAGCTTATAATAATTATATTGAACAGTGCAGAGTACCTGTAAATAGTTTGAGAATTGTTCTGTTTAATTTTCTATATGCATATTTTATACTTACAGCCACATTTGTACATACATGCACATTGCAAATAAAACAATAATAAAATATTGTCGCAATATGTCCTCTATAAACTAAACGACTTTTTATATTTCTAATTATATATGACATATGTCTTACTTTACTAATATTTTCTCGGTAATATTTTAAAATATCCAGAGAAAGATGATCAAGTATTACTTAACTATACTAGGAGTCCTTTAATGAGAAATAACATTAAACAAAACATACAGCGTATAAGAAACAAATGTGTTTTCCAGTAGTTTGGGTGCTAATTATGTCTCAAATACTTGTAATTTTGCCAGTGTACCTACACTGTTTTATAGGACATGATGTCAGAAATGGGATTCTGTTTGCCCTGATGTATCACGTCAGGGTTGAGTTCCTGGATGGGATTCCTGCAATGTAGGGGAAAGGTTGGCATCGGCATGAATGAGAACCAATGGCACAAAGCCAGGGGAACACAATATTAATAAAATACCACCTGTTGTGTATCAGAAGAGGTATTATTTACAGTATATGTTCAGCTGGAAAGTATTCAGGAACTGCATAGTGACTGAAAAGATAACCATCCAATAGATGGGACTGGCACCAGTGCCAGTGTGATGTGCTTTTGATCCAGCTGGGCATATTCAAATAGTGTAAAAACAACATAATGCCATACCTGTC
>JAOVVF010000044.1:22750056-22760583 GCA_028565595.1 Duopalatinus emarginatus
AGTGCTGGCACATGAAGGAGTACACGCAGACGCCGAAGAGGTTGGGAATGCCGCTGAGCTGCGCCACCTGAGGATGGTGGAAAAAAAAACTTGTTACAACTTAATTGATATTCTGCATATAATTCAACTCTAGCAACTAACATTATTAATCAGTCAAGAAAATTAAAGGGAAGAAATTCCAGGATGTCCTACATACGTGCAAAGTACAACGTGCATTACAGCATGTGTGAATCGTGTCAAGGGCGAGCTCAGCATGTCTGCAGCCATCAAAGAAATCTGATGCTGTTGTTTACTCCTACTGCAGCTGTCCGCATACAGTGAACCATCTGAAAAAGGAGCGGGATCTCTTTCTGACCACTCTGCCTAGCTCGCTTTCTCCTTTTCTAGCTGTCCTCAACTTACAGCTCCCTCCTACTTTAGCAGTAGCCATAACCAAGCCAAGTGGGACTTTGTCACCTCCAAACATCACCTGAATCTTAAACATGTAACTCTAAAAATTTTGTTCTGTTAATGCTTATTATTCAGTAAGTGTTATGAACTGGAGATTCTTTTATTGGAGGTGGGTCCACATTTCCCTATATAACACAGATTCCAAACCTGGTTCTGGACTACCCCCTGTCCGGCACATTTGGTTGTTTTCCCTCCTCTAACACACCAACTTCAACTTTTGGGGCTTTTAAATTTTGCTGATTAATTGGATATGTACAATAGAAGGTACTCCAGGATCAGGCTTCGGGACCTATGCCTTAGAAACTGATTTTTCAGAACGTCTGGCTTCCAACCTTATGACACTTAAAATAAAATATATGAAGTGAAGTGAAGTGAACGTGCAATATTTGCCTACTGTGCTTGCACACAGAGGAATGTGACCTTCGCATTTAACCCATCCGTGCAGTGAAACACACACACCAGTGAACACACTTGCCCGGAGCGGGGGGCAGCCCCAAACCGCAGCACCCGGGGAGCAGTTGGGGGAGTTAGGTGCCTTGCTCAAGGGCAGCTCAGTCGTGTTTTGCTCTGGGTGGGGATCAACCCCACAACCTTCCGGTCAAGAGACTGGTTCCCTAACCACTAGGCCACGGCTGCATGAGTAATGTGAGTTAGGACTGACGTGTTAGACAGTGCTCTCCACCATCTCCATCATCAGAAAAATAACAGAGGGAATATTATTTGAAGGAATGGTATTCAGCCACCCAATACAAATCCAGAAACGGAGAATCCGGTATTGAACCGGTTCAAGTGGCGTTTATAGTGGTCTAACCATTTACAAACACCTGTAGTTGCATAAAAGCAGAATGGACTTGCTGAGGGGGTTAAAAAAAGAGTCAGTGGTGGGTCTGCCTTGGTGCTTGTGCCTGTTTGGAAGCAGCTCTGAATTCGTAGTGACATTTGATGCACTGGGGCTGAACCATTTAGCCCAAAATGTCAAACAGGCACCCTGTATACTAAAGCACACGCTACACGCATTCGGCAGACAAATGCACGCATAGACATACACACATAGCCATGAATGCACAAAACTACCTACATAAACATACACTGATCATGCCCATGCCCAGATGTTGCTGAAATCACATTGCGTGACTATGACTTATGAAAAGTGTTGTGCTTACTGTAACTAACAAAAAATTTCAGTACATAAAAAGATGAGTAATACATTTTAGATGATTACTAATTAAATAAATTTCAAGCAATTACATATGGCATGTCATATATTTGGCACATCACTGAACAGGCCCTTTGAGATATGTAAAGGTGTTGGCACATGGGGTTTTCCTTGCATGTGATTGGCTCAGAGCTAGAATCATGCAGCATAGTTAAGCAATGATTGGTTAATGTCTTGTTTCATGCACTCAGTGAATGATCTGATGCACAATCATGTTGGTTCCTGCAGAAAATGGAGGCTTAGTGAAACTGCAGATTATTAGCAAGTAAGTACCTACAGCTATTTAAATATGAATGAATTTAAATATGGATTTGAATTAAAACCTAGAGTTTTACATCTGTTCTGCATCTATGACACATCAAATGCTATTCCACTTTTGTTTTTTTTTTCATGCACCAACATTTCAGGTCATGTTTGATGAGTCAATGCTCATAATCTTTCTAGAAACCAGTTTAGCAGTTTTTTTTTTTTATTCTAAACACGCCTGACTTAGCTCACCTGCTCAAGCTGATGAAGCTTTTCACAAGTTGGCTTAGGTGTACTGGAAGACGGAAACCCTACAGTTAGACAGGGTAACATGTCCCTGAATAAGCCATAAACAGGTGGATTTAAAGTAAGTTTTCCTTTACTTCACATGGTTTTGATCATTATGGATGAATGGCTGGGTTGGCCTTTAGTCTGAAACCAACATACTTGTGATTATTCAGTTCATAAGTATTGTGTTTTAACAGCATGCCAAAGAGGTTATACGTATACAGTACTTTAACATGTTTTGTCATTTTTTTAAAATGTGGCTCTAATGAAGTGCTATGCATTGTGATCTGATATGATAATAATTGTGTACTTCTTTCTGGGATGGTTAGATACTAAACATACCTACATGCTTTTTTTGACATTTGACCAGATGATTTTTAAGAGTCCTTTTCTTTGATGACTCACTCTGTGGTCTGGGAGGATGGGATTGTCTGATATGGCTAACAGCTGAGGGCTGGTGTTGAAAACTAATCCAAGCTTGGTGTGTATCTAGTCTCATAGCCATGAGAACAAATAGTACTTGCAGTCGAATTCTTCGTCTCCGAGAATGCCATGACCCAATAATTGAGAAGGAGGCACAGGAAACTAAACATATTATCAATATACAGTACATTAGTATACTATGCACAGAATGCTTGTATACTGTGAAGCTTGCATGGCTATTAGTATTCATGCAGTTTCTTATGGTGTTTTGCTGGCATTTAGTGCTTATAACACTGAGTGGAGCACAAGATAGGAAAGCCTAACTGCACTGAAAATTGTACACTGGTATCAATGAAATTTACCAAGTGAGATTATTTAACCTTTGAGCCTCAGATCTAATGTGACCACAGTTTTAATTTCTTAAAACTGAATGTAATTAGAGGCACAAGAGATTCTATATGCCAAGTCTTACATATAAAAATAAATGATTCTCCTGAATATTGGTGTATATATTTGTCCAAGTGCAGGAGTGATAAACAGTGTTCAAGAGCACACATCAATTACGGAAAAAAAAGCATTGCTTGAGGGGAACAAATGGAGTGGACTGGAGAGTGTCATGAAGGATTGCTTTTGTTTTCAGCACACGACCACTGTTCCTCTCAGACATGCCAAGAGCTGAATCTTAATTAAAGAGAATGAAAGACGGCCACACTCTCTCCTCTCAGCTGGAATTAGCAAACTGCTTCATGTGCATGTGTCTGTGCTTATTTACCTTGCTCCTATGAAGATTTTCTAGTCAATCAACAAATGCAGTATGTCTGATGTTTTTATGTCACCGTAGGTCTTGATTAAATACTAACATGAATGTTTAACAATTGCTGGTTGTACTGAATGTCAGCACATATCCACATTTTATACTGAACTGCATTAACATGCTCTGGACTGAAAGTGCAGAATGGTGTACTGATATTTTAAACAAGTACTGAAAGATGTGCTGACGTGTGTGTGTTTCAGATGTCACACTTGAGCTCCGGGTAAGCACTTGCTGTACCAGTCACAGGCTCGTGTATCAGTATTTAGAATAGGGATTTAGACCAGATGCTGAGAAAGCATCATGGCCAAATTACCATACAGTCACAGAATCTATTTTGTGCTTTTTCTCCAAAAGATAGCACTACTAAATTGATGCTTAACAATTAGATACTCTAGGACATATTTACAAATATTTATGTGCACTAAAAGTGAAAAAGTTTTGGTTTAGAAAAAAACACACTGGCTCTGTAACAATAGTTGTTATTCTGCAGTTGTCAGAGACCCTATTGACATATGTGAAGTAGCTGCAGACACAATCTTGGACACACACTGTGTTAAAATTGCACAGGAAGAAAAAGCTAGAGACCTAGTGAGGATTCAGGGAATTAGGCACAAACTCGACTGCCTACTGAAAGTAGAGCAGTTTGTGTACACTTAAGACTCTAATCATTCTGTCAGGTTGTGATGAGCAAGCTCGAGAGATTCTGCAGACGTGCACTGATTCATACCTCATCCTCCAGCACTGACCTGACCTGTCCTGGCTAAAGTTTCACTGTGGGAATCTTCCACTAAATGTGTTTCAGTAGTTCCCTGAATAGAAGCCTCTAGCCCATTCTTGGAGGAGCTCCCACTCTTACACAAGCATTCATGGTGAGCTGCTGTAGCAGTTAGCTTTCCAATTCGTTCCAAAGTTGTTCACTCAGTTTCTTCCACACTGAATTTGGCAAACTATGTCTCTATGTCTTGGTGCACAGGCCTCTTGAAAGGAAGGGAAAACATTCTCTACTTTATAGCAACAGGGGAACTGCACATAGGACTCACTTTTGAAACACAGTGAAATATTTTTCTTTACATCTCTCGGCTTCTTGTGCCGATTCAGCCTTGATACAGCGCCCTGGACCAGAGCATGCCTTGGTGGTACTGAAGCTTGGATTACCAACGTTATGATCAGTAACTCAGAGCTGTTGAACTACCACTGTCCATGGTCAGGTGCCAACAACTATCTTGTAATATATAATAATATATAAGATTATAATAACTGCATAATATACATCTAGCAGTTCCCTGTTTTACTCTTTCGTTTAGCGTAACAAATATACCTTGAACTGGCAACCTTATGGTTATATATAAAAAGCACTTCCTGGTGAAACCACAGTTCATGACCAAGTATTAAAGGTAATTAATATAGTTAATTCATGAGTATTATTGCTATTCTCATGTAGCTCTTTGGGCTTCATAAAGCCTTACAACTGAATTCTGAATTTTGACTAAAGTGTAATGCAATATCCATTCAGAGCATCTAAAATTGCAATAATTAAATGATTCTTTAAAAATCTTTATAATCTGTAATATTCAGTGATCTGTTAGACACAGTAAAGCCAAAGAATATTGGGTATACCATGTTCATATATTTAAGTATATTAAAGTGCATGATGTATGATCTGTGAAGGCAATGTCTAGTGGATTGCAATACTGCAATGAGGTGGAAATTACTTTTGCTTTGGATTCAGGTTTGTTTTCAAAGCTCTATTTCATCTGCTTCTGTATCAGGACTTAAGCTTAAAACAGAATTCAGCAATGAAGCTACAAGCTTGTATTTAATATCTAGAGTGTTTCACATGCGTCAGTAAATCAAACCTAAATAATCAGACTCAAAATCACTTAAGATTAAAAGAGAAATCCATCCAAACATATTTATATCAAATGCTGTATAATGTGTTTTATAATAAGTATTGATTGTACTCAGTAATCAGCCCAGATGTTATCAAAATACTACATTTAATACTGAAAAAACCTACATTGTATAAAACGTTAAAATGTACAATATACAAACTGTGCTCTTTGTTTTCTGTGTAAAAATTAAAATACAATAAAAACACAATAAAAATGATAAAACTAGTCCAAAATGTTAATATTAATGAGAAACAAAACACACAGATATCAGCCTACCTGGTTACAATTCACATTAGAACATCAGTAATGTACTGTATGTATTTCATACACTGAAGAATCTCAGTCAGGAGATACAGGATCTATGGTCAGATCTATGGTGCCGAATGAATTGTTTTTTAGCTTATATTTACAATTCAACTATCTACTTTAACAAAGAGGTTAAAAGTTTCTTGAACATTTTCATGAAACTGGCTAATTACATTAAGTCTGCATTTAAGTCATAAATCAACTAAGTGAGTGAAATTAGATGTGCTGAGTCTAATGTATATCCTGTCCAACCTTATGATGAATGGAATTCTACGTGATTGTGATTAACAACCTCAGCTGCCCATAGGAATCATCAGCCACTCATCTTATCTTTTTGGCTTTGCAATTCAGTTATTAGTAAACAGCTTCATCCATGTTGTCATCACTGTCTGCACCGAAATCCTCACCATTATCAAAGTATGACATGATGTAGTCTGTCTCCTGTTTGAATACACATAAAACACACACATACACTAGACTGGAATCACACGCATGATCATTATCCTGTCTGCCACTATGGAAACCTTACCTCTTCAAACTCTTCCTCATCGTACTCCTCCTCCCCCTCTGCTTCTTCCTCCTCTGTTTTTTTCTTCTCGCCCTCTTCCTCATCAGAGCTCACCTCCTCCTCTTTTTTCTCCAGAGTCTGAAAGATTACATGCAAATTAGTGATAACTAATTGTTGATTTATTAAGTATATTGTTTTTTTAGCAGACATTTGAAAAAATTAACAGCCATTTAAAATTATTTTTTTCTTTAACGTGAGGACAGATTTAATGTGATCTATACATAGAAAAACAAAGAATGTGCAAGCTTTTTGTGTGACACAAATATATTATAGTATAGGAGTACACGAGGATACTACCTCCAGTTTACGGATGATCTCTTTTTCCACTTGTGGCTGTTTGCTGCTTTTGGAAATGACAGAGCTTCCTGAAATAGACAATTACCAAAAATTAGACCATCTGTGCTTAGTTATAGGACGGAGGACAGAACAATAAAGTATAAATCGGCTCAGAATTAAGCAGCAGTGAACAGAGGCTGGAAAAGCAAACATGAATGCGTTTGGAAAATTTGAGAATGCATTTATAGACTATAAATAACCAAGCTTGTCTGCTATAAGCTCCTTTTGAGAATACCATATAAAATAGAGACACAGCAGGTTAGATAGTATGCAGGTGTATATATAGATGTTGTATATGGTGTACCATGCTTGCAAAATTCTTGTTGAAAATGTTGTACAAAATACATAACAAAAGGTAGATAATAAATTAAATGCATGCTACTCTGTCACTGTTCTGAAAACGGGTTTCTTTACATCTCGTATTTTCTGCAACGTTCATCGCTCTGTCTGCAGCCTTTCATTTTGGAGGTGTGTGTAATGGCATAGAGTGCTGTCTTCCTGATTTCCCCTGAGACAGCAATGAGTCAGAGCCTACCTTCCACACTTAAAGACAAGAAGACAAGGCCGCCTCTTCCATGTGTTCTAATTTATGCCATTTACCCTCTTTTAAAATGCGTGGCTACAGAAAGGCCTGAGTGCTGCAAAAGGACACACAACTGCAGTGGAAAGCAACTTATAAATTCACACTGCTAACAAGCAGAGGCACTTCACTTTTCAAAGGAAATGTATTTAAAGACATCATTTCTCTTTAAAAGCTCTTTGTGGATTATATACTCTGCAGCCTGTAAAGACTGATGCAGAGGCTTAACTTAGTCACACACCCAGTGTGCGGTGGTACTGTGGTGTGGCTATAGATTAGGAATTCTCTCTCTTTAGAGCAGAAGGTAGAGCTGCTAATCAGCCTGATTCTGTATGCGTAGAAGTGTTTGTTCAGGATGTTGTGCACAATGCAGCTCACTAACTCTCGCTCGGAGGCCTTTTCACCCGCACACGCAGCTCCTTCGGCAAACGCTTCCAGTCTGGAAGAGAACAAAATACATTCGGAGCATTAGGACATCAAAGCAAAAAACAGAAACAGATTGAAATCCACCTTTAACTTACTACTGATATGAGCAAAAACAGCAGAGACAGTGTTTGGAATCTCCTTCAATTATCAAATTTAAGGAAAAAATATCTGATATGGTTTTTTACATGCTCAAGCTTGCCTGACCTTTTTCGGAAACAGAATTATAATTAACTTAGGGAATAAGGGGAATATGTGATGAGGCCACAGATGAGCCTAATGCACACCACTGACATATGGGACTAGAAAAAAATAATTAATGTTTGTATCAATCAACATAACTGCAATAGCAGAGTGCTGGAAATGTCAGACACAAATGTCCTGAAATTATCTGCAAATGAGTTATTAATCATCTGTAAATTATTTACTTGGTCATTTTAAGTCAGTTTTTATAGTCAATGTATCATGGCTTATTTAGAATAATAATAATACATTTTAGGATAATATATTAATAATCTTAATATTAATATATAGTTTGTATATAAGATGATTCACAGTTTACATCTTCAAGAATAAATGTTATAGTTCTGTTGCGGCCAGAAAAGCCGCTAAAAGCTAAAGGTGGTACAATGAAATATTATGTGTGTGTGTGACCGTGTTTTGTGTATGTTGCTAATTGTATTGTTTATTGTCTGTATTTATTCTCACTCCTTCTGTTTGTCACTGTTTCATGTAAAGTGTAGCCCTGTGATTTGAGGGAAGTATATTTTACTCCTAATATTACATCTGACTAATGAGAAGAATAGAAATATAGCTGAGTTGACTTGAATATTAAGGTTGTACAAAAACAAATATGGAGAACTGAGTGTGCCTGTATTGCAGGCTGCTTCCCATCAGCTGAAGATAAGGAGTTTAATTGGTGTGCTGAGAACCAATCCTCACTTCATGGCAATTTGTCACTCAATTAACGGTGTCAATTCAGTCTCCATGGGATTGATTATATGTTGGAACAACCCTCAGTGACATTCCTAAGTAACACTACAGATTAAAATCCAGTTGAACATCCAAGCTGTGTCATGTTAGCTAGAGAGCATTCTGATATAAAACATGTACCTGGGCTCCATTCAATGGTGTTGTCAGATGGTTCCACATTCTGGTATTTGTCAGAGTAACGCTCCACATCTGCCAAAGGACATAAAAATATATTAAACTATCTGTCTTTGAATATACATGTATATAACATGACAACTATCTATGTATAAAATACATCTACAAATTCTAAATACAACTCTCCAATAAACGTTAATAAGCTTTTACTGCGGCAAAAAGGCCAACACAATTTAAGTCAGTATCCAGCAGCATTGGCAGCTCCATCATAAAAACTGCACCACAGAATGACAAGATTTAAAACTTCATAACCTACCCCCTATAAATGACCTCATTTCTGACTAACATTTAAAAGAAAACTCAAATTTGATGTAATGATCGGTGATATATTGCTGAGTGAGGAGTTTCAATGACCTTTCTTGGGTGCAGCAGGTCGTATATAGAAAGGCAGAGTCTTCATGGCTCCTCTAAACTCCTGCTTCAGAGCTAGCATATACTCTGCTTCTTCTCCTGTCTGTAATGGCACTGGCTTGTGCTCCAAGGGCTATTAATTTGAAACAACATGAAAGGGAAAAAAAACATAGTTACTTACAAAATGTAAATTTTAGGTAAGTATCAAAATTATGGTACATAACAATAATAATCACATGTCAAATACACAGAACTCTAATATATGTGCTTGTTATAATGGTGTGGACAGATGAAATAAAAGTGATAGTGTTAATTACATATGATGACACATAATGGTTGGATCATTTCAAATAATTAACTTACAAATAAAGTCTCGGCTGAGAGCAATAACTGGACTGCCTTGAAACAAGTTGGAAATGAAAACCACTAGACAGAAGAAGTTATTTAATGTAAATGAATTTATACATTTTACAATTTTTCCTCTGAAAGGAGGGGAATATGTTCAAGTGCTGTGATTCGTATCTTGTGTGTTGGAAGTACACTGCCAAATTAATTGCATTTTATGGGTATGATGTTAGTATCTATGCTTAATCAGATCATAGAGATAAACGCCAACTCAAAGGTTGAAAATAGTAACAAATAACTGAGTAATGCTGCCACATCAAATGCACACAAAAGCAACAAGCAGGGAGAATGTATGTGTGAAGAAACTGGTAGGGAAAATCTAAGGCATGTCTAGTCCAGTGTCCAGTTTGTTTTTAAACAAGGTTACTTAAAATGTTTTTTTTAAATGACAGATAGATGTAAGAGTAAAAACTACTCTTACAACACTAAGCCTTAAAGGTTTACTTAAGTAAAGTCTTAAGTAAAAGCAGAGATTTACTTCTACGGCGTTACATTTGTCTCTGTCCTTCTATGACATTTTCTTCTGTTGCTGAATCAAATTGTGTGCCCTACATGTAGTGCACTACTTACTGTGTACAACACCACAAGCACAATTTCGGAATAAGAAGTAATCTATGATTTGGTATTACTGTGTGTGGAGGCTGCTGATGAGGACGGTGTCTCAATGTCTTTATTTTCCACTTTGCACAAGTCATTTTAAGATGATGAATATTTGGATAATTGTTTTATATTGTTTTATATATTGTTTCATATCTTACACAGCACTTTTTCAGGCTCTGTATCACATCCGGTCAGAGACATTTTTTACATACAGTTTTCATCTATATTGTGTAGCCCTAGTTTACAGCATGCAATGCAACCTCATTCTTTTACTTTCTTTTAAATTCAGTGTGCTGGAGGACTCAGACAAACAAGAAATTGTGGCACTGTGTAACTATTTATAAACTTAAACCAGACACTGACTCATGGCCTATATAGTATATGATTTAGAGTTACACAGATACATGGTACCAGTTTATTTTTTTAAATACATAGATTTACATGTATATATATATTACATGT
>JAOVVF010000044.1:22768648-22778909 GCA_028565595.1 Duopalatinus emarginatus
TATATGTAAAATATATAATAAATATATAAAAAATGTATATATATGTACACAAAAAGTTGAAGTCCAGAAATATATACACTGTGTGTGCAAAAATGCAGTTTGGTTGTGTGTGAGAATGAGGTGGTGTGGGAGCTCCCGTTGGAGAGTTTGAGTGTGGTGGACTAGTTCCTGTTCTCATTCAGGGCTCAGACAGCTTGCGAGAAGAAGCTCCTCCTCATTCTCTCTGTGTTCGCCTTTAGGGTGCGAAAGTGTTTCCCAGAGTGTAACAGAGAAAAAAATTCCATTGTTGGGGTGACTGAGGTCCTTCACCATCTTCCTGGCTCTGATCCAGCACCGCTTACTCTAGATGTATACTGTATACTGAGATACTGTAGTCTGCAGTTCAGGAAGCTCGGTCCGGGTGATACGTTCAGCTGATCGTACCACTCTCTGGAGGGCCTGTCTGTTCTGCTTGGTTCTGTTCCTGAACCAGGCTCTGATGTTCCTCGTGAGGATGCTTTCAATGGTGCAGGAGTAGAAGTTCTGCAGCACCTTGGAGGGCAGTCTGAAGTCCCTTAGACGTCTGAGGTGGTAGAGACACTGACGGGCCTTCTTTGTGACTGCATTGATGTGCCAGGTCCAGCAAACTTGATGATGGTGGTGGAGCTGGAAGTGGGCACACAGTCATAGGTGTACAATGAGTAGAGCAGAGGGCTCAGGACACAGCCCTGTGGGGCTCCAGTGCTGAGGGTGAGGGTGCGTGAGACATGTTTGCCTACACTCACAGCTTGTGGTCTGTCCGTCAGGAAGTTAGAGATCCACTGACACAGGGATAGGTGGAGTTCCAGATCTTCCAGCTTTGTGGTAAGTTTGGAGGGGATAATAGTGTTAAATGCTGAGCTGTAGTCGACAAACAGCATTTTAACATAATTACCCCTCCCAGTGTCCAGGTGTGAAAGTGTAGTGTGGAGCAGATAGGTAATGGCGTTGTCTGTAGAACGGTTGGGTCGGTGAGCAAACTAGAGTGGGTCTATGGATTCAGGCAGTGCAGAAGTGATGAAGTCTCTGACCAGTGTTTCAAAACACTTCATCACCATTGATGTTAGGGCTACTGGGCGATAATCATTGAGACATGCGGGCTGGGGTTTCTTGAAGACAGGAACAATGACGGACTGCTTGAAGCATGTTGGTACGATGCCCTGCGTCAGAGAGAGATTAAAGATGTCTGTGAATACCGGAGCCAGCTGGTCTGCACAGGCTTTCAGGACTCGTCCGCAAATTCCGTCGGGTCCTACTGCCTTCCTGGTATTTACCCTCTTAAACAATCGCCATACATCTCTCTCTGTGATGATGAAGGGACTCAGATCTCTGACACACTCTCCTCTGTCAGCAGCACCATTAGCACCGTTAGTGTGATTGACACTGTTAGCGCCATTAGCACTGCTAACTGCAGCCTCGAAGCGAGCATAGAATGTGTTTAGCTTGTTCGCCAGAGATGAGTCCGCACTCTCCAATCTGCGGGGTGGGCTTTTGTAATCTGTTATTGTCCTTAATCCTTGCCACAGGTCCCTAGGGCCACCGTGTTGGAACTGTGAGTGTAATTTCTTTCCGTAGCGTAGCTTTGCCTCTTTTGCGCACTCCGTAGAACGCAGCCTTGTACTCGTCCATGTTCCAGCTGATAAGCCCCATGTTGTAGGAAGCAGTGCAAGTGTTCAAATCATCGCGAATGGTTTTGTCCACCCACGGCTTTTGGTTGGGAAACCTCTTAACAATAGTCTTTTGAACTGTATCGTCAGTTAGTTTCCCAACAAATTCCACAACCGCTTCTGTAAACACGTTTATGTCATCAGAGCTGCGCTGGAACATGTGCCAGTCTGCGTCATCCAGAGCGTCCTGCAGGGCTGCCACTGACTGGTCCGTCCAGTGCGCGACCTCCCTCTGAACCGGAACTTCCTCTTTTTGCCTTTGTTTGTATTTTGGCATGAGGAAGATGGTCCGACTTTCCAAATGGTGGCTGCGCTTGAGCCTTGTAACTGTTCTTATGAGGTGTGTAGCAATGATCCAGTGTCCTATTGCCCCTGGTGGGGCAGGTAATGTGCTGGTGGAAGTTTTGCGCTACACGTTTGCGGTTGGCATTGTTAAAGTCTCCAACCACAATGAGTGCAGCATCCCTGTAATGAGTCTGAAACTGTGTGGGAGCGTCATGAAGCTCACACAGTGCAGTGTCTTTGTTGACACAGTGCAGACGATAACTGAATTGAACTCCCAAGGAAGGTAGAAGGGACGAAACTTGAGGGCGAGCAGGTCCATGTTGGGAGTGCATTAGTGCGCCAGGGTCACAACATTGGCACTGTTGCACCACTTGTTGTTCACCATAACACACACTCCACCACCTTTTGACTTCCCCGAGTCCATTGTCCTGTCCAAGCGGTGTACCGAGAAGAACTTCGGCCGGGCTGGATGGCGTGGTCCGGTACCGCTGGGTTCAGCCATGTCTCAGTGAAGCAGAGGAGGTTGCAGTCCCTAATGTCTCTCTGGAACTTGATTCTGGCCCGAAGTTGGCGAGTTTGTTTTCCAGAGACTGGACGTTGGCTAGCAGGATACTAGGAAACGGTGCACGGTATGCTGTGGCCCTCAGCTTGTCCCTGACGCTGGCTTGCTTCTCTCGGAGCCATTGCCGCTTCTTTGTTTCGCGTCCTTTGTTGTTCCTTAGGATCTCACTTGGCCAGCTTGGATCCGGGGTTAACAACGACGTAAGGTGAGCAGATTGTAGATTAATAGAAACAAGAGTGTCTCTATCATAAGTAATCAGAACCATGTTGCAAAGTAAAAGTTAAAAAACAAACAGGAAGTAAGATAATTTAACAAAAAAAGTGTGGACAGAGCAGTCGAGACGGCGGCTGGCCTTAGTGGCACCATCTTGAATTTTTTTCAGAATCTTTTATGGGGGTCTGGGAGATTTTGCTTTGTGTTTTCACATATAACGTATTTTACCTATATATAGGAGATGAGATAGGGATGAGCTGTGTCAGGATCCAGGAAAACATTCACTAAGAGAAAAAAGACATCTAAAGCTGGGTTAAACTCTGTGTAATTATTCAAAGACATTGATTCTTTGTCTAATGTTTGAATAAAGGCTTTTATCAGGCTAATAAAATATGTGACTTTACTGATACACTAACAACATTTACACTAAAGCTTCCTGTTAAAAGATTTACACAGGTTTACAGCTCAGGCAAAAGTCTTGGGGCATTAGAGGTATTCAAAACAGACTAATACTGGGGTTTTATTAATAAAACTTCAGAAACTGTAGTGTACCTGTGTACTGCTGAATGCTTTTTAATTCTGTAGACAAGTGTTGGGACAAGTAAACTTCAGTCAGGAGAACATGACAGGATTTTAATTGAGATTTAAATTTAAATTTAATTAAAATTTTATTTTTAGACTATGTTGTAAAACAAATGCTTCCCAGTCCAACCCTTAATTTCCAATGATTAACATCAGCACTAAACAAAGCAGCACATGGTAAAATAAGCCGTACTGAAAGTATGTTTTAGGTTTAGGTTAACCAGTGTATTTGCTTGTTTAATCTGTAACACTGGAGCTAAAGGTTACTGTTTTAAAAATGAAAATATACATCACAGTTAACAGTTAAATCATTTGAGACAGTTCTCATGTTTTATTAAGTTTATTTTATCCCTGTCACAATGCTGCAATAACTATTGACACACTGGTATAAAAATCACACAGCAAACACACAGTAATTTAGATCAGTCAGAGCTAACATTGAACACACGCCCATTACAAATCCAGCAGATTTTAAGCACCCCAGTACAACACAAATCATTATACACACATACACACACAATACTTATATTATATAAATATATATATATATAAAACGTATCTTCATATAAGTTAATATACCAAGATTAAATCAAACTGGATCGCATTTCACAAGCTGTAGGCCTGTGGTTAAGGAACCCATCTTGGGACCAGAAGATCTCCAGTTTCAGACCCGTGACCACCTAGATTCGACTGAAGTGTCCTTGAGCAAGGCACCTGACCCCCAACTGCTCCTCAGGTGCTGAGGATAAAGGAGCTGTCCACCTCTCTGGGTGCTCATGTGTGCTCACTGCCCCCTAGTGTTCACTAGAGTGTTTCTGTATGTTTCACTGCATGAATAGGTTAAATGCAGAGGTGAATTCCACAGCAAAGTGGTCAAGATTTTGACCACTTTCACAACCAAAATTACAAAGTAATAGAACCACTACAATATAAAATACATTCATTTCCAATGCCCATTGTAATTGTATTTTTATTCTCCACTATACATATCTTTAAGGTTCTCTTTGTCTGGCCCATATAGGACAAATAATTCATTCAACTATTAAGCAGATTACTGATAATCCTAAATAAAATATAAAACAGGCTAAAATGTGCTTATATATTTGAAATCAGCATTGCTGGAGCTTAATAATTCGGTTTGGCCTAAAATACATTTAGACATCTTTAATTATGAGCTTTTTCTTTCATTCATTTAATACATTAATGATTAATGATAACCTCATACTGATTAATGAGGTTAAGTTTTATTCAGTCTTGAAACACCTGAGAGATGATCAGAGGTGCTGAGTTTTTACCCCCATTATTTTCTAAAGGACTGAAGTATGGATAGAGTTTCTCAGTGAAAGACTGACCAGTGAAAGAGTAGATATGAGACCTGGCATAAACATCATAAAAGGAGACCAGACCCTTCTCATAATCCACAAACACTCCCACCTTCTGGGGTGTCTGTTTCTGGTGGAGTGAGACAAGGGAATCATCACAAGGAATGTATTGTTTATTGTTTCTCAAAATCAGAGTCCAGTATCCATTCCGAGGTTCAAGTACCTCAAGCTCCCCCTTCCTGTTAACAGACGCTCTGACTACTCCTAAATCCCACCCAGTCATTTTACTGACCTGCACCTCATAGTAAAATCTCCCTGAGGAGAAACCCTGATTCCCCAGGATCACTGGTTGTTTACTGAATCTTTGGGGGATGTCTGGAAGATTCTGCTTTGTCTCTCTGCATGTCACTTGTTTTCCATCATCAGAGAGGATGAGATACGGATAAGCTGTATCAGGATCCAGGGTCACATCCACTGAGAGAAACACACAGTATGTAATGAATATAAAGCTAAATAATAATAATCATTAAAAATCTGCTAATAATCTGCTAAATAATGTAATTCGCTATGTTTCAAATCACATCTGTTAGTGAGTACACAAAAATTTCCGGGAAATTTGTTGCAGTGAATGTTGGGATGAATGAACTGTTGCTTATAAAGAAAGATGGCAACAGATGAGTCAGACGCCTGAGTGGGTTTATTTACACACGAAATTGAACCCAAAACAAATGGAGCGAACCTCTGTCCACTTCTGAAGAACCACTTTGAATTTAATATAAAAATATAACGACTTTATCCTCAAAATATAATCTTTTTTTAAAACAGTAGCCCTAATACACCATCACAGTTACATACATAAATAAACTGATATGAAAACCTATTGATGCCCTAGTGGAAATCTGATGATTGATAAATGTAAAGTCAGCCTACTGAATTAGCCAATTTAACAGCTAATTTTTAGGGCAGACTGAGTGCGGCAGCGACTACAGAGGAGAGGTGATCAGCGAGGTCACTATCCTCTGCAATTATTATCTGCAATGCGAGGTCACTTCGGGCCAAGATTGATGAACTTCAGATTAACTTTGGATTGATGAACTTCCAGGGTGTGATTCGAGTATCGCACCTCCAGCTTGATGGTTATCAAGGAATAGAGTTAAACCTCTTCAAGTGAGGGAAATTGTATAAGAGCCGATTCCCACAGAGCTGATACGGTCCGAGTAAGTTTTTAAAGATTTGGGCCGATTGCGTCATACGCTCGGCCATCACATATAAATAAACTGTCTGTTGCACATATACGCATGGATATCAAGTTATTAATTCATATTAATTCATCTATTACTTTGGCGGGAAGCAAAAGAATCTAATACGTGTTACTCAAGTATACTAAATATATTCACATCAACAATAGAAATAACTCGGAGTGAGGGTCAGATAAATTCAAAATGTAAATAAACTACGGAGTAAAAAACACAGTCTAGTAGAAAAATAATACTTCATATTGTACATATAAAGTAAAATAATATACGACAAGCATTGAACCTTTATAATGGCAGACCAAAATATTATAAGAATATATATATATATATTAATTAGTATTTTAACAAGTAATTGTTCTTTTTTTTTAATCGTCTCTCTTAATCTTGATTTATGTGGTTATGAACTGATATCCGTAAGGGTGGTTTGCGCATTTACTTGTAATTCTCTGTTTTACCAAAAGATGTCGCTAATTCCCGCTGTATATCTCTCTCTGAAATCTTTTGACGAATTACGTATTCCCCAAACATTGCTAAAATGAACGTCGTTTTCCCGCCAAATATTTCTTTATAAATCATGATTTCACCCTTCAAAAATGAGGGCCCAGGATACAGCATCCTACCATTCAGAGATTAAACAGTTTGTAGACTGGTGTGATGTCTATCATCTTGTTTTTAACGCCAAACTGCAGATTAAACAAATATCAAAACTTCTTTATACCAGTTGCTATAAAGATCCTTAACAATTGATAGCAGGCCATCTTGCTTATTATATGTTCCACATTGCACAGTACAGACTGAGTTTCTGTTGGTGTAAATGTGGCGTTGTAGTGCTGTAGGTTTTATTGTTGATTTTTATTTATGTATGAGCTGTGTAAGTCTGTGATGTAGTGTTTGAAAATCCCAAAAACGCATTTAATCTCTTAGGGGACAATAAAGTATACTTTACTTTACTGCTGTCATGCTGTCAGAAATATTAAACATTAATGTAACTACAGATCAGATGCACATTTGATTGTACCAATCTATATTCTCAGTATTTGAGTATCTCAGAATAGCTACTGCAAGTAACATTAAATATTTTTTGCTTGATCTGTACTTCTTGTTAGTGGATGGATAGTAATTAAGTCATTTAAGTGTGGAATGGCTGGCAAGGGATGTCAGCAAAACTATGGTTCATGGTTCAACTGGGCGTAACTGATTTATTGAGAGCAGACTTGGTTTGATGTATATATTTAATTATTATTCCCCCGGCCCTTCCGTTGTCATATAACTTGCTTGTACCAACAGGAAGATGGGTATTTTTTTCTTCTTAATAATTATGCAAGGTTGGGATAAAATGTTGTAATTAACGCTGTATGTTCGACAGGGACAATATAAGTTCAAGGGTCAACAGTAACTTCCACTTTTGGTTAACAAAAAGAAGCTGGTTTGTTCGGCGTGTGTGACCATCGCTGGTTTAGGACAGTAGCGGTTGGTTCAGAAAGATGTTTTCTGGTATTAATAAACATGGTCCAGTGATTGATTATACATGAGGATAATGTAGTTAATGGCGAGATGTTTTATATTAATATAGAGTCTGATCGCGATTTCCATCTGTCACTGTTCGTATCTGGTCAAATACATCGTGCAGTAAGAAGGTGCATTTTATTATTGCTACAACCTGCTTTAATGTTTTAATTTTTCCCTATGCTGCATACAAAAGTTTATACTTCCATAAAAGAGGGTTGTTTGTTTAAGGGTTATCTGTTACAGTGAAATTGGGCCTGGTTGCCTGTAGGCCACTGTTTGGCCTTAACATTTAGTTCCCTCATCCGGGTTTTCTCCTTGACTGGTTTTAAGTGAAACATGCTAGCCATCCAGGTTCATTGCCCTATAATTTATAGTATAACTGACCACTGTTGTTGATATTAATAGTAGGCAGCTGTAAGAGTTATAATGGTGGGATAATTCCACCTAGCTACGTGGGGCTGTGAAGCTGTTGGCACATACACTTTCATTTTTTTGTTTATTTCATTTTTTCTGTGGCTTGCCACTTACCTTGGTTTCTGTCTCACCTGTGTCTCACTGTCTGGTAATCACTGTGTCAATTTGCCTGTGTATTTAAACCCTACCCTTGTGTCAGTACCTTTGTTTACTCCTCAGACACAGACTAGACCTGACATAGCTGAGGTACTTTGCTTCCTACCCATTTTGTGTTCACAGTGGGTAATGTTAATCATGTTCAACAGTTACATTTGCTCTGTTTTTGATTGTTTGCTTTTTAAATTGTTCTTTGTGTTCATTTACTTTGTGAAGTATTTGGAGTTCTCACACCACAGCACCAAGCTGTTTGTCAGGATTTTGGATAACCTGGTAATCAATCCCTGTTCACATTTTTAACTTTGTACCTGTCAGACTAGTCTAGTCTGTTTGTTGTTGGCCTGAACGTTTGACTTTGACTACACATTCAAATTGTGTATTTGCCTGTCTTTTGTAATAAAGCCCCTATGACTTTATTCCTGTCTCGCAGAGTGTGTTTTGTTACGGTGTTCAAAAACAGAACGCCATAACAATAGGACGTTTGATGTTTGTGATTTATGTTTAACTTAGAATAATTTAATTAGTATATCAGTCATGTAATGTATAATATAGGAAGCAGAAACTGTAGTTTACCTGCATACTGCTGAATCCTCTTCAGTTCTGTGGAGAATAACAACAAAACAGGACACTTATTAAATTAAATAGGATTTTGAATGTTTACTTAGAATTAGAAAACTACTTAAAAATGATTAACACAAATTTACTGTTCTTCATTAATCAATAAACAAATAAATACTAAACCAATCAATAACCTTTTTGTTTTCTTTACAAAAGAATTCTCTCACTACAGATGTTTCAGTTTCTGACCTGTTTCCCTCAACTTCTCATTCAGACTCTTCTGAAGCCAAGACACAGCTGTCCTCAGATCGTCTACACATGGTTCAGTGTTAATGCTGATTTCAGTCCAGTTCTTGGTGTGTGGAATGACAGACAGTGACGGATCAATCTACAGTACAACAGAAGAACAGGAGA
The DNA here is from genome assembly GCA_028565595.1 of Duopalatinus emarginatus. NCBI lineage: Eukaryota > Metazoa > Chordata > Actinopteri > Siluriformes > Pimelodidae > Duopalatinus > Duopalatinus emarginatus. The sequence continues at coordinate 22,777,605 of JAOVVF010000044.1, forward strand.
AATCCCTCAGCTGATGTTGTTTGATGTTCTACATTGTGGTATAGTGATTGAGAGAGGAACACTGACCTGTAGGAGGTGGAGATGATCATCAGTCTGGGAGAGCTGCTCCAGCTCCGTGTCTCTCCTCTGTAGCTTCTTAATTTCCTGTTCCAGCTCTTTAATGAGTTCTTCAGCCTGCTCCTCTACTGATTTCTGCTTCCCCTCCATCATCACCAGCAGCTCAGCCTGACTCCTCTCAATGGAGTGAATCAGAGCAGTGAAGACTTCAAGGCTGTCTGATTTCTCTTTCTCTGTGTTTCTCTAAATAAGGAGGAACATCTCACTTATCAAAATCTATAACAAAATAAAACATACTGAAGGTAGCAGATATACACTACATCATGTTTGACCCACTTTGCTGAGCTTCACTGAGTGATTAATCTCCTGAATCTTCTTCTCTCGTTCCTGGATCCTCTTCTGCAGCTCCATCTGTGTTTTCTTTAGCTGTCTCTGATAGTAATGGATAGAAATACAAACATGTGAAGTTTATTTCATATTTTGAATGCCAGATCAAATCTCCACGACAATAATGAATGTAATGATGTTTATGTCTGTTACCTTCCTCGGCCCACTCTCCTCTTTTATGGAAATAATGTTGTGATTCTGATGTTCTCCCTCAGTACAGAACTTACACACACATGTCTGATCGTCTCTACAGAACAGCTCCAGAGGTCTCTTGTGCTTCTGACATATGTACTTCTCCAGGTTCTTCACTGTGTTTATTAGTTTATGTTGTTCATAATTTGAAACATAATTATGAGGCTCTAAATGAGATGTACAGAAAGTCACACCACAATCCAGACAGGATTTTATGGCTTTTTGTTTCACAGCAGGGCAGATGTCACAAAAAACCTGACATTTATCTGAGACTGTTTTTTTATTTAAATTATCTGCCATCTCCTCTGGGATTAATAAACTCCTAATTCCAGGTCTTTTATTAAACTTCACATTACATAATGGACAGTTGTATTTGTGTTTAATGCAGCTTTGGCAAACGTTGTGTCCACATTGATGACTGACAGAATGAGTGAACACTTCACTACAGACAGAACAACGCAACTGCTCTTTAGTCAGACGGCTGCAGGATTCAGCTGCAACTGAAAGATAAACCAAAATGAATGAATGAATAAATAAATTACACATTACTTTATGATTATACTAAGTAACACTTGTCATTCTAGTTACCTCATTCCTCCTGGAGAACTCACTGAGTTCCTCCAAGTGACATCAAATCATCATGGCTGCTCTGAGCATCAGCACTAAACA
>JAOVVF010000044.1:22779009-22790138 GCA_028565595.1 Duopalatinus emarginatus
CCGATCTAAATGACACCTTTTTGACTAAAATGCCTTACAGAACACTTTGACATTATATATACATGCAGTGTCCTCCGAAATTACTGACAGTTACTGAAAGTATTTTTTTCTATGCACTGAAGACATTTGGGTTTGAGATCAAGAGGAATATAAAATGATAGACCAAGCAATTTTCATTGCCAAATATTGTTTTCTAGATGCATTTATTTTAAGTAATGAAAAATAAACAAATGTGACTGTTAAACAAACAAATAAACAAACAAACTGTTAGATTGATTGTTTAAAAATTTTTAATAGTTATATTAATTAATAGATCTGAATGTTGACTCTTGGTTGCAGCTCTGGTTTTTGTCTGTAAAACTGCATTTGTTGCTAAAAAAGGATACACCAACATGTCCAGGGAGCTGTCTATGAGAGAAAAGCAAGCTATTTTAAAGATGAGAAATGGGGCAGAGTGAATTATCAGAGCAACTGGGCATAGTCAATACAATAATTTAAAATGTTCTGAGAAAAAAAGCACTGGTGTTCTAACAACCAGACACAGAATAGATCAGGCACAGAAAGCAAGAACAAACCCCAAAACAACAATCAGTGACATGATCAGCACCCTCCACAGGCAGAGGTAAAAGTATCACAATCCACTGTTTTAAAAATACAGAGATGAACCACAAAAGCCTCTACCAAAGTGATAGGAATACCCAAGTGTCAAGAAAGTAAAGATCTGTTTATGAGATGCAACATTTAAAGTCATCAGTCAAGCACAGTGGAGTCTTGGTTTGGGCTTGCATGGCTGCTTCTGGAACAGACTCACTGATCAGCAGAATAGATTCAGAAGTGTACAGAAACATTCTGTCTGCCAATTTACAGACAAACACACAATCTAATTGGGTTAAATTTCAGCACAACATTGACCCAAAACTCTGGAAACATAACAATGGAAATCTTCAGGAAAAAAGTAGATGGTTTTAGATTGGTCCAGTCAATCATTAGACCTTAACCCAACTGAGCACTCTGAAGAGGAAACTGACTAAATTAGGCTGCAGTACAAGCCTGAAAATGCATTACAAATAAAGAATGAAGTAGTTTGGTCATGTCAGTAAGTCACTAGCGTAATGCAATTAATACAAACAAGGGTTATGCAACCAAATAATAAATGTTTCATTTAAATTACTTTAAGATTGTTTATTACTATTCTATGGCTCATTTGAATGTGTCTCATCTGCCAAGTTGTTTAACAGATCTAGATTCAAATATCAGTAAATAAAAGCTGAATTTCTAATACATATCAAATTCTAATACATCGCTAATACATTCATCTCAAACCCAAATGTTTTGAGTGTTTAGTAAAAAAAAAAAGGAATTGGCCTGCTGCTCTATGTGTGAGTATATCTTTTTCTCAGATTAAATAAAGATAAACTGAATTAGAAAGTAAAATAAACATTTTAAAAGTTAAAATTTAGCACTCTTCCCATTTATTCATTTAATTATTTATTAGTTGATTGACAGATCAACCCAAGAATTTATTTATTTTTGTCAACCCAAAAATATGCTGTAAAAAGTGTCCTTGTCTCTTAGAGACAGTCTCTGAGCAGTTGGTGCAGCAGAAATCACAGATGGCTGGAATTGTTTGACCTAAAAAATCCATTTATAGGCACTACAGTATTAGACAGTCTTATAGTTTAAGGCATGATTTTCTTAGTGTGGGTCATTGAAAAAGGTGCTTCATGATACACAAAATTACCCATTTATTAAGACACGCACTGCAAAGATGCTGTTTTAGCATTTAGGTTATAAACTGCAATGTGGTATATAAGTTATCTTGCCCATATGCTGTGACATGACATTATTGCAGGGATCTTATGTGCATGTGGATACATGTTATTGCTAAATAATTATTAAACTATGAAGTACCTTAAAATACAGTTTCCATCACATAAAATTCCAGCATATTTTGCAATGTAGGTTTTCTATAAAAATGATTTACAGATATAGTTTTCTTTAGTACATTTTTTAAAGGAAAGCAAAAAAATATGTCCCAGTGAAACTATAACAAGGAATAATAACATTTGAAAAATTGTTTGACTTAAAAATAATTTACATATATAACAATAGGATCATACACACATACTGTATATATCTGCAACTGGTTGCATCCCATCAAACAAATCCTATAAGCCATGCTTTAAGGAATGAGGTAACAGGTGTGTATAGCCATGATTAGGTTTTGTTTCAATACAGCCATTTTTTTTTTTCCTGGAGAAGGACACAGCCTCTACATACTTAACCTCGGTGCATGAAAATGCTGCATTGTTCAGCACAACGATTACCATCAACACCTGTACACCCTCTTAAAGCAGCACTATGACTGATGAAAGGCTTCATCAGATATGACTGGGTCACAATGTCAGGAGGCACCCGATCGGGTTGGATACATCTACACCAATCCCATTAGCCCCTCATGCCCTTGGCCCGCTGCACAACACATCAGTAGAAGCAGCTGTAGCACATGGAAGAGCTCTAGAAATGGACACTACTCTTAGGATGGTCCATGGTGCCTTTGAAGAGCAATGCATATGCAAGGAGCATCAAGATTTAATAAGCTGAATAGCAGGCAGGAGACAGCCTCTGTACCCTGAGTTAAATTCTAACAATGCATCCACCCACGCAAACAGACCATCCCCACCCCAGCCGCCATCTGTAACTGCAGTGAAGAGAATCGTTATTGGTCTGAGAGTCACACACACTCAGTGGAAAGGATAGCTGAGTGCACAGGGTGGTATAAGTGCAAAGGTAAGGATGTACGACTCAATTCCATTCTCTCTTGTTGGGAGACCCAAGAGAATTGGAGATCCCTCTGCAGGGGAGTTGCACTCCAACTGATGCAAAATGTCTAGCTCTGTCTGATTCTGATTTATGTCAAACCACTCACTGCCTCCCACTGAAATAAATTTGCACACACACACACACACACACACACACACAGGTCAGGCAGGGACAGAAAGAGTTTGAGGAACTGTCTGCAAATCCGACAGAAAGAGAGTGAGACACTGAAAGAGGTGGAGACACTGAGTGTGAGATGAGAGTATGGAGAGTCTCCTGACTGCAATTTGATTCATTATGTTCGAACAGGCCCACACAGACATACAGAAAAATCTGAAAAATAAAATGAATGCTTCCCCCCTTTAACCAATATACTGTCACTGTGGCACAGTGTGTGAGCTTCAGTAAAAGTGGAGGATCAGAAGGTCTACTGGACAGAGTTATTGCTGCTGAGAGCAAAGCGTCTGATTGTGACCTCTCTGTCATTATTTAAACAAGTTCAAATTGAGGAACCAATCAGCTCCATAGTAAATAAAAGACAATAGCAGATATAAATAGAATAACAGATTGCTCAATGAAATTGAATGTGGTCAGTGTAGAGGGTTCTCTATAAGAGCCCTTGATACAGGGTCCTGATTTGATATTGTTCTTAAGATAACTCACTCTAGTGTCTGCAACCAGAGAAAGACTATAATCTTAGATTCTAAGAAGGAAGATGCTCTGTTCTTCAGGTTATGTTGTTGCATCTTAAATGCACACTTGTTTTTCTTTCCCCTGTCTTTCTCACTCATGCACACATTTTCCTGCTGACAGTTTGCTTAAAAGGTGCTCATTTGCTCATTAACATGCTAGGGTTGAGACTGGTGTAGAATCACAAGGAATGGACAACACAGTGCAGCACAGGGTGCAGAGCGCAGCTCTTACACCACATCTGCTGAATTAGTATGAGCGTGAGAAAATAAGCTGTCGATATAGTTATATAGCAGCCTCTAGCACACACAGATGCTCAGCCCTCTTGTTTTCCTAATGATGGCCACCATGCTCAGGTAGCATATCCAAGGAAAGTCCAGATGAACAGTGTTGAACCTATAGTTTATGATGATACATGATGAAATATAACGACATGGTGGAAAAATTAACTTGGAAATATGCATACTGTATAAACCAAAAAGTTATATCCCTATGCAGTCTGCCTGCAGCACTGCAGTGGACGGGCGTCAGATCAATAGATTCCTTCATCCACTCCCTCTTCCAGTACCAGGAGCAGAACTAGATATCTGTACCAGCACACAGTGACAAGGCACAGTGAAATGACATACAGACCCACCAATTTTCCACTTCCTCTCTCCCATGCCTGTCATCTCTACCAAGCCACTATCCCATTAATTGATTTCTCTGTGACAGGAGGTTGTACTTTCTCCACATGTTGTCTGTATAAATCTACCAGGGGCTTACTTTGGTCACATTGAATTTTAAATCAGCCTGAATAAATCCAAGCCACTGGAACACCCTGTATCTCTCTCTCTCTCTCTCTCTCTCTCTCTCTCTCTCTCTCTTTGTTTACCCCCTTGTTCGCTCGCCCCCTTACTTTTCACCCTGCAGTGCTGTTGTAGTAATGCCTTCCTAATTACCACATCAAACTTGTCTGTGCGCAATGAGCATCTCTCTCTGCTTTCTGTTACGCAAACGCAGATTGATGCGAGACTCTCAGAGCTGTGTGCAATTTGTGAACGCTGCCTTTATTGCTTTGATCATCACAATCAGCCCTTTGACTCACCCCATAGCCACAGACAGCTGTTGGTTCATTGTCGGCTAATGCAGTGTATTAATGTAGCCACAGCAGAGGGGATATTAATAATGAGTGCCGGGTATATAACCACAATCGCTGCAAATCTGCCTCCCAGCAGACTCTGCAATTGGGAAATGACTGCTCTTGTTTCTGTTAAAACACCTGTTTTATTAGGCATTTATATGAATGACACTTTTATATCAAATCCTAAATTGCATAAACCTTAAATTGTCTGTTTTATGTTTTTAAACTGAGGACAAAGGCATTAGATACAAAGTCTACATCATTGTGTCATATTCTTATTACGTATTCAAGTCATACAGTATATACAGCCAAGCCTCATGACACAGAGCAATGCATATGACAGAGTAAATGACCAAATGATGCTCCAAACTGTTTGTGATATTGAATGCAATGTTTTTGATTTATCATGTATAAAACTATTTCTTTTGGGAAAATGGACCTAAAGAGTCATCAATAAATCTTTAAAATAAGCCTTTAAAGAAGGCAATCCGTTAAAACTTCTAAAGTCTATGTATACAACAAGTAATACATTGTTCTAAATGCTGTCTTTTGTTCTTGTAAATAAATGTTTGACTGTGAATGATCACTCATTTTATCGATTGGATGACATTATGTAACCAAAGGCGTGCATTTTGCTATTTAATAATTCACTGTTATTGAAAAGCGAAGTAGGAATTGGGGCTTTTCAATTCAATTCAATTTTATTTGTATAGCACTTTAAACAATAGACATTGTCCCAAAGCAGCTTTACAGAAATAACAAAAGGGGTTATACATTTATAGAAATTTTATGCCTGATAAGCAAGCTGGTGGTGACAGTGGCAAGGAAAAACTACCTGAGATGACAAGAGGAAGAAACCTTGAGAGAAGTTGTTAGGGAACCCATCCTCATTCGGTTAACATGCATAGTGCAATTATAAATGAAAAGTGCAAGTAACCAGAGAATATTATTTTATTATGCTAGGTTAATATTTAGCCAGATTTCATTTCTGAAATTCCCTCAATTTTAGGCTATCTGTGTGTCGTTTTAGGTGAAGAGCGTGTCTAGGTGATAGGATCTGTGATTTTACCCCAGGTATTTTTACACTGTGAGAATTGCATGGTGTGGAGGCTTCACTGTGTTGGATCAATGTGAACAGTGGAAATAATAAAAGACTATACTCCTATTTATCACTGTTATTTCATGAATTGCTTTATAAGGGCTAAAAAATTATTTTCTCCTTAAGTGCGATGCCATGAGCAATTCAGAATGCACATCAAAACACATGCAATAATATATGCATATAACTGTCCTTATTAGACCTTGTGTGCTTTAAATTACAGGTTGTACAGGATTACAGAAGATGTGCTGGCTGTGTTAACTGGAGAGGAAGACAGGGTGGCACCATGGGTGATGGAGGAGCTCTGCGGACAGAGGGTAATGCCCTGCTGAAGGCTGTGTTCCAAGGCAAGCTTCGTCTTGCCCGTTTACTACTGGAGGGAGGTGCATACATCAATGAAGGCAATGAGCGAGGGGAGACACCCATCATGGCTGCCTGCATGGCGGGATATGATGACCTGCAGACACGTCAGAAAATGGTGCGTTATCTTCTAGAGAAAGGCGCTGACCTGAATATCCCTGATAAATCAGGTCGGACTGCCTTGATGCATGCATGCTCTGAGCGGGCTGGCAAAGATGTTGTGTCACTACTGCTAGAGAATGGAGCAGACCCAAGTCTCAAAGACTACTCTGGTTCGTCAGCTCTGATGCATGCCATCAACACAGGTGATCGAGAAACTCTGCAGATACTTCTAGATGCCTGTAAGGCCAAAGGTAAAGAGGTGATCATTATAACCACAGACACCTCACCCTCGGGCACTAAGAAGACCAAGCAGTACCTGAACTCTCCACCTTCACCAGGTGTGGTTGATAAACTCTCACCAGCCTGCATGTCACCATCAGATGTGGAGATCCGAACCTCAAACTCACCTGCTGGAGAAGAAGAAGAAGGCATTTTCAGCTTTGCTCTTACTTCTGCCCTCCCATTGCCCTCCAACAGGCCACCGGGTGAGCGGAGACCACCACCACGCAAGCTTCTTAAAAGACTGAACTCAGAGCCCTGGGGCCTAGTGGCACCAAGTGTACTGGCTGAGAGAGGTGAGATGTTGGAGGGCAGCTTAGCGGAGGAGGACAAGGTGGTGTCAGAGATGAATGGCATGTCAATCTCTGGTCCAGGCAGACCACTGCTCTCGCGCAGACACAGCATTGAAACCCATGATCCTTCCTCACCGAAGCTGATTGACCGCTCCTGCTCGGAAGATTGTGCAGCCCTCTGCGGTTCTTCTTGGGCCGATAAGGTGCAGCAGCATCAGTCATTATACCGCAGAAACACAGCACCTGAGTCGCAAGAGAATGCCGCTCATAACCGTACTCTGGCTCACCCCAAACTTACACGAATGGAACACTATGAGTCAGATACACACCTGTGTCCTGAATCCATTCCTGGATCTCCAGATTCTGGTCGTGTGTCTGTGGAGCGCCGCAAGTATAATGCCTCACCATTATCGTTAGTTGCCAGTTCCTCACGAGAGTCCCTGGAGAGCATTCCGAACTCAGTATCCCCCATAACTATGAGGAGGAGACCACCAGGCTTGCTTGAGCGAAGAGGCTCTGGCACACTCCTGCTGGATCATATCTCACATACTCGGCCTGGATTTCTTCCACCACTTAATGTCAACCCTCAGCGACCCATCCCAGACATCCGGACCAATGGCAAGCCCTCTTCACCTGTGCACTCTGGAAACAAAATCCTGCTGCCCGTAGCACCAACCTCACCAAAGCGTGTTCTGGATTTCAAGATGAAGAAGAAGTTGATGAGAAGGCACTCCATGCAGACAGAACAGATGAAGCAGCTCTCCACCTTTCAGGAGCTGATAGCGGAGAAGGTCATGGAGGTCAATGGAGACTAAGAGTTAAGAGAGAAAATTGCTCTCTCTTTCTCTGTCTCTCTTTCTCTCTCTTTCTCTCTCTTTGTCACTTAATCACTTTCTCACATACAAACAAAAATAATGAAATTAAGATGCATACCTAAAGGCTAATTTAACTGACATTAAATAATAGTGAATAGCCACCATTAATGCCAAATGGTGGTTACTGACTTCCGTTTTTTTTTTTGCCATGTTGTTCCTGAGTCATTTAATTTATTTTGGTTTCTCATATTTACTGTCATTTTTTGATGAATAGTTCTTGTGATTTGTTCGCTGGTTTGTTAAAGAAACGTCAGCAAGGTTGTAGTTGCTGGCAAAGTGATGCGCTGTATCATATCAAAGGGAAATCTTTAAAAAAGTAAATAGCAAACAGCAGCATTCAGTTCCTCCCTAAAATTATTATGACTGCTGAAAACCTTCCAGTTAGCTACTGCACACTAATCCCTATCATTTAAGATGCCTTTTATTGATAAATCACTTTTAAAACTTTGGATTTTCGGACCATTTCTCTTTGGTTGTAGCATTAAGACGAAGAAGTAAAACATTTTCAATGGGTGAAAATGAAAACAAAAAAAATCACCAATGAAACGGTGTGTGTTGGGCACTATATGTATGATTTTTGTATTTTTTTTCTTTAAAAAAGTGCAATTGTTAATTACGAATCCCAAAGAAGTTGTTCAACACCCTTTCACATGCACATTTACTAAAATGGGGGAAAGATATGGACAAAACTTGATGTGAAGAGCACGGATGTCGTGTCATGTGTGCATAAGTGGCCGAGCGCACATGTAGATATTGTACAGATTACACAGGCAGTAAACTAACCATGAGTATTTTAAGTATTTCTGTGTGCAATATTTTGTGCTGCAAGATCTTCTGGTTTCATATTATCGTGGTGAACATTGGATAATCAGTCACATTTGCAGCACGAGGAGTAATTTGCACTTCTGCAGAAAAAAACGTAGTGTGAAATAATGGACACAAAAAACTATACAGTATATACACACATTTGAAATTCAATTATTTTCAGTGTAGTGTTTGTCAGTGTAGAGAGAGAAATATCTATATATATTACAGATAAACACAGATTAGTTTAACAGAGCTTAAAAGGTGTTTAATAGTCTTGCTTTGGTTTTGTTGATGCTATATTTATGTGATTTTATTTAGAAAATTTATTTCTGTGAATCTAACTACATGTACTTTAATATGAAAACAAAAAAGTAGAGTAATATTTTTCTATACCTTTGTGATGGCCCATTTTTCATTGATTGTCCATCTTATCGATCAAAACAATATTATTGCTGTAGTTCTTCGGGTGGAAATCATCTCTAATTTCAGTGTGGCATTTTTTCCTCCACTGGCAATTTTAGGGTATATAAGGAGAAAAACAGTACAAGCATATATGTTTGTGTTATTTAATTATGGACTGTTTTTTTTTTTTCAGTTTTAACCATTTGTAACCACCTCTTCAAAAATAGATCAGGTGACACTTTATATTTTACTTAGCAAGTTATCTAGTTGCTACCTTATTATCCTTGTGCGATGTCTCATTGTCATTCCGAAATCTTTCTATGCTCCAGAGAGCAGTGAGTAGTTGCACTGAGTTTTCCCTGTTTCTGAATATCATTGTGGACATTCACAAGATTCTCTGTTGTACAAAACTCCCTGTGACCTTGTTGAAATTGTGCTCAGGTATGTCTGATAAGACCTAAACAAAAAAACAACAAAAAACAAAACAAACAAAAAAAAAAACCGAACAAAAAACATACAAGGGTCTTCAGTTGTGTTAGGCTGTGTACACAAAGGACATTTCATGACATGCTGCTAAGTAACAGGAAAATAACGACTGCATATCCGAGTGTTTCAATTCACATTGTGTCAAAGGGATAGCAGTTACACTATCAACATCTACTTCAATGGATTTAATATTTATTGTAATTTTGTATGTTTGGTGTGGTACACTGATAAAACTGTACTGAACTGAATCATTACCTGCTAAAACCGTAGATGACTCTTGTGTTAGCAGTAAGCCTTAGGGACGGCAGGCAGTAGGCTAGTGTCCGTGTAACAGTCTGCACAACACCACAATGGGAATTAGTCTCATATTTATGTGAGACATTTATGGTGCTTTGAATAAAGGCATGACTAAACCAAAAAATCTGCATCCGGTGAAGTTATTTACCTCAGAAACACTGTGTAATATGTTACAACGGCAGATGGAGAGAGAGAAAACAAACAGACGGAGGAAAAAGGTGACTCAAGACAGCTTGCTAACACTTCAACTAGTCAAGATGGTCATCATTATTCTCATGTCCCAAAGTCCATCTTCCAGAGTTTGTGCTTTCTGGTCCAAGAGTTTGTTCTCTTGTGCACAAACTGTCATACCATACAAAACTTCACAGTTTTTTATTAAAGTACTAAACAGTTAGTATTATTTCAGTACTTGATCTCACTAATGCTCTTGTGACTAAGTGGACAATAAAGTGAAGGTTAATGGTAAATAAGGAATAAATATAAAATGGGATATTTAGTTAGGACACGTGTGTGTGTGAATGATACCTGTGTGGCAACGAATTTGGTCATATACAGTATACTGGATAAAGCTAGCTAACACCCAGTAGCTTAGCTACATAGACAAACTAGCCTGCTGTATATTTTTGTCTCATATCAGTTTCATATACAGCCCCCCCTGAAACAGCAAGGGCACTTCTGTTGTTTTTGCTAAAGACGTTTTGAGGGTTTGAGTTCGAAATATGAATATCAGATGATGGTTTAGAATTTCTGCCTTCATTTATTGCTATTTAGATTAATTTAGAAGTGACATGACTCACTGACCACTGTGCTTGCAGAGATTGCACAGAGGATTTGACCTCCACATTCAATCCATCCATGCAGTGGAACACACAGTCTAGTGAATGCACACACTAGGGGTAATAAATACACATGCCCAGAGCAGTGGGCAACCCCATCCACAGGCCCGGGAAGCAGTTACTCAAGCGCCTTTGCTTAAGAGCACTTCAGTAGCATCTTGCTGATATGGAAATCAAGCCAGCTGATATGGAAATCAAGCCTTCCAATCACAAGACTACAAGTCTACGGCTGCCCTCTACAACAAGGCACCTTTGGTGTTTGACCACCAAATTTGTAGGTGATCAAAAGTATCAGAAATTATAATGTTAAATTAAATTAAATACATTGTTTTGATGTGGTTTCTTCAGTCTAGTCTTTAGGATGTGAAATTCACACTCTATGGATAGTCTGGTGATTGACTTGACTAGTCTAATTACCTTGCAATTTGTTCCCCTGATGTGTTTAGTGTGTTTTAGGTCATATTCTCGCTGCATCTTAAAGTTCCTCCCAATTAGACTGAGAGACAGACTGTTCCTGTAGACCTATTCATTCTGCTGCTACCATCAAGGGCAGCCGTGGCCTAGTGGTCAGGGAACCGGTCTCGTGACCGGAAGGTTGTGGGTTTGATCCCCACCCAGGGCAAGACACGACTGAGGTGCCCTTGAGCAAGGCACCTAACT
>JAOVVF010000044.1:22797027-22828984 GCA_028565595.1 Duopalatinus emarginatus
GTGAGTGAATAAACTCCCTTACCATTTTCTCTTGTCCCAGCAGTTTTTAACAAGTACTTTTAGCATAACATGTATTCGTCATTTTAATTGTAACATTTCACTTTAAAGCCTTATTCATTTACAAATATTTAAAAAAATGCGATTAATCGCAATTAACTATATGAAATTCTGAGATTAATCGCGATTAAAATGTTTAATCGCTTGACAGCCCTAATATTTAGCATCATATATTTACCCCTGAGAACTTCAACTCTACTTTATGTTTTCTAGATAAATATGTAGTAACACTCATTACATGACACAAGGGATCACCTTCTACGTGCCAGCACACAAGTTACTCACCAGGAATGCCGTACAGCTGATGTCGGCTGTCATGCTGTGACCGGCTGCTGGAGGTAGAGCAGTGCTTGCTGGTCATGCCCATTATAGTGCCAGGTAGAGCGAGCTGGGACGCTTGGGCGAAGTTTGATAGGACACCTCGTGCCGACCCGGAGCCTGCAGATGATGCACTGCGCTGCACAGACGCAACTTGTGCCGAGGATGCCTGCAGGTCAATTTGCACGCACACATTCACAGTACATGTACACACTTGGGTCAACAGGCAGGTGTAGAAATGTGTGTACAATAACTTTTCAGTAACTGTAGTTTATATTATATCCAAACTGCACCATATTTATAAAACCTGTAGTCTTTGAGTAACTCATTATAGCTATAAGAGGGAAAATAGCTATGTAGTTAAATACACTGTTAAATATCCTCTTTCACACACATAACATCAGTATATGTACAGTGTAGATGAACCTAATAAAGAAGATGATAAACACTGTCAAGTATTTTATCAGGTACATGTGCATATTTAATTAGAGACAGATGGGTCACAGTTTGTCACCTCCTTATATGCAGAACATCAGTGAATGGGGCCACCACAGACTATAAATTGGTGGGCCTGGGCGTCTCCTCAGAACTACTTAGCTATGCCTACTTTGTTAAGCTTACCATCTTCCATACAGAATGTGTTCATTTTGCGTTTCATTTACCCTTGAACTGTCACATAGTTTCTGACTACAAGACCCTGTTGTCTGAATATGTCTGGTTTTCTCTCCTATTTTAGTTGGAGGTGTCTTCAACAGAAATCGTCACTCTATAGATTACTACACAACACTATGTGTGTGTGTGTATATACCTGTCTGATGGTGTGGTGCCTCATCATGGACTCAGCTTTACTCACACTGGCTGCAGATACTGTAGAACTGGTGGACAGAGCAGCTTGTTGCTGTAATCTCTGTTCAATATCCTACAAAACACATAAACGCACACATATGATGCACAGGTACCTCTCTTAGTGGAGTGTGTAGTTAGTAAAACACCTCCATGACCTCGTCTTTACCTGCTCTTGCTGCAGGGCCTTCACAAAGGCGTTCTTCAGCCTATTAGTATGTTCCGCTTTCAGGGCCTTCTTCTGATTGGACGTCATGCATGTCTCGCAAAGGATGCGTCCTCCCTTCTCCTGCTTCCAGTGAGGGGTAAAATCAGTTTTACACTGAGCACAAGCGAAGGGCTCCAGACGACCAGATGCCCCACACAGCTTCCCTACACACACATACAAACATATGCCCACACACATACTGTCTTAATACCATTTAAATACGAATTCATATCCTAATGGAAATCCTGAGAAGGTAAGTAAACGGAGAATGAATCTATCATGATTAGCACTATTAGCGCACTCACCCTGGCTGTCAAGGACGCTCTGCACCACCTCCTCCAGGCCCAGCAGGTAGATAAACTCAGAATTGGCGGCTGAGGGCAGGAAATAAAGGAGAGGCGCAGGTGGTTTAGGCAGCGGGATCTCCAGCAGGGTTTTCTCCAGTTGTTTGCGTAGAGCCAGTTTGGCTGCAGCCTGACTGCTGGCCACATCTTGCACAGAGCTAGATGAGGAAGAGCCCACCCCAGATACACCCACTCCACCTGTCACACCACCCACTCCCACTCCTCCTGTAATCCCAGCCACACCCACTGCCTGCATGTGTGCCAGGTTCATGTAGATGGAGGAGGAGCTGGAACGCTGGGGGACGGACACCGGCTGACTAGAGGCCTGTAACACGGACCACATGCATGCACACACATATACAGTGTTAATTTGGGTTTAATGTGTAAACCCGAAACACCCTTTGTCTGCTTTACTGTAATATAATAATTACTCCATTCTCACTTTATAGAACCTATTCTGTAGATTGACAGAATGACAATTGAGCCAACCATAAACTAGGGTAATACTGCAACACAGAGGGGTCCATCTATATCCATCTTTAGCATTGTTTGCCAATTGAAAAATGCTAAAATGGCGACCTACACTGATGAAAGCAAATCAGATTAGATCAAACATCGTCATTGCACAGAGTACAAGTACACACTAGTAAATACACACACTAGGTAGGATGCCCATCGTGGATGCACCCTATCTATGCTGCAGTTGTGGGTGAGGCGCCTTACTCAAAGGCACTTCAGTCGTGTCCAGATCTCTGACCTCGAGCCATGCCCAAATAGTATATATTGTATACACACACACATACACAGTACCTGCTGATAGTTGACAGTGCTGTTGATGCTGGCTGTAGATGTGCGCATGCTGCCTGGTTTGCCTGCCACTCTATGGCCCTGCAGCTGCCCTGGGCTTGGAGCAACCACTCGCTGTGACATCATCATTTGGGGTATGGAGGCACTGGCTGCAGACCGGATCACACTTTGACCCTGAAGACAGAACGCACCTGTCAGTCACAGACTACACAAACACTGCAGTAAAATTCTGTCTTTGCTTGACTCGTGCGTCACAACCTGTGAATGCAGGTTTATTCAGCACCACATGATGGCAGTCATGAGCTGAACATTTCTGCAGATATTTGCTTAAACGCTGCTCGATGTAACCCAAAGTCCTGTAAGAGCTTGTGAGTATGTGGTTGTGTCTGCTGAGGTTAGTGTGTGTCCTGACCTGTGCAGCACGTAGGTTCTGGGCATCTCCACTGTGGTGTGTGTGGCCAGACCTGACAGGGAGCTTGTTGCTGGACTGAGAGCTATGGGCTGAGGGATGAACAGATGAGGAACTGCTCTGCACTACTGACACCTGAGTGACAGAGGGAGAACAAACATTCACACACACACACACACACACAAACTTCCTTTACACCTACTGTAAAATATACTGCTTACTACAATACAGTCGGGTTTCTAGGCAGCAGTGGTGTAAATAATGCAATAAGATAAAAAGAGCTGCTATACTGTTATACACTGGAGTGCCAGAAAACGTGGTACAGAGGAGCCTATGCAAAATGCATATGCTGGTGGTGGCTTCATAATAGTACAGGGTTTGTTTAGTTTGCATTCCATGGGACCCCTGGTACATCTACAAACTCTGACAGGTGAACTCTAGACAAGTTACACCTGTTCATGTCCTGAACAGATTGATTCTGATGGGTTTGGTGTCTTGTAACAGGACCATGCGCCGGCACAGACGTCTAGAAATGCCAAATTATTGTTACACTCATCTAAGTTTTGTGCTTTTAACAATCCCACCTAAGTCACTAGATCTTAACACTATCAAACACATCTGGGATGCAGTGCAACACTGGTGGAACACCAGTCTAATACTTGGTAGGTCCCCCATGGGACATGGTCTCCACAAGCTTGGTGAAATATTCTGTAGGCAACACCATACTTTCTGCACAGTCCACAATTCTGTTGTATTCTGTGGTGTAGGATGTCTGTGGTCCACACCGTCTTGCAGAGCATCCCAGATGTGTTAAAAAAGTTAAGTGAAAAGTGAACTATTTGCCTACCGTGCTTGCACACAAAGAAATGTGACCTTCACATTTAACCCATACTGTGCCGTGAAACACACACACACACCAGTGAACATTAGGGGCAGTGAACACACTTACCGATTGCCCACGGCTGTGGGTGGGAATGGCAAAACCCAGAACTTAGAGGAGTGTTTCTTTAACCGTAATTTGGCATCTCTTGATGTGTGTGGCGGCGCATTGTGCTGTTAGAAGATGCCAAATCCATTAGAATGAATGCAGGGCATAAACAAGTGTAACTCATCAGAAAGGAGAAACACATAGCGTTCACCTGTCAGGCATGTTTGTATATGTACCAGGGGTCCCATGGAAAACAAACCCCATACCATTATAAAGCCACCACCAGGCTATGTATTTTGAATAAGCTAGGCTGTACCAGTTTTTCTGGCACTTTTGTGTATTAAGTAAGTAAGCTATAACTCATTTTTCAATCATTTTACCCTATTATTTGTTATCCATTAAGATTTCATTATCTAATGTCACTGCTTTTTATTCCACATCTCATTTCATTGTCTTTTGAAATTTAGTCGACCACACGATAAAGGCATCCGACTCTACATCATGGCCAAAGAAATCCAGATTTAGCCTGGTATTAATTTCTTCACAGGGCACTTAATTATAAGGCAATGTGACAAATAAAAGAGATCATTCCCAAAGCAGTAATAAGCATACACTGACAAATGATAAAGATTATTATAATGGCCCAAATGTCTTCTTATTACTTAAAATGTTCAGATGATAATGTAGAGAACAAGAAGCTCATTCGTTTTGTAGTGAAGCATCCATCATGGTTATGAAATGCTTTAATATTTGATATTGTTTAATTATTAAAAACAAAAGGTTCTTAACTCTAGTCTTCGAGAACCCACAGTCTGAACCTCTCCCTACCATTAGCACACCTGGTCCACCTCAATATGGGCTTAAAAATGAGCTGATCAGATGCATCAGGCATGACAGCAGCTGGGAAAAGATCAAACTTGTGCATGGCAGGGGATCCTGAGGACTGGACCTAAGAAATCCTCAAAGGCAAGAAAAGTACCTAAATCTCACATAGCCAGTTTGGGACGTCATATATATATTATATGTATATACATATATTATATTATACACACTGAAATGCAGAAAAACCAGTACAGACCATAAAACACCTGGTACATATTGGGTGTGGTATAGGGCTTTGTTTAGCTGGCATTCCTTGGGAGCCCGGGTTTGTCTACATACGTCTGTGAGAGGTGAACACTATGTCTGCCTCTTTTCTAACAAGGTACACCCGTTCATGTTCATTCTGATGGGTTTGGTCTCTTCTAACAGGACAATGCGCCACCTCACACGTCTAGAGACACCAAATTATGGTTAGATGTTAGAGAACACTCATCTGAGTTTGGGGTTTTGCCATTCTCACCTAAATCACCAGATCTCAGCATTATTGAACATATCTGGGATTTATACATCATGTAAAAAGAACTAGTGTCATGTACGACCCAACTTGGCATGGGACCCATTCCTCAAGTGGATAAAGATGTCTGGAGGGTTTTTGAGCCATGCTGTCTGGATATCAGTCCACAGTTTCATGATATTTGGGATCTCGGGTGTGAATGGACCTCTTCACCAAATCCCATAACAGAGGCACTCTGGTGGGACTTCTGCTCCCATATCCCATGGAAGCTAAGGAACACTGCACTGACCTGAAGGATATGCATGTGGAGCCTTCTGCATTAAATGTGTATATGATTTCTGCTTGTCTGTACACATGGATAACTTTATTTAAATGCTGCCAGTCACAATCATTAAGCATCTGTGGGCTGCCACTGTGCTGCCCACTGCGGGTGGGACCTGTGGATCGAGGAATTTTGGACAATGTTGAAAATAGAATAACCCATCCATCTGGTACTTACGATCATGTCGTGTTTGAACTCGGATCAATTATGTAGCCTTGCCATGGGCATGCTGGTCAGTGTTCAACCCTACTCACAAGATAATATCTCACAACTTCTACAGGTGTGGGGGTACCCAGGCATGTCAGCATCAGTCAAAAAGCAATCACAAGACTGAAAGCATGTGAAATACCCAAGCAGCATTGCTTTTCGTTAGTGACATGCCGACGATGAAAAGCAAAAGATACACTGTGTTGCTTCTAATGTTGCTTGAATTCCTCAATGACAATCAATCATTAGAGGAATGCTTTAGGGGAATGTCTTTATTCTCTGGCCTTCCAAAAACACAAAACCGAATTTTAATACATTTCTGCTCAACATGTAGAACGTAAAATCAACTGCAAAGAAAGGGGTGGAAAGAGAGGGAAAGAAAGAGTCTGACCTTGTGGGCGAGGTTCTCCTTCTGTAATTGAGACTGCCTGAGTTTCTTTAGCAGAACCAGACGAGCCTCCTCAAGACGCAGTTCCTCTCTCAAAGCCTTGATCACTCGTTGCCGCTCGGCTACACTCTTCCCCTGCGACACAGACACATGCATAATGCGCACACACAAACGCAAAGGGATGTAAAGATGCAGCACAGACGGTATTCTCACTGCCTCTTTACCTTGAACATGTCCAGGTTTACAGGCTTCACTTTCTCCTCTCTGCTTGCTCCTTTGGGGCTCGACGCCTCGTTGTCAGATAAGACGATCACATCCGGAGACGGAGTGTGACGCTCTCGATCCACAACACTGAAATACATATATAGATAATATCATGCAAACATCAACTGCCATATTTATATACATTAATTTGTGTATTAATATTGTGCATATGTGTATGTGTGTGTGCATATATATTGGCACAGTATATATATATATACACACACACACCGGTATACGTATATACTTCGCACTTTATTTTATTTGAGACGGAACATAATCTAAGCAGCTGAGGGTTAAAGGAGTCTACTTGAGTGCCCACCAGAGGCTTTCTTTCAGTCCTGGGATATGAATTCACAATCAGCCAATCACTTCCAATACACTGCAGGAGAACCGAACATGATAATCATACTAATAAGATAGACTTTTGTGAATAACTACATTTTAAACAGCTTTTCAGTCAATACAAGATCAGCACTATATCACTGTAAAAATCAATATGACTTACCAATGGACAAAACTCACACAATCCAGTTCACCATTTCATACAGCCATGCTGATCCTGCTGCATTAATCCAGCAATATTTCCTACACTGAGCCAGGTTTTGTACAATACCTATATCCTACACAGCACAATACGTTTTTTGTCTCTCACCTTCTCTTGGCGCTCATGTCCACCGGCTCGTCACTGATGTTCTCTTTCCCGCTGCGGCCCATAAGAGAGTGGGACATGGCCGGTGTCCTGAGGCTGCCGTTCAACTTCTCCTCATAAGCCGTGTAGCTCTGTAACGCAGCATGGCTGCTGGCTCCGGGGGCTCGCAGATCCCCCAGTGTGCCAGAGCCACTCTCCAGGCCACTCAGATCCTTGCGTTTGAGCAGCGCGAGCATTTTCAGTCTCTCCATGGCCTCATGACCCTCCATTTTCAGCCTCTTGGGCAGGACGTCATCGTGAGCTCGGCTGCGCTCCTCTGCCGGTTCCAGGCCTCGCTTTAGCAGGTTGAGCCGCAATGCCTCTTCACTCATACGGTCCATTCTGAAAGAAAGCAAAAAAAGCACACACATACAGCCATCAAAATGGAAATATAAATTCGCAATACCTCTTCACTCCATTGAGACATCATATTTTAGTAAAGCTGATATTATTTTGGATATATCCTTCCCTTTTTCCCATTGTTTGCGAGAAATTAAAACAACCAGCTTGTCTTTGTGATATTTTTGTTCATCATGTGTTTAGACATGCTTTATGCACTTTGCCTGCAGGCAATGATTTTATTAAACACAGACGTTTTTGTATATAATGGACTTGCTTCATAAGGAAAACATTACAACTCTTCCCAATCATGACAACTCCAATTACTGTCTCCAAGATTGTGCCTGTTAATCAATACCCCACCATCTGGACTTGTGAAGTCGGATCAACACTTAAAACATATGGGACAATTAACAGAAAAGCTGACAATCTGCCTAATATGCACACTTTCTTGTCCGAGTCTGGGTGAATCAGTGAATTTTCTCATTTATCAGTGCGATATAGGAAGGAGGGTTAATTTGCTTTTAGGACCTTTCAGGACCACTTTGCTTTCTAAAAGCCAGTATAGAAAAGTCTTAGTCAATGATCACAGACTGACTCAATTATTTCAGGCTAATCAAATGTCCAAGGTGCTACTCAACTCAATTCTATTTGATTTGTAGTGCTTTTAGCAATACGCATTGTCACAACACAGCTTAGCAGAAATCTGGATGTAGGTTTAGATACCAAAATGCCAGGGAAAATAATTTGGGAGGCACCAGACCCATCCAGGGTGGGCTTATAAATTATTATAAAATGCAGGTGTAGATCCAGTTGTGACTAAAAGGTTGCTGATCAGCCCTGCCATGCTGCCACTATTTGGCCCTTGTGCCAGACCCTGGAACCTTCTTTGCTTAACCTAGTCACTGGGTTTGCAATGCACTCATAGAACATCCTTTCCACTCCCTTATGAGCATAGTTAACATTACAACAGCAGTTCTCGGTCCATAGCATGCAGTTGAGCTTATTATTAGCAACTGAAGCAAAGGGTCTTCAGCGTATCCATGTGGGACCATCCAGAGAAGAAGGTAAGTCAAGAGCAGAGAAAGGTCCAGGCAGAAGTAGAGCATCAGGATGAATCAGGCAGGTAAGCTGGGCTGAGACGCACCACAGCAGTAAAAGTAAGCTGTAAGCAGATACAGGCTGGTTCCCAATGGCACAGGCTCTGGATATCAAAAAGCTACATACAAAGCTGACAGGATTAGTACTAAAGACAGATTTATAAAGTTATAGGACAAAAAAAAGGACTGTGGAAACGTAATCTAACTAAGTGCAATCAGCTATAAACCACAGCAGCATTCAAGGTTCTTCTGACACCATTTAAATGGTCTTCTTTCCAAAAGTCTAAGTGTGTTCAAAACTCTGCAACCAGATTACTCACTGATTCCAAAAAAAAAAAGTGAACTAATATTACTTCGGATCTCCACCTACACTTGCCCTACACTGGCTCCCCATCTCATACGGCATACAGAAAAAAAAGACTTGCAATGTACCACAGAATCCTGCCCTTAAACACCTACCTAAACTTCCCCAGACTCCCACAATCATGTCCTTAGATAGGTTCTACACAATGCTCCTTACACCCACCTCACCTCAGTGGGTGGCAGATTATTCAGTTGAGGAGCTACAAACCTTTATATTTCATTAATGATAGACGGAATTAAAAGGTTTTTGTCCAAAACCAATACCAAATTTCAGGGCACAATGCTGGATTTAACAATCAACCAACCAACAAATTAATCAACCAACCAACACATTAATCAACCAATGAACCAAGTAACCAATTAATTAAATGAATCAAGTTAATCAACCAACCAACAAGTTACTTAACTAATTGACCAATGAATTAATCAATCATCCAACCAGTCATAACGTTCAACATTTTAACTCATAAAGGAGTGTCTAAGTGGACATTTGTCCAATTCTGCAGCCCGTAAACGCTTCATGATGTGCCTGAAACAGCAAACCTGACCACTGACCACTGTGATTGCACAAAAAGAGGAATTTGATCTCTGGATTTAACCCATCTGTGCAGTAAAACACACATACTAGGGGCAGTGAACACACTACAGGGGTTACAGGGGTTTGAACTGGAGACCGTCTGATCACAGGGTTGGTTCTTAGCCCACGAATGCGTCTTCATACTATACCATGTCACTTCAACTTGCTCTTCAACAATCCAGCCTTTATGACTTATTTATCACCTACAGAGTGTCTCATATGAATTCACTATTATTTTCATATACTATATATATAATATTCTATAATATATTATATTCTATCTAGGCTTAAGGCAAAATCTTAAGCACACTTTTTTATTGTCTTAATTCAATTGTTTTTTTGTTTTTTTTGGTACAATCATTTGTCTGTCTTGTTTAAATCTTTAGTCTTTGGGTGTGAAATACGCACTACATAAATAAGTTGTTTTTACTATGATGCAAGTCTGCTGAGCTCTACACTATTATGTCATCTTTAATCTTAAAAAAAAAATCCCAACACCAACTCATGCATTCAGTTCGTCTTTGCAGGGAAACCCTTACAGGTTCAGTGTGGTATGCTCAAAAAAAAAAGTTACAAGGCATCCAAAAGAACCATTTTCATCTGAGCCTGTTCCTGTTCTTCAGTGCAGTGTGTACAGCACATAAAGACAAAATATCACATTTCCTAAACACGTCACATACAAAGCCTTCTGCTCGCTCTACCACTCACACATTTATACATGCAGTGAGAAGCGGATGCTTATGGAGCCAGTGACTCCTCACTGATCCACAGGTTCTGAGATCAAAGAAGCAAGCAGGAGGTGCACTCCTGAAAGAAAAAAAAACATGGCGGTAAAACTGAGACTGTGTACAATTAAAAAAAAAAAAAAAGAGAGAGAGAGAAAGAAGGTGGGACTAACAAACGATCAAGAACACGTAACCATTCAGAGATGCTTTTGGTAGATCTGCATGATGCAACCATCCTCGAGTGTGATGTTCTCACCAGAGGGTCCATCTTATCCTTTTCTGAAACAGAAAAATCACTGCATCTCTCTCTCTCTCACACTCACACACACACACACACACACACACACACACACACACACACACACACACACACACACACACTCTACAAAGTCTGTCTCCTTTTTCCTCCCTCAACTAATCAGCTTCCTACTTTCCTACCCAACACACACGCCATAGTTGTACACAGAGCTGCATATGTGTCCACACGCACACGCGCACACACACAGAGCACTGGGCGCTCTGCCAGTCAACACAGTCCTTGTACGCCTCCAGCAGCTCTCGCATGGCAGGAAAATGGAGGTGTTAAGATGGAGGTATGGTAAGCGACAAGATCAGACACACAAACACACACGTTCCATCTACCCTTTTGTCTACGCATCCACTGTCCACAGAAGACCAGAGTTGGAGAAGAATGTGCAACCTTCTACAGATGAAGAATAAATACATGAAATCTGGGATGTGTGAAAGTGTGTGTAAGATGTAGGGTGTGTTATACAACACCACAGACAAAGACACTTACATTTACATCAATTTCTCATCAATTCTAGAGTTGGAAACTAGAGTCAGTGTACAGTCAAGGCGATTAAATATCTGTAAAGTGTGTGTAGTGTTGTGCGCATGTGTGAGTGTCAATGTGGTTAGAAGTAAAGGTAGAGACTGATTAAGCTTTAAAAGTCAGACTGCGAGAACCTGAATTATATTACTGCCGGAGACACACACAAAGAAACATCCACACGGAAGCCTAAGTCATGCCAGTGTGTGTAGATCCTTTGTTAGCCCTGTCTTCCCCCCTCCCCTTGTGTGCGTGCGCGCGCACACACACACACACACACACACACACACACACACACACACACACACACACACGCTTACTTTGGCACTCTTTCAGTCCATCTCTCTTCCCACTCTTTAACATACACACACACATACACACTTTCTTACTCCCCTACACACACACATTTTTACACAAACACCCCAAAGTAGTTTTTCAATGCTAGCAGAGTGGCACAAATCCAGCGACGGTGACTTAGTCAGTGGCACACATGTGTAGCAATACCTCTAGCAGCACCTCCCCCATCCCACAATCCTCCTCGCTCACTCCGCATCTGGCTGCCAATCAATCTGCTCCCTGTACTGTACTGTACTGGGCAGTTTGGGCTCAACGAACCCAACCCCCATCTTTCTTTTTCTATAGAGACTCTCACAACCGACATCCCACACAAGCACGCACACATACATACACACACACACGCAGACACACGCCTCCCCAGTCATGTTTCTAAATAATCTGTTAGCATTCTGATCAAAGTATTATTAGCTCTGTCCAACCCGTTCGTTCATAGAACACAAGAGAAATGTGGTATGTAGATCCCGCTGTTAATATCACTAGTAGATTCAGACATATCAGACCTGTAGCCACACAGGTTTACACACAAGTTTGAACGAGACAGAGAGTCATAAACAGAGAGAGTCATAAACAGAGCGAAGAAACCATTTCAGCTATTGAGGGGCAAATGGT
Organism: Duopalatinus emarginatus; assembly: GCA_028565595.1. Lineage (NCBI taxonomy): Eukaryota > Metazoa > Chordata > Actinopteri > Siluriformes > Pimelodidae > Duopalatinus > Duopalatinus emarginatus. Next base: position 22,809,049 of record JAOVVF010000044.1, read on the forward strand.
TAATCTGTGACACACCAAGTTTATTCACTTTCTTGTCATAGTTACTGATCTCTAAATAGCGACTGACAACGGGCAGTTACAGTGAAGGCAGAAACGCTTTCTGATAAAAAGTATGTGAACATCTGGCCATTACACCCATATAAACATCCCAGTCCAAAGGCATGTCAATTTTATGGCCTGTTTAGACAATTGTGCATGTCTAAGTGTTGGGGAAGGTCTACATATGGGTGTAATGGTCAGACGTCCACATGCATTTGGTGGTCACAGATAGATGTCTGTCAGACTGAAAGTGTAGTTTTTATAATTAGGAAACAGAAATCACAGGCAGGAGGGAACTTTGAAGTGATGCATTTATGACCCATATGCCCACATGTGAACCACACTGAACATTTTAAACCACCTGTCTAATATTGTGCAGCCCCCTTGTCCCACTGAGGACTCCACAAGACCTCTAAAGGTGTGCCGTGGTATCTGGCACTAAGTTCTTAACAGCAGATCCTTTAAGTCTTTCAAGTTGTAATGTTTGGCTGTCATGGATTGGACTTGTTTGCCCTACAGATTCTTGACTGAATTGATATCTGGGGAAGTCTTCAATATCTTGAACTCGGACCACTCCTGCACACTTTCGGCATATTCTCCTACTGAAAGAAGCCACTGCCATTAAAGCATAGGTAGGTGGTATGTGTCAAAGTAACTTACACATAAAGATCAGGAACCAAGGTTGCCCAGCAGAACATTGCCCAGAGAATCACACTGCTTCTGCTGGCTTGCCTTCCACCTAAAGGGCATCCTGGTGCCATCTATTCCCCAGGTAACTGGTGCACAAGCACTGGCTGTGCACATGATATTAAAGAAACCATGATTCATAAGACAAGACCACCTTCTTCCATTTCTTCAGTTCAGTGTATATAGTATACTGAACATGGATGCCTCAACTATAATACACTCCACTGCACTGGTCAAATTTGCCCTGGTGCTGAGACACAGGTTTGCTTCCCAGCCATGACCGGTGCTTCCCAAAGCCCCAAGGATTCAATTAACTCTGCTCTCACTGGAAGACCCAGATTCCTCTCTTGGCCCTTCTTAGGCAAGATAGCATTCTGATAAGTTCTTTACTTTTCCTATTGAGGACACTTAAGTGGTCTTAAGTGACTGGCACACAGTCTTAGGTGACCCAAAAATACAAGAAAGATTTTTAAGCACACCACAATCAAGGTAAAGCAAATAAATATGCAGGCTGTCTTATCACGCTTTATCGTTATAAATGAGGCTTTTCTTTTTGAAAATGATACATGCAAGCTCAAATATTTGAAGTGTATTATAACCGAATGGGTCAAATGAGATTTAACACACAGTCTGACTCAATCCAAAACTTTAGTTAAAATAGTTAGGCTGTTGGGATCAAGGATGATTTGATGACCTTGAGCTTGATATTTACCCAAAACAGAAGACGCCGCAAAACAAATCAACGTGTAAGACATGCGTTGCCACTCAATCAACAAAAATGTGCAGAATTAATATGAAAATGCAGAAAACAATAAATGACCTTGATTCACACTTCCATTGTGTTTAAGGGGACTCTGCACTCTCTCTTTCTCACTCTCTCTCTCTCTCACACACACACACACACATACACACACACAGGGCGATTAGCTTTGTCCCACAGTGCTCCTTTAAGCTCAGCTATTACATAAAACTGCATCTCATGACATGGCTGAAGAAGGACAAAACCCTGCACATGTACAGGAGAGAACAGCAAGTCACAGTTAACCACTAAGCACTTCCACACAGACCCCCGAGGAGCCACTTCAGTCTTCACACAGTTCCGCTTGTTTAGGTCACACAAAAGCACCGTAAGACACCGACACCTGCCGATGCATGGCCAGCATTTCATACATTCATTAACCTTTAATTCCGAAGCGATAATTCTCTGCATGGCTGCCTTTTAAGAACTACACAACATTGGCAGATGAATAAAATGAATAATGATGAAGGGAACACTGGATTTCAGTGTGGTTTCTTTCTATTAGGAACAGAAAATATCCCAAATTCCAGGTCTCAGTTTACTCAAGCTGACCATTTCTGGATGCGTCAATTCGAAATGATCTGCAGACAAATCTAATAGCACAAGATGTAATGGCTGAGTGAGGCTGTCAGGAGAAATAACATGTATAATCGAATCACATGACATGAGCATGAACGGAGGTCAGACCAGAGACCAGAGACCAGACACCAAACTGGACTGGACGCGATCACCAAACGAACTCAGTGAGCCACCAAACTGAAGTGAAGATCTGGCATGAGTGCCAGTGCCTCCAACTGACAGCACTTCATCCTTATCGCCATTCAGCAACCCACACACACACACACACACACACACACACACACACACACACACACACACACACACAGCATGCTGACAGCCAAGAGAATGGGTATGCTGCTAATTTGTGTAGAGTAAGACTCCAAAGCCTGTCTTCTACAAGCTGGAGCAGAAGATCCGATTCTTTTCTCTCAGTCACTGCTGTCTATAGCTGTGGTTTCATCCCTGGAGAGGAGCTCACCTGGGAAGGAGGGGGCAATACACACACACACATACACACAAAACACACTTTTCTAAGAAAATGCTAAGACACACAGGGTCACCAGAGGGAGAGAAAATGGGAAGGGAGTAGCCATGTAAATCAGGACAACACCAGTCGACTATAACGTGAGCGGGAGCTGCTTGTCACGCAGCCTGCGTGCGAGTGTGTGAGTGTGTGTCTCTGTGTGTGTGTGTCTCAAAATTACAACACTTAAGCACAGGTCTTCATCAAACAAGGCAACAACTCTGGGCTCTGGGGGGTTGCCATGGCAACCAGTACATCTATTTTTAGACAGTACCACTAATCAATTTAATTTCTGCAGTAGCCCAAGGCAAACATGGAGGGACAGAGGACTGGCCTTGGACAAAGAGAGACAAAGGAAGAGATGAACAAAGTCAGCACCAGGACAGGGTTAAGCTGAAAGTAGAGAGTTCCCTGAAATGAAGCAGAGCTTTGTGAAGAAATGCCAAAAACGGCAGATGCCCCATAAGCCATGAAGTCCTTTGCACACCCCCTCAGTTGCACACTGCACACATGAACACACACAACGCTAAAAACAGACTGATCAGTAAGTGTATGTATAGGTGCTCAAATAAGCAGATCTTCCCAGCTTGTGAGCCAACACAAATTCAAGTTCCAAAGTCACCCCAAGTCTGATAAAACTCCTATAGTTAAGTACACACGTTTAACAAACCGAGTGCGTTCCAGTGTGTGCGTGCGCAACAGCCTTGGGAAGTCATGGTATTCTGGGGTGTAGTTGTGGCCACTGTGCTCCAATTGGCCTCCTGTTTTTGATTAAGTGTGCAAGAGAGTGAGAGGGATTAGGACAGATCCCAGACTGTGGAGGGGTGGGCGGGGTGGGGGGTGAGGACGGTCATATGATTATCTGTAAGTTTACACTAGAAGAAGAGTGTGTGTGTGAGTGTGTTTGCCCACATACACACTGGAGATGGAACAGAGGTATGTGTCCTGTATGAGTAATAATTAAATGTGGCAGATTCCAATGACATGAGACACACTAGCTTTAAAACCAAAATAAGCAGGAAGACAGTAAGAGAGAGAGAGAGAGAGAGAGAGAGAGACAGAGAATCCCTGCTACTGTATCATTTTTCTCCCTTTAAGACCGACTGTTCACTAGTCCTTTTCTTTTTGTGCCCATAGTCCCAACAATCAAAATATAGACAGTCCGGTTCAGTCCGGTTCTAACCTCAGGACGGGGAATTATCCCTCAGCATAGCCATTTGTGGTTAGTGCTCTACACACACACACACACACACACACATCTGCGAACACTACATACAGCCATTCGCTGGTTTCTTTAAACAGGAGCTTCAGCAGGTTTACACCAAAGTAAAAAACAACTCGAAGGGAAACTGCGGCGAACCCACAGCTTAAAGAAACAAGTCAGAAAAATAAGAACATGCCAAAAACTTGTCACCAAAATCAAATGGTTAAAGTCAGGTGTTACATGTAGCAGAAAAACGGCTTTGTCTGTGTGTGGTTCCTCTTACTCTAGCACACTTTAGTGCATTGGCTACAAAATGCTGGAGTCGTGTGTGTAACTGATATGTGTGTGTTTCATTTCCTGGGTACAGTCACACAATTATGCCAAGGTAAAAAATAAACACCAGTACATAAATACAACAGACTATGTCGATTTTAAACACCGGTTGGTCAGACATAAAAGTGAAAGTGAAGTGAATGACCAAATGTACAGGAACTTGACCTCCGAATTAAACCCATCCATGCAGTGAAACACACAACAGTGAATGCACACACTACGGGGTAGTAATCTCACTTGCCTGGAGCAGTGGTCCAGTCCCTATCCACGGCACTTAAGAGGGGGTTAGGTGCTGGGCTCAGGGCCACTTCAGTCACGAATGGGGGATCGAACCTGGTCACAAGACTGTATTCCTAATCTTGGGCCACGGCTGCCACTAAACTGTACTTTTGTACTTGGAATTAGTATGGCACTATCCAAAAGTAAAGGTACATATTCAGCATTTATGGAACTTTGATGTATCCTCAAGGCGGCACAGAGGTGGTGTGTACTCCTTGTATCCACGTGGGTTTTCGCCAGGTGCTTCAGTTTCCTCCCAAAAACACACAAGGCTAAATGGATAGGCTAAATTGTCCTGAGTTGTGAGTGTGTGTGTGTGTTTGTATGTGATACACTATGATGGATCGGTGCCCTGTCCAGGGGGTATTCCTGCCTTGCACCCAGTGATTCGAAATGTACAAAGGGTACAACTGATATCTCGATCGTGTCACACAGACGAACAGGTAAAGTACAGTTCGGTACCTTGAGGTCTGAAAGCACACGGAGCAGGATAATAAAAAGGACAAAAAAACTTTGAAGTTACATCACAAGTATGACCGGTTTGTTCTTCATAGTGTTAGGATGACATTTCCCATGGTGTTCATCGAGCTTTACAGAACAGAACAGACGTTGGGAAGTTGTAACCGAGCCGGTGCAGATGATTTCAATAACCCCACAGAATCAACCCCAGAGGAGGACATGTCAGAGTCATCTCTTCACCTCACTCTATTCACTGAGGAGGGGGTCAGTGGGTGCTTGGTGCAAGTGTGTATTATTTAGCAATCTAGCCAGATGATGTGTGAACAAGCCTCCTGAAGTCCAATGTCACACACACACACTCCTAAAACAACACACAGTGAAATCAAACTGAGCTAAACTGACCCATGTGCCCCGGGGATGTGTTACAATTCGCGCTCGGCTCGCTACTTTTGCCCACTACGTTGTGTTTTCTTGGCGATCAGCAGCAGCACCATCACACTGATAAATAGGACATTACAAGGTAGCCATTTGCATGCTCTCGAAACAAGTTGAGGGCGAACACGTCTCGACTTACGCAAATGGCTGATGGCAGGATCTCTTTATTTTATATCCCACAGCAGGAGGTCCGCCATCAGCAACTCACACATCGAAATCATCAACTTGATTACAGTGATTTACTCATAAAAACCCCGATCAGATTAGAGTAGCTTATGTTTACAGTCTCAGTGCTGTAGTCGCGCAGCAGGTACAAGACATTATTATTATTATTATCATCATTATTATTATTATTATTTACCCCAGCCTGGGGTATTAACCCTAAGAGACTCAGTTCTCACTAAGAAACAATACAAAGACGAAACCCGGTTCTAGAGTAACGGAAATCATTTTCACTAAAAGTAACGGCAACACGCATCACCTATCTTTAACCGGAGACGACTGTGTGTGTGTGTGTGTGTGTGTGTGTTTACTTTAACGGGATCGTTAACACCTCGACGCGATCTTTTTAAGCTATCTCACTGTACGGATACGCAACGCGAGCGTCGGCGTATTAATCACGTCTTTCTGTCCGTCTGCAACCCCCCCCGGTTAATTGTTTGTTGTTTATTTATTTATTTATTTATTATCCCGGAGACGTATTGGGGTGAGTTGAGTGCGCACGGGCCGCGGCTACATCCTCGGTCTCACCTTGGTCGCCTTCACCCCGCAGGTTCCCTCTCGCTCCGGTCTGCTTTTGGGATGCTGAGACGCTGCCGTTACCTCTGGCGACTGATCCCGGCACCGGCGAGCAAACACAAAGCCTGTGATTGGGCCCCGGCGCGCGCTCGCTCCGCGCTCAGATGGGATCCGTGATTGGTGGACGTCAGTGTCGATGACGTTCCTCGCGCTACGGTTTGTTGTCGTGTCGGCGAGGAAGGCGGAGGGGCGGGGCCTCGGGGACGCTCAGACAGAGATGTGAATGGGCTTGTTGTGGCTAGTGGCCGTAGTGGATTAAAAGGTCGAGCAGGCGAGTGAGTGTCCACACTGGGACTGTGACAGGTATAAACTAGTTTAAACACACACTGGTTTAGGTGGTGTACTGTTTACACTCTATATTTAACACCATGACATCCAGTTATAAATATAGTCCCATCATCTGTACCTGTGTTGTACCTTAAACTTTACATAACAACCTCATCAATTATAAAACAAACTGTACAATAATAAAAAAAAAAAAACTCACTCATAAGAGAAATGCCACTTTATTTTAAAATTCTTTTTAAAAACAAAAGCACCAGTGTGTAGTATATTTTAAAGCAACATGAAGTTACAGATCACAAAATTAGCAAGACAAGGACATTAGAAAAGAGGTACAGAAAAAGTGGATAGAAAATATATACAGAGCATGAACAGACACTAATACTTTACACCTCTATGGTGAAGACCTGAGGCATAAACAAATACTGCAGGATCTTACTACTACTACTACTACAAGCTTAAGCGCTGGCAAGTGTGCCGCAATAACGCACACTATCGTTCTGAAAGCTCAGTGTGATTCAAGCTGTACAGTGTTTTGAAGCAGCTGCGAGACTCAATACTGTTGCATTCGAGCCGAGTTCATAGCATAAAGCATGCCCGAGCTGTCCGTCATACACTAACACCTAGGCTGGTAGGACTAGAACAGAACACAACTCTCTGCTGAGTACACCACAGACTGACAGTGTGTGTGGTTTTGAAGTACTGCTTTAGATAAGTAGTGGGTAAAACTCTATACTGCTGGAGTAATGCAGAGATGGAGTGCTCTATTTAAGTGCACACAATTAATAATGCAGCAAATGCCAGACACGAGAATAAGGATGGAGTGATCTGCATTAGATAACACAGACAAAAACAAAACAAAACCAAATTAGTTATAAATACAAATAACGCATTGGTTTTTTAATACAGTTGGCTGATAGATATAAAGACAGATCCTGGTGAATTTAGTGTTACTGAACGTTCCACATATATGACCAAGCTAAGCTGACCCTGATATTTATATAAAATACACTGCAAAGTAGTTTTAAGTGTTATTTTTTTCCCTCTGGAATAGAAAATGCCCAAGTAGTAATTGGATATCAAAACACAGTATATGGTTGTAAAGAGACAAAATGCTGCTCAACAAAGAGGCTAGATTATATACGATATGGATATATTCCCAGCAACCCCCAAATAGTGATATTGGCTGATACTGGCACACTTGTTTCTAATAATGTCATCATACCATGTGTATAGAAAACTCACAAGGCTTTCCAGGAAACTGGTTAATTTCCTTGCTTATTACCAAATATCTGTTAAAGTGCACATGTCCAATTGGTGGTGTTATAGAGCTGATAAAGCTGAGCACTGAATTTTGGAGTGTTGTGTGTATATGGTATGAGGACCTGACCATCACCAGTCCACATCACTTCTTGAAGAATTTCTTGTTCAGAAGGAAGATGAGGAGATTGACATTGACTTTGGCCTTATCAAACATCTTCATCACAGCGACTCCTTCATACTGGAGCTGCAGCAAGTCCTATACACACATGCGGACACAGAGTTATTCATCTCTGCATAAATAATTTCCTGATACAGTGGAAAACACCACCCACTAATTGAAAAAAGTTTTACATACAATTATATGTTCAGAATGCACAGGCCTGTTTTTGATACAATCCAGATGACTAGTGTTTAGACAAACAGCACTGGTGCATTTTTTGGTAATTACCTGATATTTCAATGGAAATCGTTCCATGTCCACTCCCAAAAACCGAGCCTTAACCAGGAAGGTGCCTCCCTCCTCACTGGGTATGATGTCAAAGATCACATTCTTGAACCTGCACATACACACGCACACACATGGCGGTCTGAAACTGACCCAAAACAAATATTCATACATCTTAAGAGCAGCACTCCAATTCTTTCATAGTGGTCTGATGTGTGATTTGGGTCATACTGATAAATGTTTTCAACTTTTCTGGAAGCTTATCCAAAAACAGAACTTTCCCTTCTGTTTCTGCTTATCCAGAGAGAGATTTTCTCTAACATATTCGTAACAGAAGCAAGAATCCCTGTGTGCAATGCCAAGAACTGAAATCATGCAGAATTTAAAAGAGAAAGTAAGCAAATGTGTGTGTGTGTTCCTACTGTGTGACTGGTAGGTCCTCTATCTCCAGCAGGACTCCCTTCTCATGGAGCCGGGCAGCAGTGTAGGTCAGTGTCAGCTGCTTGCCCTTCTTCCCTTTACTGTCTGCTGCCTTCTTTCCATTTGTCTGACTGAGGGGCCAAGAGAAACAATGCAGTCAGCACAGAGCTATTCACATCAATACACCATGTTATGCATGCTTTAGTGCTTATGTTCAATTGTGTGTATCCTAGTGTGTGTGTGTGTGCGCGCGTGTTACCTGGCGGTGAGGTTGTGCAAGCAGGTGGAGATGTACTGGCTGTAGTAGTCAATCTGTTCAGAATGGAAGGAGCTCTTGCAGTGCAGGCTGTGCAGCGTGTGTTTGAGCTTTACCAGCTCAGCTTGCCGTCTCTGGCGGTGCAGACGCTGGTGGCGGATATCCTATAGCCAGGACAACATGGTGTCTTACCACACAAATGCACACATACACTTATCTACTTGTGAGGATATGGCATAAATGAGTGTACATGAGGGTGATCCATTTTTTTGGCATTTTCTTATACAGTGAAAAGCTTCACTGCACATTTTATTTCTCAACATTCCATATCTATTTAGTCAATATTAAACCACTTCGGTTGAGGGTTATGTAGAGCTGAATCCCTACTCATAAAACTTTTGGCAAAATCTGTTTGCTAAGCGTGAACAGAAATCATAAAACTCACCGGAGCACAGAGCAAAAAGTCATGCTCAATAAATTACTAGATAATTAAACTTTTTAATGCATCCAGTATTTTACTGTACATTTTTGCAGCACTCCAGCTCTGTATACCGGCAGAGTGTGCATCTTAAGGCTCCATTTAGCAGCTTACATCTACAGAAAAATGTTGTCCGCAACCCAGATTACACACATTTGGTGTACTTTCAGCAGCATAGTCAATTCAGAGTCAAATTGCTTTCTCTCTGCAATCATGCTGTGTTCACACCTAACAAAACAAACTGAACAGAGGGGGAAAACACACCAGGGGTCAATTCAAATGGACTAAACACTGCATATGTGAAAGCTTCCTCTAGTTTTACATTTCCCTGACTTTTCTTTATTTGTGAAGATCTTGATAAACATGTAGGTAACAACACCAGAGCTAAATTACACAATGTGTCATATATACTTCATAAAAGAGCATGAACATGCGCCTCTGTGTGCATACCTTGGCAATGAGCTGAAGTATCTGGGTCTCAGAGTCTGGTGGGTTAAGTACCCCTAGAGCCTCCAGCCTCCTAAGGCTGCGCTGGATCTTCCGCTTCTTCTCCTCCAGCGTCAGGTTGCTGTCAGCAATCAATGACTTATTCCTCTTCATCTTCTCTGGGGTGCGGGCGTCTCGCTGTGCCCTACAGTGCATCATCCAGCCATGCTGCACTTCCTAAATACACACACAAAAACATGAAGACACACAATGTATAGTATTTTATTTTCTGTGTATCAAAATGTACTGAAAGGGAGACTGGTGGAGGTCGAGAAGTGTGTGGATGTACGGTGCCTTATACCTGATCCTGAGAGACAGAGGATCGGAGAACCTCACTTAGCGTATCTCCAGGCTGAGTTCTTATCACATCAATTATCAGCTGCTTAGTGCTGGAACACAGGCAAAAGCGAAACACTGTAATTACTACAGTGCAAAATAACTAGTTTTATCATTTACATTTCTTTATGAAAAAAAAAGCATTAAATGTATATCAGATAGTCACAGCATTGCCAAGCTTGGGGATGTCTAAAAGCTAGGTAATTCTTTTTAGTCTAAATATTAGACAACATGTAAATGACCTTTTGACCTTATGTTTGAAAAGAAAAAAGTCGGATGTATATTTGTGGTACACAAATGCAAATGAAGTCATCTTGCCCAAAAGGTACAGTGCATATAAAAATTTGGTTAAAACTGGGGTAGGGTGTGGGTGTAATAATTTGGTTAGAATTTGACTGATGGACCAGGATCCATAGCCAATCGGACTACAGTGAGATCTTGACAAAGAATTAAAGACTAATACTGTAATACTGTAAGGAAAATGAATTCAGCAATTAGGACTTCCTTACTAATATATAAGACATTTATTTGTTCTGAAATCTGGTTAAAAGCAAATGATGGTCAAATCATAGTCAGAATAAATAACCAGGTGCTACTTTATAGTGAGTCTGTCGGCACCTAATGGTGTCCAACTGATCAGTTATGTTTATTCTAGCATTGTTATTCAATTACATGGCTCAAGAGCAAGTTGATTCACACTTTTGTTTACTCGTGGTCTGGGTAATTTAGACAGAGCTGTGTTCATTTATGATCTGATCTGTTGGCATGTTATCATAACAGGTGCGAGTGGCTGTAAAGCAATGAAGACTTAGTTAGCATCTATGGTGAATACTAGTAGTTTGTTTCTATGTATTTAAATGACAGGTCAGTTGAGTTCATTAATCAATAATAACTATTAACAGTTCTATAGACAAGAAGGGACGACATAAACAGGAACAAATGAGTCACGCTACTAAATAGTATGTTAGCTACACCTGTGATATCACTGCTATGTTGTAAGACTATTTAATGCAAAGAATTAAATACAAGTCAGTTTAATTTACATAGCTCTTTTACATGGTAATGATTTGGAATTAAAGAAATACAGATAAGGATTTAGATTTATATCTCTAATGAACAAGCCAAAGGCAACGGTGGCAGGAAAAACCTCCCGGAGAATGCAGTGTGAGGTGCAACCCTGAATTCTCACAAGGGCAAAATCTTACATACTGCTGCTTTAAGAATTATAAACCTTTTTAATAATTAAAAAAAAAAACCCTGGATAGACGAGTCCATCTCTGGAAGTCCAAGGTTAACTTGAGGTTATTTACACATACATACAGTCATGTATAGTGCAGCTGGGTCGATCAATGTTCTGATTTAGTCTAGTTTAATAAGGGGTAATTTAGGAGAACCATATATGAGAACTGTGGGAGGGGGAAGGAGGAGTTTAAGGAGGGGTAAATGTGGTAAGAAGGTGAGGGTGAGGCTATCAACATTAGGGGAGTTTGATAGTCGTTACCTTAGGGGGTGATGGTACCCCCTCATGGTTGAGACTTGAATGGATCATACAAACAAAAAAGGGATGTGACCACTTCAGGTCAGCAGATGAAGAGTAATTTCCATAGAGACAAAGGAGTTACCAAAGGATATCCATTTGCTAATGTTAGAAAGAGGCACATTTTTTCTCAACAGGGACATTGTCAGGCTGGAATATATTTGGGCCTCTTGGTTCTACTAAACACAGCCAACATAAACATCCTATACAACTGTGTGCTTCCGATTATGTGACATCCGTCCATGGAAGGAGACCATATGGACGTAAAAGTCAGGTGTCCACAAACTTTTGGCCGTCTACTGTAGTGCAATAGCATACACTTTTATGTTGAACATTTTGCTATTTATAGCAGGGCAACATCACCTGCTGTCTCACCTGAGCAGAATTCCTCGAGCATCAGGTTTCTCATCAGAGCTTTTGAAGATGTCAAACTTGGTAGTGAGGGTGAGGGACACCTCCATCTTATTGTATTGAGCCAAAATCTGCTCCAGGTTTGGGTCTGCGGAGTTGATAACCCCCTCTCCTGTAAGTGGCCATTACAATCAGAAAAAAAATGTAAAACATTTGTAAGAGCAAGCAGTAAGCAGTAACCAAATTCATTCATACACACAGAATGCCTTGTATGCAGTTTTGCTTAATGTCTACACTCGGTTGTATAATTAGTTCAAAATAACTGTACACATGTGTTTGAAGATGTGTTAAGGAAAGGCTGATCTATTTTGAGAAGGTAGGTTGAGATTTCCAGGAGGGTGATTATTTTCAGACTGTGTGTGATGTAGTTATTCAGAGTACACAGGTGTGCAGACTAACCAACGAGGGCTTGGACAGAAGGTACTTTGCCGAGGTCCCTCAGCAGAACGAAAAGAGCATCGTTCTGATCAGAGCACAGTGCATCCTGGTGCTCCAGCAGCAGCTGAACACAGACACAAACTATTAGAATATACAGTAAAAGTATATTTTTATATTAATCGTAACATACCAATGAATGGGAGAATAAAAAAAAAAAAAAAGTCATACCTTGTGTGTGTTAATGAGCTCTCCAATAGAAATGTAGACAACAGGTTTGTTGAGAATGACCATCTCAGAATACTCATCAATGTTGAAGCGCTCCTCAGGCTCAGGAACATCACACACCATTTTAAGGAACTTCCTGTTAGTCAATTAGGTAAGGTTACAAGTTCCTGTTACAAGTTTAAAAATTCAAATTATTTTTTCAGTGACTTGAACTCACCTGAACTTGCAGTGAGCGTGTGTGATGTAGTCGTTCAGGGCATGCAGGTGTGCAGAGTCCCCATAGAAGGGCTTATGCGCTGCACTGTGTTGCAGGATTCGGGCAATGGACCCAAGGGTTCGGCGTTGATCAGGCAGAAGAACCGAGCCTACCCCAAACTCCATTACATCAAATCCATCAGGAGCCACAACAGCAGGGTTCATGTAGCGGTAGTACACCAGGTTTCCTACAATCTAAACAGCACCGATAATTACACACACATGCAGAAATCAAAACGCAAATCATGCATACAGAGAGCTTTTACTGACCAAACCACAACATTTACTGGTGAAAGTAAAGCCTTTATGCTGCTAACCTTGTACAACTCCTCCTCACTGGCTTGAGGAAACTTCTCATGCAGGGAGTCTCGCAGAACTTTAGCAGTGTAGCGCAACCCATACCTAACACACACACGCACACAAACACACTTACACATGTAAGAGTCAAGTCCACATCAGAGCAAAATAATCCTTCCTATATATATAGAGGACAAAGGCTTTATTTAGTAAAGACCAAATTATTTGCAATTAATTGTGTGCAGAACATGTTCTAGATCTATGTACAAGAAGCACAGGAACACAATAAAAAAAATCTACACAAATTAATACAGCCAAACGACTTTATGTAGGGAACAACATCCCTTTAAAAGACCCCAATGGCATTAATCCTAAGTGGTGCAAACTGAAAACAGTGACCCTAAGAGATTGCAAGGTTAATTAACTAACCAATGAGGGTACATGTGAGCTCATTTATGTGCAAGAGATGTGAGGCTTCACCCTCCCTGGTTGATAGCTGTAACGTAACTGGGAAAACTAGCTAGTGGGTAGAAATTGGCAAATCACCAATAGTGGGAGAGAGAACGGGAAAGTCTAAAATGTAGTAAATGTATTTATTATTTATATCTATATATCTATAACATTCATGCATAAGAGAAAAACATGAGAAATTATCTGGAAAAACACTATGCATGTGTGTACATATACGTACGGCAGTTTGTGCAGGTTGCTAGTGATGGCATGGAGCATGCGATCTGTCAGAGACTTCAGGTTAGTCATTGCGATGTTTAAACGCTGCTGCACCTCTGGGTGACTGAGCGCCTGCTCTGCTGTCACCTCATATGGCAGTGAGCTGTGAAAACACCACGAAAATGCAGCATGAAGAAAAAAAAAAAAAAAAAAAAGAATTCTACAAGAGCATAATCATCCAACATAACATAACGCGAGTGAATATCGTTTCTAATATACAGTATCTATGTGAGTTCATAGACCATCTGTAAGCACTGACCTCTTGTGGCCAGTCTGGCTCTCAGTCTGGTTGATCCAGCTCTTGTAGATCTCTACAGGATCTATGCGAATGCTGAGTGTACGATCCTGCAGAACCTCACGCACCACTGGCCCCAAAATCTCCTTCAAGGCGTTCTGGCCGCGAGCATGACGATAGAAACTTACCAGCATCTTTATGACTGTGGGGTTCCCCGTCACAACCTCCTGAGGCTGGTCCACCTTCAGTCTTTCTCACAGACAAATACATAAAACGCTTTATATAAATAAACACAATATAACATAGAAATCGAACTAATTAACAAGAGTACAGCATCTCCTGATATTCATGCAGAAGGAGACAGAATAAATGTGTGTGGATGTGTAAACTATACTTGATCTCGTGACGGAGGGCGGCAGTAAAGAGCTGCAACAGCAGATATGCCTCCCTACAGTCTGAGCCGTAGTTAAAGAGTGTGAATATGACGGTCTCCATGAAACGTGTGCTCTTATTCTGGGGCATTAGGAAGATGAGTTGGGCCAGGTATGATGGCTGGGTCTGTGGAGACAGACAGACATGATAGTATCAGCGCATTTATGCAGAACCAAACACCAAACATACCAGAGACAAGCACAGAATGAATACAAATGGACTCCAGAGTAACTTGTTATTCTCCAGTGTTTTTCCAGCCCAATGTAAACTCCATCTGCTACATCACAAGTACAATGATCTACTACAACTCCCTGGTACTCGCCCATATTAAGTGAAAATAATTGAAGCTTTTTTTTTGCATTGTGGAAAGAAATCGTAAATGTTTACTCATGTATCATGCATAATGGAAGTCTAAGCAGTTATTGGAATGGCCATGCAACTGTTATGTGGGGCACCTGTGTAGAATACTAATTAATTTATTAACCAAATGATACCGTATCAAGTGTAATTTTAGTGTTGTGTTTTGTAGTCAGCATTAGTTAAGTGAGTTTCAAGTCAACATTTTCATATTCAGGACAAGAAAACATGCTGAAATTGCTAGTGCATGGAGAGTTGGTTGAAACACACTGAAGCAATCTTTCAAGATCAAGGTCCATATGCGTCTAGGATGAAACTGATGTACCTGCAATAGGTAGAACAGGTGCTGATAAGCCTCCAACTTCTCCCTTTTGTCTTTGCTCAGAGACTTGAGACCTTTGTGTTTGTCCAGGGCCATCATGTCAGACAGCTCTTCTTTGTTCTTCTTGGTGAGTTTCTTATGGTGTGACACCACTTCCTGCATCACAGACCAAACAGGACAAAGTCACACATGGAGTAGTTTTTGGAGAACAGACATTCTGGCGCCCAGAATAAACAAATAAAGCACGTTGCCGTTTGATATTTCTCTGAAAGGGATTAACTAATTATAGCCATGTGGGATATAAAACAAGAACATGTCAGCGGGCTAAACAAATGTCTCCGTGTGTGGTTTCAGACCTGGAGCGTAACACGGTTGCGGACCAGCAAGCCAATCTTCAGGTCCATAAGGTCCAGATCTGCCTCCAGTTGCCTGTTGGAACGGATGGTGCGAACCACTTCCTCGCGCAGACGCAGCAGCTCCCCCTCCTGGCGGATATCATTATCCCCCAGTTCTAACAGGTGAGCAAACTTGCGCACGACAGACAGAGGAGGAGTTCTGGAGTGCACTGTGTGCGCACAGAAAGAGACAGTAAAGAAAAGAATAAATGAAGAACATGTAGACGGTAAGGGTTGTAACGATGCACTCTGCTCGCAATTCGATTCGATGTACAATTCTGGATTCACACACACACACTAGTGTAAATTTAATCGCTAGAATGCAACTGCATTAGATGGTAAATCACAAAACGTGATATCATTCGTCTCCAGGATGCACATCGTCACATTTTTGCACAGTAATGCATCAAAGCATGATGCTTTGTAACACCCCTAGTAGACGGACAACCTTAAAGAAAGATTTTAGCACAATTATAGCAAACGTACATTTAAATAAATAAATAAATAAATAATACCCAGCATCCTGTATTCTTCACGTGCCCGATTGGCTCTGAAGAAAGCCTGAATCTTTATAATGGCACCAACCTAAAAGATATAAAATCATTTACTTATAGGTTTAATTTTTTTCATATGCTCAACACTGACTCAGCAAAGCTGCACATTACTTACATGTCTCCTGAAGTAGCGTTGACGCGCCAAATACCTCCTACGAGCTAGCCACATCTTCACGCATGCCTGGATCTATAATCATTACACAGCCAGATGACAAATTGCATGAAAATTTCTACGACTTTTATATGATTTACCAAGGCATACATCATCACCTTCCTAAAATCTTCCTGAATCGCCGAGTCATTTTTCGGCAAAATTGTCATTTTTTGCCTAAATCATATCATCTCTCATCCTGTAGTAAAATCACCTGCACCCTCAGTTGATCAGATCACTGTTTTTTACCCCTTTAGTATAACTGCCTATGTCAAGAGTGTGAATGTTTTTGTTTCCTGAAAAACTTGATTATTTCAGGAAGGTGTCGATATGCTCTTACCTTGACCACTGCCCTCCAGTTCTGATAGAGGTACTCCAGTCTCTTCCTGTAGGCCCTCTGCTGCAGACACCTCCGCCAGTGCGACTAACAAACCAACACAATCATTAGTTAATTTACTCAATGATGCAAAACAGACATTGTTCTGGATGACTCCCGAAAAACATTACAGCAAAATTATTCAGACTTAAAAAAAAATAAATAATAATAATAATAATAATAAATAGCACCAAATCTAGGGCCATCTGTGTGAACAGCCATCAGTAAACTGGGGGTGGCATTTTATGTTTACTTACTTGAATGGTTATAATGGCAGGTAGCTGAGTGTTGAGGAAGTGCAGGCGTTCAAAAAGTTTCTGCCGGAGGAGAAAGCCTCGTGCACGGGCCTGCAGCTGCACCACCAAATGCTCACTGTCCTTCCATTGCACCTCCCGACTGTGGGCCAGAGTTACACTGCTGCACACTGCCTGCAAATGGAGACAGGTTTATGTAAATAACAGCTGTCAAAATACATTTTGTTGTATGGATGCTACTCCAGTTTTCAGAAGACACATTATTTACATATTCAGCGTGTAAATTCATATATTCGGCTTCTACTTGACAAGCAAGAATTTAATTACCCAGATCCCTTAAGTTATGAAAACAGGCTGGAAGAAATGTGCCTAATTTGCAAGTATTTTCATAATTATACATCACTTTGCAAACTTTTTTCTAAAAACAACATATCTGTAAAAAGTTTATTTTTTAGCAGTTAGTTTTATCTAAATAGTTAAGCGTCTCCCCACCGTCTTTGCTCTAACTTTACACATTCAATGACAATATCTACCCTATGCAGTAAGCATAAATAGTAAATCACAATTGTTGAGGATGGTTTAAAAGTTAATGACGCATGTGGAATAGTAAAAGGATGTGCTTTTACTCAACACTCATTCTGGACAGCCTTAGGACATAAAAAACAAAGTGGGTAAAAATAAATGTTCTGGAAAAAAAAAAAAATACAACACTGCTCCATTGTTTCTTATAAAAACAACCCAGACTCTCAGTTTATCATATGTGATTTATACTAATATTTATGTTGTGTAAGGAGTATAGAATCCTAGGCTCATTGATAAGCATTTTGTAAATGTAAAGTAATGATTATCCAAAGGCAACAAAGAGAACTTGACTGCCTAATAAAGCATAAGATAAAACATACTATTAAACTGAATTCAGTTAAATTGAATGGACTTATTGTCCACTCAGTTTGCACACAGAGAAATATTATTATTTTGACTAAGACACCGATTACGGGGACGTATATGAATACTGGATAATTTAGGCTCTAGTATTACATGAGTGAGTACCTGGATTTCCTCATGGCTGAGGAAGATGCTATTTTGGACAAATCCATGAGGTCTCTCCCAGGTACCCTCCAGCTTCTGCAGGTGGAAGTAGTAAGAGCTGCCATCTTGAATCTTTGTCCTAATCCATGGGCTTTTGTTATCACCTACAGAGCAAAAGGGGTAGTTATGCACTGCTCTTCTAAAACGTGTCAAAAACACTCCAACAGAATGTAAAAAAAACACCCCACACAAACACAGATAGTGATAGTGATAGTATAGGCATGGCGGTTCAGAAATGGTGTAAGATCTTAATCAGACTAACCATGCATGTGCTTGACATGGAGCATAGATGACAGCTCAGTTTGGTATGAAGTTGCACAGTCAGCCACCACACTCCTCAGGGCTACTTCTGGCAAACGCATTACACGCAGCGTCTGAGAGGCTTTACCTTCCTTAACTGCTTGATTAACAGCAGCCAGACCCAGAGACACTGACAACATCAATGAGACATAAGAACTTTTATTGATAAGATTAGATACACTCTTAAAATTTTTGTGAATGAATGATTTGAGGACATGGTCACACTTTCAGACCTGGATCAGTCCTGCGTATGCAAGCTGAGCTTAAAAACAGCCTGAATATAAATGTATAGCTGTGTTTTTGTTCATACTGTATACACTTACTCTTCAGAGCTTTCTGAGCATCCTGGTTAGCCAGGCTCACTCCCTCCTGAATATCAGCTAACCACAGCTCTGCTCCAGGATCCCGACTCATCTGCACCATACACACAAACGAAATAAATAAATAAATAAATACAATAAAAATGAATTAGGCTAATTAACATTCAGTCAACATCTTTATAGTCTTTTTACTATATTGCCATGTACAACACCTCTGCCTTGTGCTTCTTGAGACGGGTCAGTACGTCATGGTAGCGTTTGCCGTTCTGCGGCACTACGTCTATCACTCCACTAGAGAGCAGCACCAATGCAGCCAGAGTTTTCTGAGGGTCACTGCGGCTGAGGGCCTGGTTGATCAGTCCAATAGTCAGGATCTCTACAGTTAAAGACAAGAGGAAAGATACATGGATTTTCGATCATTATAAAGAGGACACACTCTAGGAACAGAAGCATGTACATACGGTCATGCTCCTCCTGAGCTGCCGTGTTGACACCGTTTACTCCAGTTTGCAGCTCATTCCAGGTCAGGAGCATTCTCCCAGCCTTCCTCTTCAGTTCAGAAAGCTCCTCAAAATACCTGATAAGCAAAGGCTTTATTATAAATAAAATGTCTAAGAATATAGGTATATACACATGTGTGTCCGTGAAAAACTGTCCCATGATCAAAATGATGTAAGAGATAAAAGCAAAGGAGAAATCTGCATTAAAGAGAAATAAATAAATAAATAAATAAATAAAAAAATCCACTGTAATCCCACAAAGAATTTTTTTTTTACCACCCTGTTTGTTATATTGGTTCCTTACTAAACAGAATCTTTGCAGGCAGGCACCTTGTTTTTTGGGGGGGATAAAATATATTTATGTTATCTTAAAATAAAAGTGTCACCATATTATTCACAGAAACAATGCATTTAAAATAGCCACCAAAAAGAAACGGCCCTACAACAGCAGTATGAAGTAAAGTCTGACCTTTGCATTAAGCTGTCATCAATGTCTGCAAGGCCAGCAGCAGGGCTGACCAGAGTGGCATAGAATGCCCCCATGTCTTTTGCCTCCAGTGTCTGGTTTATTAACGCCACTGCAGACAGCATTTCTACAGCCACAAACAGCTCCTCCTGCTGCAGATCACCCTACACAATCACACACACACACACACACACACACACACACACACGTGAAGCAGATTCAGTACAGAAGCAAAACAGGCAAAAATAAACAGACCAAATATCATGTACA
>JAOVVF010000044.1:22833778-22847760 GCA_028565595.1 Duopalatinus emarginatus
ATAGTCCAGTAAAGTACAGATACACAAAAACACTACTGAAGTACAGTAACACATTACATTTACTACATTACTGTCCAACACTGGTTCCCGGTTCTCCGCACGTCTCCCAGTACGACTGACCGTAATCACGCCATAGCCGTTTTAGAGAACTCTGATATACAACAGTTTTATAAAAGTTGAGTAAAAATAAAAGCGCCCCCAGCCGGAGGGCGCTAATGCGACACAGCTAGCTTACAGGTGCTGACCTGAAAGGACTTTACAAACCCTGGGAAAGACAAAAATACAGCTTGGAGTTAGCGTGTAGCGATGTTTATGTAGATGTTTTATGTTGTCCATCATCCTGATATAAATCGTTAAAATGTAAGTGGAGGTAGAACCGTATCCAGCTTCACGTTCTTGTTCGTCCACATCCTTCCGGAGCGTCCTTACCTCTCGAAGGTGACTAACGTGAGACCAACTGTCCCCTCATATACACACAAACATCTAACAGTGGACCACTGAGAGCATTCTGACCAACGGTGTGGACAGTGTGGACAGTGTGGTGTGGAAGCCCTACTATAAAGGTGTACCATTGGTTGGTGCTCAGCTACCTTCCATCAATGACCTTTACCTCCAGCGCTGTGTGGACAGCGGGACACTGTTTGTGTGAGGGACGTCCTCTCAAAGGCGAGATACAGGAGAATCTGTACCAGAGCCGGTGAAATCAGGAACAGCTGCTTCTCATTGTTAATCACCTACTGATCTTCTCACTGTACTGATACACTGAACATGGGCTCGTGAGGTTGCTGACTGGACCCTGGAGTACTGGAGACGTGGCGTGGTCCAGCAAGTCACAGACCCCATAAAGCCATGGACTCTGGGTGTCAGTAAGGCGCCGTGCAGGTGGTCAGTGGTTCCACACTGGTGTGGGTCCATCTAAACATGTTTAACTGCTTGGTGATGCCCCAATCAAGCATTCATGTGGCACGGAGTCCCCTGGGACACCTCCAGACATCTCTGACAGGTGAACACTATGTGTGATGAGTTCCACCTGTTCATGTCCTGTATTCATTCTGACAGGTTTGTCCTCTTCTAACAGGACAATGGACCACCACACATGTCGTCATAGAGACACCAGATAATGGTTAGAGGAATGCTCATCTGAGTTTGGGGATTAGTCATTCACACCTGAATCACCAGATGAGTTCCTCTAACTATGATCTGGTGTCTCTGGATGTGTGTGGTGGAACATTTTCCATAGGTGCATAGGAAGTTAAAGGCTACTACATAACTACATACTACATACTACACACTACATACTACACACTACACACTACATACTACAGACTACTCGCATACTAAATCTGCCTAACAGTAGTATGTAGTATGCAGTATGCGACCAGACTGGAGCTCTGTGGTGTCCTACAGGTACCCGGATGTCCTCCTGCTCCGGTCTGATTCTCTAGTATACGGAGGACTGCGGCCTCACAGGCTCCGCCCACTTCACTTTACGTAACGCTGTTATTTCATCGTTATTTAGAATAGAATCGAATGCCTTTATTGTCACTATACACGTGTACAATGAGATTAAAAGCCACTCCTTCACAGTGCAAACATGTGCTAAAAAAGAAAAATAAATATAGATAAGGTTCTGAGTGCGCTAGGAGAAAAATGGAAAAGAAATATTCTATTATAGTGTATTGTCCAGCAATATAGATTTGAATTGCACTCCGAGGTTTCCACAGTAAAGTCTGAGATATTGATCAAAAATGTAATGCACTCAATGTATAGATATAAATATATAGCACAGAACTTGTATTCAGTGTATTGCAGGCTGGTAATAAGTCCAGTGTTCACAGTATAAGTATATTGCACATGTTGTATAAAAAATGAATCGTACAGTAGTGATTAGGTGGGTAATGAGTCCAGTGTACACAGTTTAAATATATTGCACTGTACAACAGGTACAGATGAGCCTATACAAAATACATGGCTGGTGGCATGTGGTTTGTTCTCCATGGGACCCATGGTACTATTGTGGACCGTTCTGTAGGAAGTATGATGTTCATTTTCCTTCAGAATATTTGCACATGCTTGCAGAGTCCATGTCTTGTAGAGGGCCTACCAAATATTAGATTAGTCTACCACCAGTGTTGATTAGAACCCCAGATGTGTTCAGTAACGACATGGACTCCACAAGCTTGTGGAAATATTCTGTAGCAAAAATGAACATCACAGAAACAATTCTGTCTAACATTGAAATCTGGTGAAAATCAGGTAGGAACGACAAAACCCCACACTCATAATCTGGTGTCTCTATTCATCTAAGGCGGCACATTGTCCTATAAGAAGAGGCCAAACTCATCATGTAGATGTACCAGGGGTCCTGTGTAATACAAGATAAACAAACCACATATTATTATAAAGCTGCCACCAGCCTGTGTGTTCATAGTCTGATTTTCAGGCACATAGAGCTCAGGTTATAGGATATAAAGCTAGGATTTACTTTACAGAAAGCAGGCACCTTTAATTACCAATCTAGTGTGACTAAATTTAATCACCTGAACATGCTGAAGAGTTATTAATACGTGGTAAACAACAGTAGTTCATGTGTATAAGTAGTTTACTTACATCCAGACCGGATCTGACCACCAGATTCTCCCATTCTGAAACTGTGTAGTTATTTTTAATAATCTTCAGCTCCAGTTATAAATGTATGACGACTCTAAACTCTAACGTGTCCTGGTTAAATGTGTAGTTAGCGTTAGCTTATCTGACTAAATAATAATCACCACCTGAAACAATGTTAAAAACAAACCTCACATTAACGAGACTCTTCTACTAGCTTAATAACACCTTTACAATAAAGCGTCAGTTTACTAACCGACTGTTAAAACACTAGACTAAACCACTCGTGTTGTCTGGAAGTCACACTTCAACTGTTTTTCCTTTCCTTTCCGGACAGTTTGAATATCCCGCCGCAATCCCATTGGTAAGCCCGACTCGCGCAATGCATGATGGTTGATGTAGTTCTTGATTTTTAAACAACACTTCCGCATTCAATAACGCGTACTCTTTTTTTTTCTCATTTACACAAAGAGTCAACTTATCAAAAGTGCCTTCGTATTTAAAAAAAACAAAACAAAATATTTTATAACTTGGTATAAGACTTTATTAGTCTTTATTTCACTTTATTTGTCCGGGTTTAACTTTACACTGTTTGCTCTTGTGTCACCTTGGCAACGGAGTCAAACAATCACGTGGTACACGAGGCAGACGTCCGCACTCCGCACCTGTCAAATAAGACAATAGAGATAATAATAATAACAGATCCTAATAGTACATAATTAACTTTTACATCTAGACTGCAGGTCTTATTCCTGTTCTCCAGACGATTCCAGTGAACATGGCTTCACCTCCAGACGCAGTAAGTTAACCAGTAATGTCAGTATTAGTCCCAGTGGGCTAATGTGTCAGGTGAGTAATCCTCCAGTGCATGCCTAATGTGTTCATGTAATAGCTGAGTATATGAAGTGACGTGAATAAAGTCTGTTTTCCACTGTAAATCATAGACAATAGTCAGCAGTGCACTTGGGAAAGGGTGTAGCATGCTGTTACTTAAGACTGGTGATAAAACATTCATTAGGGAGAGCGTGAATCCTCGCAACTGCCCACAACAACAGTATCTGTGACTTAACATCACTAGTGAATTTATACACCCTGCAGCACTACTATACACCTTCATCCTCTAGTCATCCTGGGCAAACTGATTCATTCCGTTTATTATTCTTCTCTTTCAGTATCACATCAGCACATGACCTTAATCAGTCATGTCCTCTGATGGCTCACCATCCCACGATACTCAGAAGAAGAAAAAGAAGACCAGCCGAGAAGGGAAGGGTGGAGACGTCAAGGACACTGAGGTGGAAGCTCAGGTAGAGAGACTTACAGCATGTGGACACAGCGCTCTACGAGAGGGAGACAACTCAAAGGCTCTCGAGTACTTCAAGAAGGCGTTCAAAACTGCCGTGAACGTAAGGAATCAGTTAAGGGACTTGTTAAACCTCTCCATTCACATTTATGGTTTATGGTTATAATACATCTCCTCCGTTCTCAGCTCAAAGAGACTAAAGTACAGCGGGCTTGTGCTTTTAACCTTGGAGCGGCATACGTGGAGGCAGGTAAGCCCCAGAAAGGCCTTGATTTCCTCTCGCAGGCTGAGCCAAGTGAGAGAGGAGAGCGTGTGGCAGATCTGCAGTTTAATCTCGCAGCAGCGCACGAGGCCCTGGATGACCATGTGCAAGCTGTCAGACATTACCAACAAGCTGCACAGCTTTATCGCTCGCAAGGAGACGGGAGCAGTGAAGGGGACACCTGCATCAGACTGGCCCACTGTCACCTGCGCAGGAAGGTCAGTGTGTATGTAAGGAAAAAGTGGATTATTTAGTGGAATATTACAGTCGGAGTCTGTCATTTTTTTAGCTGTAGGCTTTAAAAACCCATATACACCAATAAGACATAATTAATAGTAAACTGTTGCCCCCGTGGCATGTAATAGATGCCTTGATCTAATTGTCATTTATTTACAATAACATTGTGGCATCCACCACTGGATTTGGGGGGGTGGACCTGTAAGGGAAGTGGGGAGGAGGATAGTGAGGATTCCCACAGTACTGTGTGCAGCTAGTGTGTATTAGTTTCAACCTGATGTGTTTTTACGGTGTATACGTAGTGTTTAAATGTCTACTAATGTGTTATATTCTGAGGTGTAGGATTTCTGTGTTCCACAGCATGTTGCATGGCATCCCAGACGCATTCAATAACGTTGAGATCTGGTGGCTTTGGTGGGAATGGCAAAACCCCAAAGTCAGATGAGTTCCTCTAAGCATAGTTTGGTGTCCATAACTGTGTGTGGCATCACATTATCCTGTTAGAATGCCAGCTAAACAAACCATATACCATAATGGAGCCACTGCCAGTCTATGTATTAGGCTTGACTGTACCAGTTTTTCACACCTAGTCTGTTTTCACCAATCTGTATCATTTTCTTTGGCTCACACCAAACGACGTAGTTATGAAATTGATCTGAGTTTCACTAGAATAGGTGAAAGTGATCTGAGCATCAGATAGCGCTTTAATTATAGCCTACTCCTTTACCTGTATCATGTGTAAATTCTTTCCAGTTCTCCATTATGTGTCAGATGTTAAAAAGATTGATGGGATTCCATGCAGAACTGTTGTGTACAGTTCATAGAACATTATCTGCGATTTACTCAGGCATCTGTTTCGTGTTTTAGGAGTGGACTGAGACAGCCGAGAATTACCTGCGTGCAGCAGAAAGCTATAAGGTGGCCGGGAAGTTGGCTTCTGCTGCTGTGGCCCTGAAGGATGCTGGGAATCACATGCTGAAATGCGAATGCTTCTCAACCGACAATGTCATTAGTGTTCTTACAGACTGTTTGGAGCTGAGTGCCAAAATCACGAAACCAGAGACACTAGGTGAAGTATAACCTATAATATATTATTAAACAGATTTGTATATGTGTGACTAAAAACCATTCCTATACAGAGCAATGAGAGTACCTTAATACTTATAAGATATTTATCTTGCACTATTTGTTTTTTTCAGGTAAGGTGTATAACGCAGTGGGGTTGAGTTTCTCTCAGCTGAAGCTCTTTCATGAGGCTGCTGAATGCTATGAGCTCGCTTTGCCCCTGGTCCGTTCCAGTCCACGCAGGCTAGCGGTGGTCATGCAGAATCTGGGTGCGGTCCACAACTCCCTGGCACAGTACCGGAAATCCCTGGAATACCACAGAGAAGCAGCTGCACTACACGGTTTGCAAAGCACCAAGCCAAGATACTCAGTTGCTCAGGCATTTTCATATTCAAAAATATAAACAAGTTATTCATTTAAACCTTTGTGATGCTGTTCAAGACAAAGCAGTTAGTATAAACGAATATACAGGTTCTTATCTTAGATGGTGCTCTGTTGGATATACTGTATGTTATAATAAACTAAAATAAGTAAAATATTAGAAACAAATCGGTAAAACAGTTTATGATTTTTTTCTATGGGTGTAAAGATACACTCAAGCTACAATTTGATTTGCAATATTATTTTTCATGATTAAATTAAATTCTCAGAGAATTTAAACATAATAAAAAATATGACTAAATTTGTTACTCATTTCTGTATAATAAACAAATCAAAGCATTTTGCATTGTCACATCTATAAAACTCAATACATTACAAGTTGCTACAAATACAAATTGTACTACAGGTTAATAATACCTTAAAATTAAATAAACAAGCTTCTAAATGTATCCAGTACTTTGGATCAAATAAACAAAAAGCCCCAGATTTCTGTGGCCTATTCCTCAGGCTCCTAGGATCGAACATCTGCAAAGAGGCTGTTACTTAAGTGCTGATGATTCCCATTTCTGAGATCTCATGCTCTCTATGAAACAACATGATCATGTCACCAGTGTGCTTCTATATAATCTAACTCTATCGGATATGCAGGTTGGGACCTCTGTGCTATTGCAGTTCATGCATAATTCATAGAATGCAGAGGTCGCACATTTCCTCAGTGCACATCGGCACATTTTGCATGTGCTGTGTCACAGTGTATTGTTACGCCCCGATTTTGGGTGCTTAAAATATGTCACTAAGAAATGACATTCTTATAATATTAAACCATAAAAATGCGTTCAGTCACTCAAACACAATGTTGAACAGCCCTATGTCAACGTCTTTATACACTTTTAGTAGGTGTAAGTTATTTCTCTTGTATCCAGGAGCTCTATGTGCCTGTGCTGGTAATCGTAATTCTCTGGTCAGCAGCAGTGTACTAAGAAATACATCTTTGCAGGTCATGGCTCAGTCTCAGGGGACAGCAAGAACAAGCTTATACCAGCATCTTTCTGTCTCTCCCTCTGTGTTTGACACTTTGTGGCTACTCCCACAAATACACTGGCTGTTTTTATATATGATCGCATACTGACACTGCTGTATATGTGGCTTTAAGATGCACTGGCATGTTTTATATATATATGTTCCTTTATAATTACACAGACAGGATGAAGACATTGACAGCTGATTGACGCAACTTACAATGCAGATTTTGCATGAGTCTTTATCTGTGTTAGTGTTAGTTTGTCCTTTGCGTTAGTTTGTGCTCATATGTTATAAATATAATTAATTGGACTGTAGCCTGTCAGAGGACTTACAGTTTATTTTGCTCATTATATTTCTCCTGGTGTCTCGGTAGGGTCGTTGGGTAGCCGCCGGGCTCAGGGCTGTTGTTTTTGTAACCTGGCTTATGCACTCAGTGAACTGGGGGAACTGGAGGAGGCAGGAGAGAACTACCTACACGCTCAACAGGCTTTCAAAGACAGCGGTAATCACCTGAATGCATGAATGTTTACCCAAGGTGTGATGCTTCAAATGTTTACCCTGCCTAAGTGCTAACTCTGTCTGTCTACCTGTCTGTCTGTAGATGATTCTTCAGGGCATTGGCAAGCGTGTGACGGTCTGGGTGGAATCAAAATGAGATTGCAAGACCCAGACAAAGCCATTCTCTGCTATAAACAGGCTCTAGCACTGCTCTCCAAGTGCAAGGTAAAAGGTTTGATCCAGAACCTGCTCATTAGGCTAAAGTACTCCCACGATTAGTAGTGCAACTGCCAATCTGGACATCTGTTAGATGATTTTGGACAGTTATCAATCAATTCAAGTGCACAGGGCTACGAGCTGAGACCCGTGTCACCAGCAGCTCAAAAAGGATGCAGTAAATAAATTCAGTGGCCTCTCAGGTACATGCCAGAGTAAAGACCAAAAAGCACAATTCTCACAGGGTTTTGCCCTCTGCTGCTGCTCATATATTAAATTTGTATTGATTGATAAGTGTTACTGAGCACATCACTGTCTTGCTTCCAGGATGTCTCTGGCTCTGTGCAAGAAGGTCTCGTCAATAAGCTAAGTGAGGCTTTACAGCTGAAATTGGCCATTCAGCAGGTAAACTCCTGGTTTGAACATACTAAACTGTGTCACTGTGTTCATTTGATCTAAATACAGCAGACATTTCACATGCAAAATTTTAATGTATTGCAGCAGTCTCCCACACAGAGAAGTCTCCCTGTAAGGCAAGCTATAAAGGAGAGAACCTTGAACAGACAACACCTGCGGTAATAATGTGCAACACTAACACCAAAAACCCAAAATCCTCTGGCACTATTTTTGCTCTTCTTGTGTGATCCTCTTCAGCTTTTTGTCATGATTTCTGACTAAGTGCTGATGAGACATTCATATTGCATCGATTCCCTGTAATTGGTTTCACACAGAATAGCTCAGATGACGCGGAACACGGAGGAAATGATGGCCGAGCACAGAAGAAACAAACTACTGAACAGTCACAGGGTGAAGGATAAGGGTAAGACATGTACTTCAGTTCAATATTCAATTCAGTTCATTCTTTACTTGTAATGTAAGCATGTATGTCTCTATCACTTAATGCATTATTAACAATCCAGTACAATAGAGATACATGTAAAGTAACTAATGCAACATTGTATGTTTCAGTTACATTGTGATGCAGTATGATTCAGTATGATTTAATTCACAACATAATTTAATGCAACACAATATAAACAAAATAATATAATGCTATGCAATTTAACCTGGAACAGGACATGCCTCTAACTCGCACGAGACTTGGGCCAAAGACCTGACAAAATTTGACCATTGACAGCAGTGGAGATGTGTGAGAGAACAGAGAGACAGAGAGAGAGAGAGAGAGAGAGAGAGAGAGAGAGCATCCAGAGCTCTTCCCAAATTGTCTCTAGTGCACACAGTTTTAACTGCATTGTGAACTGGTGCACAATTGTGAATCTGTGAATCTTAAGGCAGCTGTAGGCTTGTGGTTAAGGTATCAACTTTGAGAAGACCAGACGGTCCCAGGTTTAAGCTCTGCAACCTACAGGACTTGACCAAAAGTGATCTTCAGTAAGGCACCTAAACC
Source organism: Duopalatinus emarginatus (assembly GCA_028565595.1). Lineage (NCBI taxonomy): Eukaryota > Metazoa > Chordata > Actinopteri > Siluriformes > Pimelodidae > Duopalatinus > Duopalatinus emarginatus. The sequence continues at coordinate 22,842,779 of JAOVVF010000044.1, forward strand.
CCAGCTGCTCACTGGGTGCTGTGGATAGGGGCTAGCCCACTACTCTGGGCACATGTGCTTGCTTCCCCTCTAGTGTGTTCATAAGTGTGCATGTTTGTGTTTCGATGGGTCAAACGAGAAGGTCAGATGTAGTGCTTTTAACACTAGGTCTTGCAGAAAAACAGCATAATTTAGATGATTTCATTGGAGCAAATCCTAAGCAATAATCTATAATCCTTGCAATTAACGTTCCAAAATAGAGAATTGTTTTATATAACCCCAGACTGCATGAATAGGAGCCACATGCAGGAGAAGTATGTGCAGTATTTGAAGTGACCTGAAAAAAATATGTTTTTCATATTGGAGCACAGAACACTGCTTTTGTCATTTATGTCAGATTTTAACAGACATTTTAAATACAGTAACTGCCCACAAAGCTGATAAGCTAGACTTTACTTTCAAAGACGGTATAACAACCAGGTTTTTCTGTATTTATCTTTTCAGAATGGAGACCTGTAGAAACAAGTGGACAGATAAAACCTCATGGTGACATGATAATATCATCAAGAGCAACACAAACAGAGCTTCCTGATTACATGAACACACTACCAGAAGCCAATAGGTAGATCCATACTCTCAACATCAAATGTTTTTAAGAAAGGTCTCTTGGCATTTGGGTTAATTGTAGCAATGCCTGAAACAAAAGCTCTACATTGCAGCTGGGCATGAATGTGTTAACGTAGGTGTGTGTGCAAATGCAATAGACTAAAGTCCCTCCAAGGGTTTATTGAGTTAGCAAAAATGACAACTGATTTTCATTTGCTTCTGACCTTTATTGATTTCAGGAATCATTTAATTAGTTACAGAATTGATTAGTAAATATTACTCTATTGTTGTCATAGATTTTCTGTGCAACTGAAAGGTTTATTTCGATTATGGTGATTTAATTTCAGTTATTCCAACACGCTGAACATGCATTTAGTTTATTATTTTGTTGCTGTTTATACAAAATATGGATTTGTTATTTTTTTAACCTCTGTCTATCCATATATATATATATATAACTTTTCTATGTATTTAAAAATGAACCATTACTTAAACCTGACTTGTACTGATCTCATTGTAAATCAAATTCACAGAACTGCCAGCAGGTGAAAATTATTTTCAGTTCATTAAATCTTTATATATCTCTATGTATTTATATACAAATAACTTAATAATTAAGTTAATAATAATAATAATTATATTCCCTTAAATGTTTCCTTAAATATTTTCTTCGTTCTATACCAATCAGCCTTAACTTCAGTTTTCTCGGTATGCAGTGGTTAGTACCATAAATCTGATTTATAAATAAGGGACTAATTGGTTGAAGAGATTTGTTTCTGCACTAAAATTACTGTCCATTTTGATATGTTACAGCATAAGTAACATTCACATTTTTATGAATCAGAAGCAGATTTGTTATATGCAATTCCAAATCTCTCCTCATTTTGATGCATCTTTATGGGTCTAACAAAATGTGTACCTCCAGTATCATTTGAGTATTTTATGTACAGTTGGACACTTGTTGAATCGAGTACATCTTTGAACTATACTCAGACCTCACAGGAAATGTGTTTATGTGTCTATATTAGAAATTTTCATTTCACAGTTCTAAAATTAAAGCCCAAGTTTTAGACGTAATGCTGAGCTCCTTGTTTGACTTTATAATTATAGAGATGGAGATTTTCCCTTTGGGGCAGCAGCTCTTCCAGAGAGAAGGAGGCCCTCCTTTGCTGCACACCATGCAGTGATGTTCCTCTCATAGGCATTTTACAGACATTAGGTGTTTTATCAGCCCAGCTCTCTCGCTATGTTGCTCCAATATAATACCAATGTTAGTTTTTACCTACTGTGTGATTGTATGACTTAATAAGGTCTAATATTTAATTTTTAAATGTCTTATCCATGGCAGGAATCTGAATAACACATATGAGAATCCTCGTCTTGAACATAAGAATCCCAGAGACTCCCATTTAATCTCACAGCAGGGTCAGTATACACATACTCAAATATCTATTCAAAGCTACTCATTCATATTCATGTTGTTTTCAAATTTCCACTGATTACACTGTGTGAAGAAATGTATATTTTACCATAGATGAAACCATATGTGAAATCTCCAGACAGAACCCACCGGAATTAACCAGGTATGAGACTCCAGCTCAGTTACTAGAATTGGCTGTTTTGAAAGTGAAATCTGACAGATGATGCATGTCTATTTCTTTAGTGAGCCCCAACTGGGGGAGAGCAGTGAGGCCTTACTTCATAATGAGGAGTCCACATCCATACACAGGACCTTAAAGTCCAGATTCTGCACAGTCATGTGACCACAGCCAGGTCATATTTGTCTTTTCCTCTCCCAGGGATTTCATAAGAACAGCTTCAGTTTGATTTTCAAATGGAAGCTGAACTACATTCTGATGGACCTGAAGCAAAAATGACACCGGATACATGTCCTGTTATATATGTGATTGTACCTACTGATGCCATATGAAAATCTAATCTTTAAACATCTCTAATGATCTGCTCTTACAGGCTATGTATCCATTTTCGTCCTCATTATCTGTCGCTAATAAGGAAGGCATAATATTAAATCAGTGGCTTGGATCATACACGTTTCAATTCACATCTCCGTGATGAAAGTTTCCCCTAAATAGGACTAAAAATAGTACTACTGGATTATTAAACATCACTGTCTCCAAGACTGATATTAATAATTGTGTGGTATTGGTTCTGTCTTCTGATTTCTACAGTCAGAGTGTCTATGTGCCAGCTTTCAAGGACTGTTACAGTACAGCAGTATGATGGTATAGTAGGATACTAATGGGAATCTAAATTATTTATACTGTTCGCATGACTGTATTTGTGATAAGAAGTGTAACCTACTTTTTTTTTTCTAAAGAACAAACATACACACATAGAGCACTTTATTAGGAACACTATACTAATACTAGGTATGGCAAAACTTTGCTCTCAAGATTCACTTTGCTGTGAATCTCCCTTTCTACCACATCCTCTTGTGGTCTTCTGCTCTTGTTGCCCATTCTCCTCAAAGTTCCATGTGTTGAAAAGTGGTTATCTAAGTTTTTCTAGCCTTTCTGTAAGCTTGAACCAGTTTGGCCATTTTCAGTTGATGTGTCTTATCAAGGCCTTATTGGATGTTTTCTTTCTCTGTTGCATCCAGTCTGAGTAAACTTTAGAGACTGTTTCCTCTAAAATCAGAGGAGATCAGCAGTGATAGAAATGCTCATTCCAGCCCATCAAGCACCAACTATAAAAACACTGAGATCACTTTTTTTCCTAATTTTTAAGGTTGATATGAACATTACACATAGCTGCATGATTTTATGTACTGCATTGATGCCACACCATTGACTATAGGTGTTCCTAATAAAGTGCTAACTCAGTCAGTGTATGTACCAAATCAGAGCAAACGGATTTATACACTGCAACACTCTGGACTAAGTTACTTTTAGAAGAAGTGTTGATTCCATTAAATGATTACAACTTTCAGACAAAACAGAGTTTGTATATTCCCTGACTTCCATTGCTTTCACTGTTTGAGACAAGGATTAAAATGTAAACCTGATTTAACCAAAGACTAAATTAATTTATTTTAATATTCCACCATGTCTACTTAAACAGACATTAAAAAACATTTTCCAGAGATTGCAGTTTTTAGATATCTAAAATTAAACTAGACTAGAAACAATGCAGTTGTGAACTGTTAACAGATATATACTCAAAATTCAGTTTACGCAAGTATATCTTTAAATCCTTAAATATTGTTACTTGTGATAATATGAATTGTGGGTATTCATCATTTGTCTAGCCATATTTTTAGATATTTAAAATTAGAATATGGATATTTGGGTTGTACACTTCTAAACCATTTCTAGTTCTTCATGGTGAATATTCTACTTCAAAAATGCAATTGTGGATATCTGAAATGAATGGCAAAGTGACGAAATCACTTTAAATACTCTTCTGACCACTGAAATTGACCTCTGTGTTTAACCCAGCCGTGCAGTGAAATACACACTTGCTCACTAGTGAACACTAGGGCACAGTGAGCACACATGCCTGGAGCAGTGCGCAGCCCCCTTATCCAGCATCTTCTTGCTCGAGGGCACTTCAGTCGAGTCTTGTTGGTTGTGGGGATAAAACTGTGAGCTTCTGGTCTCAAGGCTGGTTCCTTAAACACAAGCCTACGGCTGCCCCCAAATAAAATAAGTTAAGATTAAATAGAAGGAGCAGCAAGATAGATAGATAGATAGATAGATAGATAGATAGATAGATGTGTAAATACAGATATGTTAAACCAGCTCAGACTGGTGCACTCCTACAGTCTTGTGTTTAACACAGTCAGATGGTGTGTGAGGTGTTGAGGTGTGAGCAGGTCGCACTGAGGAGCCGGTTCCTGCGTCATGACGCAGTGATGTGCTAAGTGCTGACGCTTTCACACCGCCGCGCGCGCGCTGCTTTTACCGGATACCGGACCGAGCTCACCTGCTGCAGCGTCCCGGTACAGCAGCATCTCACCTCACCGGACTTCTCTCCCGGTTTTAACCGATTTTCTATTTCGGAAATGGAGTTTCACGACGGGAAGTGTCCTAGGACTGGACTGTGTGTTGTCGAGGAAGAAGTAGTGTGTTTTAATTGTCGTTAGAAAGCACGAGCTTGTTTGGAGGAGGTGTGGACAGTATATGAGGTAGGAGAGCTGGTTTTATTAAGTGCACTGTGTGTTTTATTTTAATGCATAGTAATTATTGTCTCATATTTATGATCCATTAATATCCTCATGCACTTGTTATGGTGCATAAGGTTATAATATGAATAATATAGATATTTATAGGTAATTATATATAATCTACTGATATTGTAATATATATATATATTTTAATAAGGTACTGTTATAACAAACATAACATGTATGTCTCTCTCTCTCTCTCTCTCTCTCT
>JAOVVF010000044.1:22879727-22903697 GCA_028565595.1 Duopalatinus emarginatus
TGTGTGTGTGTATATATATATATATATATATATATATATACACCAACATGTGAAAAAACATGAATATACAAATCTAAGAAGAGAAACACCAAACATTATTATGTTCCTCAGGCAAAAACGAGAATTAATACGACAGGTAAAGTACATATGAGGTATTTGGTCACATTTCATTATAAATCATAAGAGTTATTTGGCAATATCAACTCCATCAGTAAAAAACAAGAAAAACAGTTATTACTTTCTGACATCAGTGTATGAAAATATATGCATTATTCACTAGTTATTATTTTAAAAGTTATATATATGCTAGTTCTATATAGAATCCCATGTCTTAAAGGGAACCATAGAAAGGCTTGAACTAAAGTGTGAGGAACTCTACTGGGTTTTCTGGGTTTTGTTGTTTTGCTTTGGTTAATGGGAAGCTGATATTCTCTAACGTTTTTAGTATCGTGGCTGCCCTTAAAACAGGATAAAAAGCATCTAAAATATCCACTGAAGGAAAAGACAAATAGAAATATTTTTTAGAAAGCAATGAAACCAGTAAAGTACAGCATCTTTGGATATCACTCAACTTGGTTTTCACTGAATATTTGGAGAGGTTAAAAGCAGACAGGACACAATCTAGCTTTGTGCCTAGCTTTGTGAGAGCAAATACGTTCATGAAAAAAGGGTCATCAAAGAAACCTGGAAAATGGTTAGTAAGTACTTAAAAACAAGAACAGATTCTCAGGACCACCAGTGTTTCTCTTTTCCTGTGTGAGGTGCTGATAGGAAAGTGATAGAACACCTCCGTCAACCACAGCAGGCTGAGGATATAGTGCTCTCCGAGTCCAGTACTTCCCACCAGTGTTATTTTTAGGCTTGTTTTATATCATATTGTTGTATTCCAAAAGCAGAAGGTGTGTCTCTCTTCTTCACAAAGAGTCTCACAACATCGTTAGCAAGCACTCTCCTGTTTGCTCTGTCTGGAGAGGAGAGAATTTTTGTACCTTATAGGCATCATCGTTCACATCCAAAAAAAAGCCTCAAAGGTCATGGAGTCATCCTAAGGCTTAGTGTGAATACTCGAAGTTTACAGTTTGAATGTGGCAGTAGTGGAATGTGAGACACAGGAGACACAGTGGCAGGTGCTGGTTGAAGGCAAAAGTATCACTGTTGTTGACCGAATGGCACAGGTCACTGGCAATCGTGCCCAAACATCTTTATAAAAAATAGGCTCCAGTGTGCACAGGGCTTTTGGTCGAGGTAGGTACGCTTAACCAGCAGCAAGGCAGGCAGATGGTTTACCTTGATAGCTCTGACGTTCTCGTCAGGCTGAGGTAGTTATCTTTGGAGGTAATTTGGTGCAAGGGGAGGAAGGGAGAGGCGGGCAGGGGGTTGCAGGATTAGTCACTCCATTCCACTCTTGTGGCAGGCTAACATGGTGACACTATCACACATATAAGGCTACAGCGGGGCATCTCATTCACAGCTGAAATGAACAGACAAGGACAAATCTACTATGGCAGGAATAATGCTACGTACTTATAAACATCACATAAAATAGGGATCTACAGCATCTGTTCAGTCATACTAAGGCCTCAGAGTTTTCAGTATGGCAGTTTTATACTATAGCAGCAGACACACATTTAATTTGGTTTTAATATAGACACTGTTCTGTAAAGGAAAGCCAACAGAATCAGCATTTGCCCTTTCTTATCTGTATAATTGGAATAATAAACAAGCACATTAAATCAGAATTATTACCAAAATGTGAGTATGGTGAAAAGGCTTTGGCTTTGAGGTAAGAGCAGAAAATAGTGTGTCTTGTAGTATAGGCTGTAGGACTTTATTAATGTATATACAAGGCGTCTCAAAAGTAAGGAAACACCCATATATAATAATGTTTAGGCAGATGATGATCCAACTTCAGAGACAAGCTATAGGTGAAGGAGGAATGTATTAGGCCATGTAACCAACACTGTGGCTACATTATGTGTCTAAAACTGTATCATCATCTATTAAACATTTTTTTAGTTCTTACTACTTTAGTCACCCTGTATACTGTACATATAGTCCTGTATAATGTATGTATACATTTACTTTTTTAGTCATAAGCTAGACTATGTATGCTATGTATGTCTATGTATGACTCTGTGTGTGTTACTGACTGCTAAAGGAAGGGCAGGTTGGAGTAAGGCTTTGGTGAATAGTGTGACATGGAGTGGCCAAGCACTGCACTTTGGGGGAGAGGGATGGAGAGGTGGGTAGGGTTAGAAGACAGTGTGTAAGGGGTTATCAGCCTGCGCCAGTGCCTGTGTTCGTGGTTGTGCCTTGTTGGCAGTTGGGTTGCTGCTCAATGAGAACTTGGCAGTGTGCCCCTGAGGTCTGGTGCTCTGCAGAGTTGTTCTGAGGCTGTGAAAGCAAATGGCACATGAGTTAATGACATTACTGTTATATAAAAAGGGCTTAAAATTGGAGTAATAAACTACTTAAAAGAAGTGAAAGCAACAGGAGGACATAATGGGCTTATGTGCATGTGTGTGTCTGTGTGTCTATGTGTGTATACCTGTGGCATTAGCTCAATAGCCTCAGTGGTGTGTATCACTCCCTCTTTAGGTACTGTGTGTCCCAGTGGTCCTGTTCCTCTCTGTGGTACTCTCCAGTCATCCTGGGTGCCCTTTCTACAAAATGAGCTATTCATGGGAACACACAAACACAGAGAGCAAGTGCATCAGTGTAGGAACATATAATAAATGGTTAAAAGGATACGTGCACTTGTGGATTGTGTCAAACACTTATGCATCTGAAAGGAGAATAGTACTAAAAGTAGACAAAATTGTACTTTTAAATGTAAGAGTTCAAACTTAAAATTGAAATTGGAAGTCAGGACATCTTTTTTTCTTACTTCAACTCGGACTTTTACAAATATGTGACAATTCCCCATTTAAATAAAAGAGAACAGTAATTTTAATTGGAGTTAAATATTTTTATTTTTCCATGTGACTTAATTTGTATGAGCGGATTAACATCCATCTACAGTGCTCTTGGTCACTTGATTTATTTAATTCATCGAAATTGTAAACAGAACATGACTAATAGGCAGGCAATGATTAGATGCACTACTGATAAATTACATCTGTACTGAATTATTAAATCTGTTAATAAATAAAGCATAATAATGAACTTAAAGGCAAGTTCTGATTTGGGGTGTGTAATGAGCATTGAGTCTAGGGGGTCAAAGTATATATTTTTATGCAAATATTTTATGCATTTCATTCATTTATATTCATCTGCAGGTACAAATCCAATTAAACAATACTATATAGCCTTATTTTTATCAGATCCTATAGTGTTATTTAAAAAAATACAAACACATTACCAGATTTATCCAGCCTCAACAATTGTGGTTACAGATCAGCAGTGGAGTAAAAAGCTTTACTGACACTAAATGGCATTACTCTATGATTGGTACAGTATTTCGGGAGTGGAGAGCTCACCTGCGGCGGTATGCGAACATGAGGAACAGCACACAGAAGATAATGCAGGCCATTCCAATGTGGATGCCAACCACTATGCCGGTCATAGAACTCTCACCATCCTGCCTGCAGTTACACATGCTTTGCCCTCCTATTAACACACACACACACACACACACACATATATTTTTTACATGATCTCCACCTTTTCTTTACAGGCAGGACAGTCTAGAAAAAAATATGTCAAGTAGTTTGGACTAAATGTAAGGGCTTTAAGGGCTTGTAACTGTTCCATGCTGGTTTGCTGACAATTCTGAAAACTCAATCAGCCAAGCTGCTTTTTGAGAAAAGTGGTAATGAATGTAATTTAACACTCTCCCGAACCCACATCTCACAGGAGACAACTCCCAACACACAGCTCAGTCTTCATCTAACAACCAAATTTACATGGAAGTTCTGCAACACCCTTCAGACAGCAATAGTTTAAACAGATCTTCCTGAGAATATCTAAAGCCCACAATCTCTGAGGTATAGACCATAAAGTGAGCTTAGTAATGAAGCATGAACCTGTGGTTTACATATACCTTCATTAATAAGCTCACCCGCTGTGGGATTGTAGACAAAAACATATGTGTTAGCAGCAAGATATCGTCATAGTTATAAAAAACATAGTTATATAAAAGCGTTCTTAACCACACCATAGATAGGAATTATTAATAAAAGCGAGATACAGGTTCAGCATGAGCTTTCTTAACAATCTACCCCCCTAGTGGTAGACAAAACTCACTACAGAGACTTGGGTGAGGTTATGCTACTGGTTATGCCACTGGTAATAGTACATACTCATACACATATGATGTAGCTGAGCCTAGATGAGCCTAGGATGAACTGATTATAGTGCAGGGTGTGTATAGTATAACTCACCAGCACTGTTCTTGTCTCCCGTTCCATTCTCAGCCAGCGAGACCAGACGCTTATTGCCGATGCTGTCTCCATTCCCATTAAACGCTACCAGCTGGATCTCATACACGGCTGATGGCTCTGTGAAGCCACATAGACAATCACATTTAGCTATGGCAATCCAATTAATATACTGATTAATATTAAATATCATGTCACGCCATGTCACATCATGAATATGTTCTGTCTGTGTGTGTGTGCATTGCAGGGTTAGTTGGGGCAGTGGTGAAATAGATAACACATCTAACCATGAATCAGTAGATTCTAGGTTTGACTCTTGGCTGGCTGGCTGGGCTCTGGGGCAGCTGTTTTGGGGTTCAAGCCCTAGTACCAAGCTGCCACTCTTGGGCCCTTAAGCAAGGCCCTTAACCCAGATGACTAACCATGTGCTATGTCCCCAACAAACTGGGATATGAGAAAAAAGGGGTTTTACTGTGCTTTCTTTATTTTTACTAATTAATAAGTAATAAGTAGTGGCAATATGACCTGAGTAAAAGTATTGCTACAGTAGTGATAATTTACTTGAGTGCTGATAAACAATTTTAATACAGAGCTGTTTGAGTATGTATTCCTCCATTCAGGAACTTGTAGGTAAATAAGTATATGGCTTATGTCAAGTCAAGAATAGTTTCATAACATATATACCTAAAAAATATATGTGTGTGTGTGTGTGTGTGTGTGTGTGTGTGTGTGTGTGTGTGTGTTTGCAAATCTAACCGAGATGTGAAATGGTGTGTGTGTTGATGTGGCTGGGGAAGAGCTCCTCTGGACCAAACTGCTCCTGAGGCACGACACGGTAAGACAGTTTAAAGCCCTCCAACTTCCCTGGTTTACTGGGCAGCTCCCAATAAATCTGTATTGCTGTGCTGTTCAGAACTTTAGTGAAGAAACTGGGCATGCTGGGAACTAGAGAGAGAGAGAGAGAGAGAGAGAGAGAGAGAGAGAGAAGGCTTATTACAATCAATATCAGTTTTATTATTCTGAAGGTTTAGTTGGTGGATTAATTTCGACTCATCCTCCATGACATACTGTATTGTGGTATCAGCAGGAAGTGTGATGACTTACCGCCCCCTAGTGTTGTGGCAATGACAGTGTTGGACTTCTGGCTGGCCCCCAGAGGAGAGTATGCTTTGAGGTAAATGGAATATGTGGTTGCTGGTTCCAGATTATTAAACTCATGCTGGAACGTGTCCTTACTCACAGCCTCCTGGAGCTCTTTACTGTCTGGTTCTGGAAAATCAAAGAATATGAATCTTATACATCAGATCATTGTACAGAATTCCAGCTTCACATAAAAGGTCTCTACACCACCAACAGTTTTATTTGGTTACTTGACCCATTTCTAAATCACATTATAAATCCTACAGTCAAACCCACAACCCCGGTAATTCCTGTCCTGTCTTGCTGTCTCACCGCCAAGCATGCGGATGTGCAGCACATAGCCAATGATGTTGTCAGTCACGTGGCTTTCAGGTTGGTTCCAGGTGAGCTGCAGGGATGTGTGTGTGAGCGGTGTGGCTGCCAGGTCCTGTGGAGCCTCAGGAAGTGGATTCTCAGGAGACTGGGACACAGCTAAGCGTGCACTGGCCTGGTTGGTGCCGGCGGTGTTCTCTGCTATGCACTGATAGATGGCCTCATCCTCAGCAGTGATCCGGGTCACAGCCAGAGTGCTGCAGAGCATATAAAGGTGAAATTATATATTTGGAGACAAATATGAAGCTGAGTAGAGATCTAAATGGAGGTGAGATTGTACCTGTTGTTGTTGGTAAGTTTGACGTTGTCCCCAGGAGTGAGGATCTTGCCATTTTTCAACCATATGAGGTGAGGCTCTGGGACTCCCTGAGCCTGGCAGGTAAACACTGCGCTGCCCCCTACTGGCTTTGAAACAGATTGTGGCCATTGCAGGAACTCGGGTGGAGCTGAGGGAGAGAAAGTTCACATTTCAATATATTTTTTTTTTTCTGATGAAAGGAGAGGTGAATAAAGTCAATAAAGTATGAAAAACAGAACCAGACCACATCCTAAATTGGATGTGTGTTATTCATGAGTATTTGCATTTTCTAAGAACAGAACAATCAGTTTCTCCTTAACTTTTGAAGCCAAATAAAGACACCCATCACTGGCAGCATAGTGACTTCACACAGTCTGATACTTCAGGTCCAGAAATAGGAACCACTCACTGACCACTGTGCTTGCACACAGAGGAATGTGACCACTGCATTTAACCCATCTGTGCAGTGAAACACACACACACTAGGGGGCAGTGAGCATGGCAGTGAGCAACCCTGTCCATGGCGCTCGGGAAGCAGTTGGGGGTTAGGTGCCTTGCTCAATGGCACTTGTCTTGTTGGTAGACAAGTGCCACAAGACTGGTTCCTTAACCACAAGTCATTAGCTGAGTTAGAGTTATTGTCATTCCGGACGTATATATGTATAAAGTAAGAGCATTCTTCAAGCCTTTGGCATAACGATACAAAGATCACAGACAGCACAGCATGTAGTGCAAATTTTAAGTGGTAGTACACCATTTCTGACAAAATAGCACAATTATTACCAATTATTATTATTATTATTATTATTATTATTATTAATAATAATAATAGTAATAACAACAACAACAACAATAATAATAATAATAATAATAATAATAATAATAATAAAAGTAAATAGCCCACTTCACAAAAATGCAACTCAAAGTGTTTCACAAAGTGTTTCAATAAAATAGAATTAAAATATTATGAATAATAATACAAATTATTATGCAATTGGTGTGTGTGTGTGTGTGTGTGTGTGTGTGTGTGTGTGTGTGTGTGTGTGTGTGTGTGTGTGTGTGCGCGCACATGTATTTAAGAAAAGGCAAGTATTTTTTGCTCCCCCTCAATGTCCTTTATGTCCATGAATAGAGAAAGCTCAACAGTCTTTACACACTATCCTCAAGTGAAGTGTAGAGCATACACTGAGACCAATGCTCATGTGTGTGTTCAGAGCTCATTTTAATGGCAGTACATTGCAGAGAGAGGGAGGGGGTGCTTTCTTGTAATAAATCCACCCTATCAGTCTTGCCTAGCAGCTTGAAGAGCTCTTCACAATCAAGCATAAGCAAAAGCATTAAGTCCGAAGAGCTGAATGCTCTGCAAACAGAGGCATGCTGAATGAAGCACAAGCTTCATTAACGCATACATCGAGATGCTGTACTCCTCTGTCTGTCTTTGTGAACCAACTTCGCTTCTCTATCGGCCTGAATGAGGTAGTTTGTCTCAGTTCGGTGCTGAAAGAGAAAGGATGCCTTGAGAGGCTTCTCGGTGTACAGGAGAAGTTCAGCTGAAGAAGTTCATGGTCATGGGAAATGGTTGAGTGGACAGAACCAAATCAGAATACGCTGTTGTGCAAACACAATGGACCTACTCCATTTTGTCTCCCATCTCTCTAGTCATTGTCCTTCAATTTGTCGGCTGCATGTTGCTGATAGGCCGCCTGCGGTCCCCAAAGTCTGCAAACATCACCGTCCCCCCAATCCCCAGTCTCTCATAGCACCACACCCACACCCAGGCGCACACCCACCCCCACCCTTAACACGCACCATTTCCTAGAGGCCTGCTAGAATAGGGTCAGAGGGTCAAAGTTGGGAGGTGATCCTACACTGAGAAACATTATTCTGCCGCCTCCTCTTTTCCCCCATCCCTTTTCCAATTATTTCATTCTCACCCTCTTACCCTGCTCCACCTTTATCCACCAGTCCGGCCTCGTCCCCCTCTTCCTCATTCTTTCTCTCTAGATAAACTTTCAGCATATTCTTATATGTAATCTTTTTGAGGCACATCTCTTTTCCCACAAATTTCAAGTCAAATCTGATACCCAACTGTTATCGTTTTTTTTTTTGTCCTAACATATTCCTAAAAATAGTTCTCTTTGTCTGTCTTCTCCCAGATGGCTTTTCATTGTCTGTCTCATATCAGGCCACATATGCCAAACCTGTTCAGCCTTGCCTAGCATGAGGACAGAGGACAGACAGGGCCAGAGTAGGCCAGCCCATAACTAATTCTCATTTACATACTTGCATTTTATGCAAACTACATCTTCCCATGGCCAAAGCCAGTGAACCCACAAAAACCTGCTCAAGTTCAAGGGCCTGGGGCAAAACAGGAGCACTGGTTTGGGAACCACAAGCAGATGGTGGATGAGCAGGATAAGTAAGAATAAGCACCAGGCACCCTAGTAATTAAATATATATGTGACACCTGCATCATTGTATATAGTAGAAATTAAATTAACACTGCAGCTGAATGAACAGATGAAATAGAGGCAGATAAACCAAGATGACAAAAATGTGTTACATTACCATTACTAAAACAGACAGACAGACAGACAGATATAAATAAATAAATAAATAAATAAATAAATAAATAAATGGATGGATGGATGGATGGATGGATGGAAGGATGAACAGGATTACTACTGGGGGGTAGAGCAAAGGTGGAAAGTCAGCCATGTTTCTCTTTCTTTGTTCCTCTATCAGCTCAATCAATAAATGAATGAATGCATTATCCTTCCAGTACAGGAGCCTGGAGCCTGTGAGGGGGAAAGGTTGATAGAGGGAACGATTGATTGACTGGCTTATGAGGACAGAAGCAGAAATCCTCTGACACAAATGACAGACATTCAACCATTTATGGTACAGTTACCTCATATGTGTATCCTTGAGTGGATATAAGAAATGTGCATATCAAATATATAGTGCAAACTGTATATGTAAATATTATCTTTCATGTTAAATAAAATCTCAGTGTGTTTTACAATGATTTCATTGGAATAAGTTGAGCACATTAAGAGTTATAGATGTACATTTCTGAATAGGCCTGTTTATTTTAGTATCTTTATAGAAAAGCACTGGATGTTGCGTTATTGTATGAGCTGCATTGTACTAAGAGGTGACTACAATGTCTGTATATAATTATATGATCCCCCCCACCCTAAAGTGGGAGGCAGGGAGGGTAGTACATACTGAAGTGGCTTACTGGGCATTATCAGGGTCCAGCTGGAGTCTCACTCATTTATTATGAGATGCGAGTGTGTCTCTATATATGTGTGGGGGTCTTTGCGTGCAGAGGGTCAGGGGCTGGGAAAAAAAGGGTGTCAATTCAGTGCAAAGGTCACAGTTAGGCTCGGGCCAGGTTGATCTCGTCTGGCCTACCCAAAAGCGCAAACCTACTCTCATTTATCCTTATATACCTCAGTGCTTGTGTGTGCGTGTGTGTTTGTGTGTGCATGTGGAGACTTAGGATATGGCTGAATGGATTGCCCTGGGGCTATACACTTAAAACCAACCAGGTCTGGTCTGAGCCAATTTCATTTCATATGTGACCTCTTCAGGCCAGCAGAACATTTCTTATGGTAAGACTGAAATACATGACATGAGTATATATTTAGGGTATATAGGGTATATACAGTATACCCTATATACCAGGTAATACACTGTATTTCAAAGGTATCAGAGTTTAACAGATTGTAATAAATCATTAAGCTTCATTATCCATATTTATACTTGTGTACCTGTAGAAACTGTAAGAAATAATCAGAAAAGATGTTCAGTGTAGAAAGAAGATGCTGTAGAGGAAAAGTATTATTTGTCCACTCTAAACTTATTCATGCAAGCGAGAGACCTAAAAATAAATTCCGCTTCTCTGATCAGGTCGCATATGTGTGTTGGGTGTCTTCATTTCTGATTTCTTGAAAATTCATGTTTTAATATGCCTTGACATTTCTAGGGTAACTTCTCATCTTCCCTACCAAACCAAACACAGAGACAAATCCAGCTACATGCCATGATACCTAATCATTCTAATTAGAAATTAGATATAGCCTGTAAAAATGTCTGCAATGTTTCTGCACTTCTGTTACATCATTAAAACTGAGAGAAGTGCTTACACACTGCACAGATGACAGCAGACACTGTAAACATGTCACGCTTTCACATTTGTTAGTAATATGTGAATTTTGCAGGGCAGTATGAATCACGAAGGTTCACTTTTAACGGGAATGTAGTGTATAGTATAAAAGGTCAAAAGAATTGATCATGAGACACAAATAACTTTAATGCATACTAATCAATGCATGACTTTCAGGTAACATCTAAGCCTCCCATCTAAAAAAATTTCACATTAGGAGCATGTTCCTCTTTGAGTTGGTATGTAATATGGGATTGCTTCATGTAATACGTCTACTCAAGAGCCAGTGATAAGATATCATCTACCTAGGACAGTGGTGGCTAAATGGTTAAGGCCCTAAGTAAGAAGGTTGGAGGTTCAAGCCTCAGCACTGCCAAGCTGGGTGTGAGCTATATCCCCAACTTCCTACCAAGCTGCGATATGCAAAGAAAATAATTTCACTGTGCTGCAATGTCTATGTGACCAAAAAGGATTCTTTTACTGATACCACCCCCCCCCCCCATTTGCGCTAGCATAACTGTCAGAAAAATACAAGTAAATAGTGGGGGTTATTGGAGCAGCCTAGATGGGATTTTTGTCCTACCTTGCACCACCAGTCGACCCAGTGCGGTACGTCTCATCCTGCTTCCAGGTCTGTTGGCTGAGCACACATATACTCCAGAATGCTGTAGGGAAACGTCGGAGATCATAAGATTCCCCGTGCCCAACACCTGGATCCCATCCACTCCAATAGAACGTCCATCTGTGAGAGACACACACATGAAGGGAAGAGCTCAAGTATGAGTGTTAAAAGCAACAAAAACTACATAGGTCTGAACATAACTCATACCATCAATACATATTATTATACTTCAGTAAAATAACCGTGCATAATGTCAAAATTGCTGTTGGACTATGAGATGCTGTTACAATGTATTCTACCAATCATTCAGTATGCTGTTACAGAGCAAAAAGACCTTTTCAGGAAAATATTCTCTATCATACTGTGTTACAGGTGCACAGTGCCTCAGTTATGTACACAAGGGATGCATGAAGGTATCAATTTACCCAGCCTGCTCCAGGACACAATTGGTCGGGGGTTGCCAGTGGCAATGCACTCTAAGATGGCAGTCTGGTGGACATTGATGGTGAGATTTTGAGGACCTGAGAGAATCACTGGCTCTTTATAGGTACGAGGAGTTGCTCCTGTGTAGAGTGACAAACACACACACACACACACACACACACACACACACACACGCACAGAAAAACAATAAGAGAGAGACAGAAACAGAGACCCTACTGGGCAGGTGTAAGATATAAGATGTAAAGGCGAGATGGCTGTGGGTCTCACCAGTGACAGTGAGCAAGGCCTCCTGGCTGTAACGTGTGTTAGCGATGTTTTTGGCTACACAGCGATACATTCCACTGTCTGCATGACGCACACCAGTGACCTGCAGAATACCATTGGGCAGAAGAGTATACCTGCAGACAGAAAACAATATAATACAGAATTGAACATGTGCATACCAGTATTTATCTACGCTATAGAAATTAGGTACAAAATGCAGATACCACAGCCCTAACTGTGGATATAGTGTGTGTGGGTTTGTAACCTGTCATCATCTGTGCTGAGTGTGGTTCTGTTCTTCTCCCACATGATACTAGCTTCTGGGATCCCATTAATGGCACAGTGGAGACGTGCCACCCCTCCTTCATCCACTGCCATGGACTCTGGATGGGTATGAAACTTGGGAAGAGCTAGCAGACAGAAGAGAAGAAAAACAAATGATTCAACAGACATAGAAAAGGGTCCAACTCCTTTGCTCGTCATATTTTACTGATTAAAGGCTGACATATCCAAAGTGGCTTTCAGCTGATTCAGTTGGGGTTAAGGGCTAAGCTGTCTTCTGAACAGAAGCTCAAGGTCTGAACCATTGACAGACCACTGACCTAACATCAAATGATATGTGATCAATAATGGAGGCTGTTTTTAAAAGGAAGCGGATTATCTTAGTAGCCTTTGGCCTAATGGAATTCCAAGCAATGAGGCAGGAGAGGATTATTAGGTATGAGTTAAAAGATCCCTAGGTGAATTAGAATTCATTGGTGTAAAGTCTAAACCAGGGTAAAGATAGCTTTCTATCCCTGCAGGTGTGAAGACTACATTTTTATTCCATTTACAAACACAAATAAAGAGAAGCAATACAATACAGTGATCACAAAACAGCCAGGACGTTTATGATATCAGTATGTAATGTATATGTGCATAAAGACAGGGCCACTTACATGCAAACTGAACTCTTGCCTTACGGCTGATGAGCATGCCATAGCGGTTCTGTGCGGCACAGTCATACTCTCCCGCATCCGTCTCGTTGCTCTCTCGTCGTTTCTGGAAGTTTCGGATCAGAAGCATGCCATTGGTTAACACAGCCATTCTAGGGCCGGCCTGAATGGGCACACCGTTTCTCCGCCAGGTAATGGTAATAGGGCCTTCTCCTTCCACCTCACAGTCCAGCATCAAGGGACGGTCCCTTACAGCAATCACGTCATGGGGCTCTTTAATGAAGGCCAGCTCAGAAGTGCTGCCCATATCTGTGAGAGAAAAGATGCCGGAGGAGTATTTTCAAGAGTCAGGCAGTATAAAGCCAAGCTTTTTTCTAGTCTTTTGATGTGAAATGTAGCAGATGCTTACAAATGATAAAAAGAAGATGAAATCCTGCTCTGATGATGAGATGAAAATGGAGGAGCAGATAATAAATGCTTCATATCGATGATGGTGATGAGGATGATGATGAGCTGATAAAGCAGAGATAACATCATTAAACTAATGGTTTTTGTTTTTTTTTTTTTAAAAAGAACACATAAAGGAGAAATATAAGATTATATAATTTTTTTTTTAAGAGTCTGACAAACAACAAGTAAGTCTGTAAAGGTCAGGCTGAAAGAGAGACAAAAGTGATGGCTCATATTACAGTAATTGATAAGAAAGTATAGTTTAACACCAACACTGACATCACCGCTTGTTCATTTGCCAAGAGATAACGAGTGAACTATGACACCATTTTACCAGGACTACTGTAATAACAATAAAGCACTGCAAGTGTAATGGCATCATTCCCAAGGTGTTGCAGGTTTACTACACAGTACTGATTTGTCTGCATCAATCAATGTCACTACGCTGATGGAGTCTGTGAAAAATACTTTTGAGCGCTTCTTAAATGGTCTGATGTGTTTGGCCACAGATTGATTTATTCTCAGTGAGAGAGAAGATAGGCAGAGGGATTGGTCTGAGGCTGGGAATGCCACAATGACATCTTCATTCCTTCAACACACTACTGGGTGTTTGCATGAGAAAGTTGGGGACAACAGCGCAGGAGGGGCCGCAGGCTGGCTGAAGAGGGGCTGCTCCAGGCTATTCATCTCAGCTGAACTTGCACTTGACTTTCCCTAGTCTGATTGATGGCTCTGTTAGCACCCCCCATCCCTCTCCATCACCCCAAAACAGCAACACAATGCTGCCAAATGCCACAGAGCCATTCAAGCACCCAAAGCCACGGCAATGTCAAAAGTGGAGGGGATAAGGGTGGAGGGAGAAGGGAGCAGGGTCACATGATTCGGGGTTTGGGGTAGACCAGTGATAGTACTCCATCTTCGCTCCCACCACTTTATAATTAGCCTTGCCCCACCCCCAAATCTCATCATCCCCCGCCACACTCTGTGGAACCATCTGCCCTCTCTCCCTGCCCCCAGCACGTTTTCCCCTTTTCACTTGAACTTGGGGGTGACTTTCCCATGCCACCCGATCACTCAAACTTCGTCTCCATCCTAGTGCCGCCAACACGCCCATCCCTTCATTCTCTTTTTTTTTTTTTGGGGGGGGGGGGTGTCTGTGTTGGGTGATTCACTGACGCAGACCCCGACCCCTCTCATACCCTGCACCCAAATACTCCCTCTCCCAGCTGTCCCCAAAAGACACAACAAAACACTCCAGTCGCACTTGAACTTGAATGCACCCAATTGTGAAATTGAGAGTTTGTCACCTTTCAGCACATCTGATGACCCCATGAAGCCATCATCATAGACTGCTGTCTAGCCTTCTGGCCCTTTCCACACTTATCACCATTCTCTTGCTCCTCAGGACATCATTACCATCTTCTATCATTCACATCCAGCTGCCTAGTTCACCTGTCTTTCTGTCCTGACTTGCTCGTGCCTGTTACATTCTCACATACAAGATTTTGAAAGTTTGCTCACCAGCATATCAACAGCACTAACTCAAGAGGCTATTTATAGACTATAAGTACACTGACATTATCCTCATCATCATTATGCTGTCAGATTTGGGGCCATGGCTCCATCACGTAACACACTTTAGTTATTTTCCAGCTTCTGCTAAGTATGAATTAAATTAAGAAGAACCAACATATCTTAGTGAGCCAGCAGAAAAGCTCCAAACAGAAACAGACACAGATAGTAATTAATTCCGCTAGTTTTTTACAAGCAGACATATATATGTAAGTCTTAAGGATTTAAAACCAATAAATGACTGATTTACGTTATTGTATGTCATGTAATGTCAGTTGAGGTTCAATCTGAAACTTGGCAACATATTCAAATATTTACATTAAAATCTAGACAAATTGATCTCCTGCAATTCCAATCTCCACAGAATTACAGACATGAAACCACCACAAGCCACAAGAACAGTTTCAGTGAACTTTGGCAAAATTCTACACTTCTCTGGAACAATCCTAGGGAGATAAACACCATTTCCCCCAAAAGGATGGTATTTAAGTTGGTGTGAATGAGAGCGCTCTCTTTGTTACATTTTGGTCCCAGGTGTTCAGCTTTGGGAACTGTGAATGCAATAGCATATGTTTACTGTACTTGCATACTCATCAAATCATTCAGTTCCCTATGGATGGAGATCGGGCATCATCCTAGAAGATACCACTTCCACCAGAAAAGAAGGTAAACAGTCAGAATAATGTTGTGTTGATACGCAATGACCTGTCTCTCTACGGGGGATGAGTCAAACTAAAGCATGCCAGCAAAATGCCCTCCATAACATAACAGAGCCTCCATATTTTCCTTCAATTTGCTATGTTCTATAGCTCAACGTCAAATAGTTTCAATGGACTGTGTTCAAATACACAACATGAAGAAGATAACTGTAAGAGAAACGTTGTCTACAAGGTGCTTGACCTAAACCTCTTAAATTTAGACATAAACTAAAAACGGCTTTAGTCGCCTCATGAGAGTGTGAGATGTAGCCAGCGAGATGACAGTTGGTCAAATGTTACTATAGAACTGGTTTAATCCAATGACTTCATCCAATTAATATGTATTTCTATTGGTTTTTGTATTGACTAAAATATCTGCACAGGCTCTCCACAATAATCTGAAGTGACACAAATCCTTTTAAAATATATGGATTCATTTACGTGATCACATTATTTTTTTCTTTTGCTGATCACATTTTGTATGAGGTTGAGCAGTATGATGATAACAATGGCTTCTTTGTTATCTTGGAGCCACTTAGTTATGCCTACAGCACCATCTGCATTCTACACTTCCACAATAGCAAGCCCATATCCACTCATAAAGCACATGGCCCTGTGTGTGACTGAGAGAGCAAGTTTGGGGATAAATTCACCTCCCATCTGGGTGTCATTAATAAGCAGAGGATTTTGGATATTCACTTGGCCAAAGCGAACCCCATCAAACTCCACCCCCATGGGTAGACAGTGACCCTAGGCCCTAAAGGTCATGAGAGAGTGGGTGCAGGGCATGGAAGAGGGAGCAGCTTGTGTTTGGTAGCTAAAGCCCAGAATGCGCCCTTTTGTTTATTGTTCCAAAAGCTGGCCGTGAACTTCAAAGTTTATGGTGTTTTTGCTTCATGCTGAAACCCCCACAAACAGATTGGGGGGCTTTTGAGTGATACAGATAGGACAAACATGGCTAAATCCCTTAATTGATAGTGTCCCTTTCTTAAGTCTGTAACATCAGGGCTAGACAAATGAAATTCTGTTGCAACATTTGAAATTGAAATGTTCTTCTTTGGGAATGACTGCTTAGGGCCTCCAGTCAGAATTTCACACTTTGATTCAAAATGATGGGTTATTATTTGGATAAATTGCATCACACAAGCACCAATAAATACACTACATATGCAGCAGCAAAGAGATAACTTGGGGTTTTGATTACATTATTAGAACAAATATAGACTTGAAACAGCCCATACAGCAAAAGAGGAAAAGTTGCTATGTATTAAGCAGGACCTCTGATATATTATGAGACAACTTCACTTTAGGACAAAAGGCAGGCCAAACGTAACCTAAACAGGTTTAAAAGAGTTTGAATTACTGGATATTGTGCTAGATCCTTAAATCTTCTTTTATGGCCCCTGGTGTAAATGTTTTATAGGCCACTGCATAGAAAGAGCAATACACCCTGCTGCCTCTTTCACACGTAACAGAGCCTCCACAGCCTCTGTGTTTCCATAGCCTCAGTAGTTGGTCACAGTATAAACACAGTGCCATGGTCTCAATAGTTTGGGACAGAGGGACTCTGTCTGTGGAGCTTTAAGTGCAAACGCAGCAGGAGAGAAGGAGCCTGCGGCAGGCCTATTGTCTCTCTAATGGGAGTTAACTCCTCGCACTGGCTGGCGGACTCCGTACCCATTCGCTGCCAGAGCAGGCACACAAACGCACAGCTCTTGCCTATTGTTTAAAGAAGGATGCTCATTAAACTGTGCAGGCCAAATGGGGAATGGGTGTGTATAAGACACAAGACCATTTCCGATTGAGGTTTGGGCTAATTTAACTGTGAGGCATGTACTTACATCCTCCTTACTACCCCCTGGGACTTAATGGGGATGGATAATTAAATTAACAAACAATTAGAGGGAGTGGGTATAACTCATTAATAGTCTCAGAGTAACTGACTGTCTTGAACTTTGATTAAAGTCTGATCTGACAGATTTGGGATATATCTTATCGGCCATTAGGATTCGCATGACTATCTTTACTAACTATGTTTCTCTGTTTTCTTTTCATTTCCTAGTTGCACCACATGAAACTACTTACAATGTTCGACATGTAACGTTTAAAAAACGTCCTCCATCATGCTTAGCCACAGGGATATCAGTCAAAACTGCCAGGTTTTTATTACAAACAAATGGTGCAAACTTTCATTCTAGAGGCACATATTCTTTGGATGTCTGCAATGCTTAATGGTCATGCTTAATGCCGTTCTGTCCTGTTACATTATATTTAAATATAAATTCTACACTGACATCTTTGTCTGTTTTTCTGTTTGACACTTCTCACAGGAGCGTTATTGCATGCTTTAAAATTGGTAATCAAATACCACTACTAAGCAGTTAGAGTCTAATCTATTATCATTTACCCAGTTTAACTAAATTTTGCACATGCTCTCTCTTGGAGAGGCAAATGACTGTTTGGATTATGATGGTGTCTGGATTTTACAGCTTCTTTCTGCATCAGAAAAAGGGTCTGTAGTGATCAAAGAAACAACTACTACTACTAATTCTGAGCCATGGACAAAACCTTTGGCAAAACATCCTGTGTGTTCTATTTGAGGCCATTCTGCACATTTTATACCATCTGCTGTACGAGGAAGCGGTTTGTTTTATAATCCCCTTCCCTTGCACTTCTCTGTGATAAAAAACTCAGCATTTGGCCGTAATGCATATTCCCAGCAGCAGATTTCCCACAGCATTGAATTAAGTTTGGCTTTAATTGGTAAACATAAGACAGACCCTGCACATGAGCATCTAAGCGGCAGATTTGGTTGATCCACAGGGCAAAGAGAATGGATGCTTTGCGCCCCTCCCTCATGTGCATTGCTGGATTGGGCCTGAGCCGCATGCTGTGTGGATCTTTTGGATTAACCTCCTGAACCAGAGGGGAGCCTTGTTGGATTAAAAGTAGCTTGGTTGTGACTCTATAGAGATGTGCGTGTGTGTGTGTGTTTGTGTGTGTTTGTGTCTTGGTCTCTGGCAGCTGCAGGGATTGCTGCCCCTTTTAATGAGATCTCAATCAGAGCAGCTATGCCCCTCCCCTGAACCTTCCCAAGTCTTATGGAGATGAGGGGTGTTGGGGTGTGCCAGAGGTCAGGGTTAAAGGTCAGTGCCACTGTCTGGTCTGTCTGTCTGCTTTGCACTGATAGCCATGAACTTGCAGCTTTAAGCCCCAAATCTGGTGCTCTGCATATTTTTAGCTTCAATCCTAAAACCTGTGTATCAGTTTTAAAAAATGTTCATTTTGTCTTACAAATATCGTCTAAATTTTTGGGGACCAAGCTAACAAAAGCTGAAGGGGTCTGTTAAACATTGAGTGACCAAATAATATTCACAGTTGTATTTAAAAAAATCAAACTTAATCAAAATCAAACCAATTTATTATTAAACCCAGTCTCTTTATATATATAAAAATAGCCATTTGTACATCAAAATCATTGCAGTTTGTTAACTAAGTAAACAAAATTATGTGAAAGTTTCTTTAAAGTCTTATAAAGATTAAATTTAAAGTTATAAAAGATCACATGTATAAAGATAAAAATTGTTTGACCCCTAATCATTTATCAGCTATTTAATTAATCTGTATGCCAGTGAATCATGCACTTAATACACACACACACACACACACACACAATTTTATCCTAATACACACACACACACACACACACACACACACAGAGAGAGAGAGAGAGAGAGAGAGAGAGAGAGAGAGAGAGAGAGAGATATACCTTAAATTACATATTAACACCTTCAATAACACACACAAATATATTTAATTACACACACATAAATCTATTTAATTACAGGTGTTACACTGCATGTATCCCTACAATTACTGATCAGCTCTCAGAGTTCTATCATTTTCAAATCCTGTTCTAATGAACATAACCTTACATCAGTAAACTGCATCATAATTTCATGTTTACTACAGAATCTTGGCACTAGTTTATTCTGTATTTATAAAGCACAGTCATTTAACATGAGTTAATAGATGGGCCAAGAGAAACCAATATAACAGCATTAGACCTATAAGACATATCAAGCTGGCCATAAACAACTAAAATCCAGACCATACAATGTAAAAATATAGAAATATTCACAATAAAATATTTGCAACAATAATCTAGATGATGTAATACATTGTAATAGTCTAAATACTAGAATAATTACGGCAGCAGCGGTCAACTAAAATACATGTAGACGATATTAAAGCTATTAATGTCTTGTATGATTTAGGTCATAACTGTTATAAATGATATCGTATATTGTGAGTTGAAACTGAAAGCAAATGTTAATTGCTGAAATGAAATAAAACACACAAAAAAGTAAAAATAAAAATTGGCATTGTTGGCACCAAATTCTGGCCATCTGTGTGCCTGAGCACAATTAATGATTAGCAGACAAGCCTATGTCCAGTTTTGGTTTTGGTGAGCCTGACAAAATCCAGGGTTTTTTTGTGTGTGAATAAATTATGAAGAACAAAATCAGAGCATAAACTGCAGCAGTCTGAATTCTGAATTTTACAACTTATTACTTTTATTGGCTGAAATGCAAGACACATGTTCACTAAGCTGGATTCACATTTGTGAAAGAATGTTGTGAAAGAATAGAATATTAATCACTATTACTATCACTATATTTAACTACAAATATCTGATCATGTCATAAGGTCTGTTATATGCTCCCATGGGCTTTCTGGGTCTATTTTTGTACATGACTCATAATGGCACTGGAGCTGTAATAGTCATTCATATGAAGTCTTATTTGAGTGTAAAGTCTTAGTTGAAAGTAAAAGCAGATGTTAAATGTTGTATAAGAATGAAATAAAAAACAGATCATGGGTGGAGAATCAACTATAGTGAACTTATAACAGTTATAACAGTTTATACCATGCCCTGTCACTCATCACTTATAACAACTTATAACTATAAACAACAACAACAACAACAACAACATGATGATGTTTAGGTTGATTTCATTGCATCCAGCATTAAATGCAATATCAATATAATGTGGCATTTTATGAAAAAAAAATCATACTTTATAACAGGAAAAGAAGCAAAGACACAGAAATAGGCTGTTTAGGTAAATAAATTGTTATTATAAATAAATAATGATAAACAATTTTTACCTGGTAATGTTAGCAACACCAGCAGCAGCGACACAACACTCATGGTCATGGTATGGTAGTAGTCCATCCTGAGCATCATTGTACACTCCAGATGATGAACAGATCTTTCATTTATCCTCAAGTCACTTTTTTATTATTATTATTTTTTTTTAAAACGTCTTTTATAAAAATACGAGGAAGAAAAAGAGACAACCAGTAATAGTATCCTTCTGGTGGAAAAGTGTCTACAATATCATGTTGATGTGCATAAAGCGCACAAAGCCGTGTGTGTGTGTGTATGTGTGTGTATGTGTGTGTATCTGCAGACTGAGCGCAGCTCTGTGCGTTTACACACGCACTACACTCATGCGCTGCTCAGTCCTAGCAAACAAACGGGACAGAGACGAGCCACAGAGAGCAACCAATCACAATACAGGGGGCGGGGCTTTCAACACGCACCGCTTCTAAAAACTGAAGGAACGCGCGCGCTCTTATTGAAGGGTTACAGGAACAGGCACGGTATCTCTTGGTCACGTGATCACCTGAGGTGAGATACATATAGGTAGAAGAAAGAAAAACTGACTATATAGGCTGATGTTGAGTCAGTGTGAAAGGTACTAAATGTACTAAAGGTACTATAGGGTGCAATTAAAAAAAAAGACATCTTTTGGACCTATGCGCAACTTACATTTAATGTAAGCATTATATAAAACAGCAGATTGACTCTCTGTATTCTCTTCTCTACTCTCTCACCACCTCCCATTTGGATGAGCTACACCAGATATCAGTGAGGCACCAGGAGATATCAGGGGCCCCTGATTTCTAATTCCTCCTTCAGGATGGAGGATGGGTTCCTTTATGAGTCTGGTACCACTCAAGGTTTCTTCCTCTTGTCATCTCAGGGAGTTTTTCCCTGCCACTGTGGACACCGGCTTACCTATCAGGGATTAAAATTCTATAAATGTGCAACCCATTATGTTATTTCTGTAAAGCTGCTTTGGGACAATATCCATCGTTAAAAACACTATACAAATAAAATTGAATTGAACCTTCAGTGACCTATTATAAAACTAATAAAAGGCTACACCACATCCACATTACCAGGTACATCAAACATAATAAAGATAAAGAAGATGTAGCCTTAATGCCTCAGTACCAAGAAAAAAAAAAAATCACAGTCTGGTACCTTCATTCCTGAAGGTGTAGCCTTTGCATAACTGTGATATAAAAGTGGGATTTGTGAACACAGTCAGGGGGTCTCTGATTTATTTACTTAGGTACTGCAGTAAAACCCACCATTATTAAAAATGATCGTTATTCATTTATGGTTTCATAAGGCTACCTATTCATCCTAACCCCAATAATCCAAATAGGGCTATAAATAGGGCAAAATCGAACAGGGCTATGAATAATGTCAGCTAATATAATGCAGTCAGTCAGTCAGTCAGTCATTATCTTATCCACGCAGTCCGTCTGTGTTTTGCGATTTGTCCAGAGCCCACCCAGAACGACTGGGTGCAAGGCAGGAAAGCCACCAATTGATCACAGAGTACCACACACTCCCATTCACTCATACACTCAGACCTAGGGACAATTTAGCACATCCAATTTCGCCTACCATGTGTTTTTATTTTGGGAGGTGAGAGGAAATCAGAGCACCCAGCGAAAACCCAGGTGGACATGGAGTGAACACACCAAATTCCTTGCAGACAAAGACAGAGACAGCATGAGGATTTAACCCATAACCCCAGAACTCTGGTGATGTGTGACACACACAAACTACCTGCGGCGCCACCCTGCTGCCCCTAACGCATTCATGTTTCATGCAAAATTTCAATGAAAAGCTGTAAAGAACACTCAACTAATACTGGATAGGGTCAATTGTTCATGGTATGGATTCCATAAGGCAAATGGAAACATTTCTTCCTGAGATGATTGAGATGCAAACATGACTGCAATCCCTGCAGATTTTTTCAGTTGCACTTTCATGCTGTGAATCTCACATTTTACCACACCCCTAAATCTGTCCTACTGGACTGAGATCCAGTGAACAGGAACAACACTGAAGAACATTGAGCTCATTGTCATGTTCTTGAGACCAGTTTGAGATGACTTTTTCTTTGTGACTTGGTCCATTATAATGCAGTCAAAGGTGGTAAATGATGCCGATAAAGGGATGCACATGGTCAGCAACAATACTCAAACAAAAGTCTTTGGCATTCAAGTGATGATTGCTTGGTATTAATGAAAGGAAATCATTCCCCACACCATTACACCACCTCCACCAGCCTGGACTGTTGACACAAAGCAGAGTTGGTCTGTGGATTCTTGCTCTTGGCACTGAATTCTGGACATCTGTGTGCCTCAGCATAAATCATGATCATCAGACCAGCCTAGGTTTTTTTTTTTTTACTTTTCAACTGACATTCAGCTGTGTGTGAACAAATTATGGCAGTCAAAATAAACTACGGCAGTCTGAATTCTGTTACAAGTTTCACTACCTATTACTTTCTTTGGCTGCAGTGTAAGACTCATGCTCACTAAGCTTGAGAAAATAGAAAGAATATTAATCAGTATTACTATCACTATATTTAACTACAATTCTCATAATGTCATAAGGTCTGTTATATGCTCCCACAGGCTATTTGGGTCTATTTTAGTAGAAGTCTTACAATGACACTGGTGCTGTTGTAACAGTCATTCAAATAAAGTCTTATTGACAGACATTATGATGTAAGCCTCTTGGATATCCATGCTATTACTGTGACCAGGGAGAGAATTGCTTAAGGGAATGCAAGAGCTATGTCTCATAATCATAATCAATAATTAATAAAATGACCAGGGACTATGCGAAGGTTATAGCACATGGTTACTACAGTTTTACTTACAGATGTGGTCCATCAGTAGTGCATAGAAAAGGTTTTATTTTCTTGCACATAATATTTAATTATTATTATTGGGATTCATCAAATTATTCATAATGACCATGTGTATGCATGTCTCTTCCCATTTAAATACAACTTGCCCACTCAGAAAAATACTTTGATTTTTACCATGCCCTAGTCTCCTTCCTACCATACTACCATTAAACCATTAGCCAGGTTTTTATATCACACTGAAGTTTACTGTAACTGATCTGCCGGCTTACCACAGCCATAACACTCCACTAGTCACCATTAAACAATCCAGCACAGTTTACCTGTTAGTCCCACTACAATCTTTACATACATGGAAGTCGCTTGTCTAATGACTCTTCTCTGTTCTGGCCCCAAGGTGGTGGAATGAACTACCCATTTGATGTCCGTACAACAGAGTCACTTACAGTCTTTAAACGCCGGCTAAAAACTCACCTGTTCTGCCAGCACTCAACTGAAAAATAAATGTTTGTGAACTCTTTGTCTCTTTTATTCAGTTTTGTGACTATTTTGGTTATTGTCGTCTTCTCTCTGCAGGTTGACTAGTGTAGAAAGT
>JAOVVF010000044.1:22904827-22918268 GCA_028565595.1 Duopalatinus emarginatus
CTTTACTAGTTTCAGATACTCCAAGAATTTAACTAAGCACTCTTGTAAGTCGCTCTGGATAAGGGTGTCTGCCAAATACCGTAAATGTAAATGTAAATGTAATGACCACACACAGTCAGGTGGAAAAACTTTCCAGTAGTAAGGTTAATCTTTCCTTGTACCCTAAAGCAGACAATTAGACACAATTAAAAAATCTAGTAAAATATAGGAGTCATGAATTTAACTCAGTGCTCTAATTCTGCCAAATAAATGACTTAAAATAACACACTCAACAATATTGTTGCCAAACTGTAGGAAAAGCCCAGGATTAGCAAAGCCAAATTGGCTCTCCTGGTTGAGAAGTAAGCTAAGAAAACCACCTCAAAGCTCGTGTTGTTGGAGCCTGTGTGCTGCCCAGCATGACAGCAAAGCCAATTAACAGGCATTAACATACGCAGTGGGGTGTCCAATACACACACACACACAATAAAAAAGGCCCTTAAAGCAAAACAAGGGGCCGGCAGTGTGTTTTTTTCATTGGGTGTTCTTTGGTTCTCCCTAAAAGACATGCAAAAGAGACCTAATTAGGATTAGGTCTGAGCTACATGGACCCATACTCTACACTGCAGTCTATAACAACATGGAAAGAGTTTGGCTATAGAGAAGCAAAGGCAAAAACAGCATCATTCATACAAAGGTCCGTGAAAGTATCTCCATCAGAACTACCCAGTGGTTCAGTTTAAACATCAATAGCTAAATTTGCCAGAAGAGGAGAAGGTGTTCCTATCAGTCAGACGCACCATGAGACACTCACATGGTCAAATTTAAGTTCTACGGAAAAATGCTCCACATGTCTTTATTTTTATGCTAAAAGAACATTAGTGACAAAAATTTAAAGAAAATTATTTATAAGAAATTATTTATTTGCAGATTACAGTATTGCTTGCCTAGAACAATTGGCCAAATGTTGTAGAGACTTCAAGTTGCTTCTGAGATGATAGACAAAAAGAAGGCAAAACAACCAAACTGGTGCTAAACAATAACAGATTAAAACAAACCCTGTTAACAAATGGCAGAAAATCTTCAAATTACTAATGTTTTTCCCATCAGCTTGATAGTAACCTATTGAGATCTAGGTGAGAAATGTAGTGCAGAGTGAAACTGATACAGAAATAAAGCTTGTTTTCCTCAACTATGGAAATGTACAGTCATTTTATTTGTACTGCTTTTTATTGCTGCATTTGTTATGCTGTACCTGAACTGTTTGCCCATTCATTCATCTTCAGGGACTGCTTTATACTAAGTCAGGGGTAAACTCAATCAAGAGAGCACAAGTTCAGGTGCATATACACCAGGAATATGACACTGGGTCACACACATTCACACATAGGGGCAATTTCGTAGTTATTTGTAGTTATTTACCTGTGGAGTGAAACAAACATTAATGATCACACATACTAGGGGGCAGTAAGCACACTTGTCCAGAGCAGTGGGCAACACTATCCACAGTGCCCAGAGAGCAGTTTGGGGTTAGGTGGCTTGCTCAAGGGCACTTCAGTCATGCCTTGTTGGTACAGAGGATCAAACCAGCAACCATCTAGTCATAGAGTTCCCTAACATTATAGTTACAGGCACACTTTTGGGAGGTGGGAGGAAACCGGAAGAAAATCCATGCAGACATGGAGTGATTATGCACATTAACTCCAGGGCACCCAGGGTAGCTATGAAGCTGAAATGCTACCTGTGGTGGTATGTAGCTTCTGAATTTATATCTGATAAACAATAAGCTACTTCAGGCTGTTTTATATAGAAAAATACAATCATCTAGGCTTAGTGTGAACAGGGGATTTAAACTGTATTAGTTTGTTGATTATTAATAATATAGCTAAACCAGTATACACATAGTTCCGTTAATGTTTAGGACATTTGCAAACCTTTCAGGCAGATTTATTATGAAGCAATAAAATTATAACAATTCTTATGATTGTAATGCAGCCAGGTTGATAAGTGTCCAGCATGCTGTGTGTGATGGGACGCTCTATTGGTTCTCCATGGTTGAACTGTGGGGGCAGTAGTAGTGCTGTACTACCTGCTGTGATCTGCTCACAGTCAGTCAGGCAGCCCAGCTTTATCCTATTAGTCATAGAGAACCCTACTGGTATCACATGGTGATGATCACAGGGACTTAATCTGCTCCTGATGGAAGTTTACACCCACCTTAAACACTACTTACAGCTCACTTACACACACATACATACATGAATACGTCACTCACCGCTCTACCGCACACACATGACATCCACCCACGCCTACTCACACTCAAACTGTTGACTCTTTTGTGTCTGTGTGAATGAGCCAGGCAGGGGACAGGAGTATGGAACCTGCAGGCTAAAGTGAAACAGTGAATGATTTCTTTTTTTTTTTCAACATTATTAAATCCTGTTTTTTTGTACAGCTGCTAGAGGACATGCAAACTTGTATGCAGCGTTTGCAGTTAGGGGCATCACTGTCAGGGAACAGTGGAAATGACTACCTCTAGGTAGAGGGGCCTTAAGGGGCTTAACTAAAAAGCATTTTCAAAAGATGGAAAGGGGCCCACAGACTGCATTTGCACAAGGCATGGAAATCTGTGGAACGTTCCTGTATATAGAACAATTCAGAAATCTGAACACATTAAATACACTAATGCCTTCCAGTGTAGGTGTTGGACAGTATTTACAATCAAACATATTCAGTCGGACATTATATATACTATACATACTGGTAAGTATTCTATTTTCTGCTTGCTGGAATTATTCTTTTCTTATTTCATTTTTGTTTTTCGTCTGTCAGCAAGAGAAAACACAGAGTCAGAGTCCTCATAAATGATCATTTAAAGCAGATTCCTACTGAGTTAGTCAGCATATGTGAAATAACACACACACTTCTTCACTAAGCAGGAGTGTTATTCTTTATAAATAGCAGCAGAGTCAAGATTCTCAAAGTAGACTCTGGAGATTTAGATCATAATTGTACCAAAATTGTTACTTTTTTTGGTTTAAATATTACTGTTTATTATACATATAATAAATATGCTCAATAAATATGCATATTAAATTTAACCCAACTGTAAATGAATTGATAAATAATGATAATACAGTGTAAATAAAATGATGATTAGTGCTAACAGAATTAATGGAACTACTAACGGAACTGCTAACGGTCTGTTGTTTGTCATTACGAAAAATAAAGATTAACAGAAAACAGTGGCTGTTTTTCTATACATATATTTACATTTTAAAATACATTAAAAAACAGCCCTGTTCAACTAGTATAAATTAGATTTTGTATGTGAATTTTTCCCTTTCTGTTGCAATTCCTTCCTATGAAAAAAAAAATGCATCATTAATTAATTAGCCTGTCCGAGATTGGAGGAAATAGCCATTTTTATAGAAAAACCTGTGCATTTGTCCAATCGTCTACTCAGCCAGTCTTCTGGCAGCAGTGCAGTGAATAAAATCAGGTCAAGAGCTGTCAAAATTAGAAGAGCGTTTAGAATTGGGAAAATTTTGGGCACTGTGGCAGTCATATGGATGCTGAGACTGGAGTGTTACTATAAGCGCTGCTCTCCCTGAATTTTCACACCCCACAGTCACCTCTATAGTGTTTATTCAGAATGGCACAAAAATCCAGTAAATGGGCAGAAACACCTTGTTGATAATAGAGGTCAGAGAAAATGTCATACCAGTTAGAGTTAACATAAATGACCACACTTTACAACTGTGGTGAGCAGAAATGCATCAAACACCCCAAACCTTGAAGAAGACAGGGTACAGCAGAAGACAATTTCTGTAACCCAGAACTGGAACCCAATGTTATGTGATACAATCACGTCAACATGGACCAGAATCTCAAAGGAATGTTTTCAACATGTTGTAGAATCCATGCTATGAAGAAATAAGGTTGTGGAAGTGAGAGGTGCTACCCAGTATTAACATGGTGGTTTCACATGAAATGGTTGGTGAGTGTATTTCTTCTGCCACTGACTGCCACACAACCCTACAGCATGTTAAAACCATCATGCTTATCAACATTAGGCTTTGTAGACCAAAACTCGACCACTCGACTTCAAAGAAAATTTGACTTGACAGATGAGATTGCAGATGATGTTTCTTCCAGATGCAGAATGGTTTGTGCAAGCAACACTGCTCAGCAGACCACCACATCATCACTTCTCCATCTGACGTTTTCCTACAAAAATGTGCAACATAGGAGGTCAACAGATTTCCATCTTTTATATAATTTATCCATGAGCTTAATTAGGTTGGTCTCAGTTTTATATGTACTAAATAAACTTCACATAGTAAAACTTTTCTATGTGACTGATAAATTCAAACCCATGTTGACTACTTTGAGACCCAGTTATACTAGTAAGCTTACTGAAGTTTCTGTGAACAGCCGAGTTCAACTGTGCGTTTAAGTTTGAAGACGAATCACTCCGGTCTGCTGATAATAAAAGTTGTCCAACAGAGAGACATAAATTAGCCATGCCACCATGGAGTGGTTATTACACTCGACCTGGTAACACTCCATGTCATTTTGTGCAATAACTACACATGGATACACTGGCGGCTTTCCAACAATGCTGTCATTTATACGCCCCCACAATCACAGCCTTTACTGGCTGTCTAGGAACACACAACTATGTCTATTTTCTACACTTTGCTTCGGGAGGAATAAAATAATACTTAAAAAGTATATACATATAGTATATGTATTTTAGCTGAAATGTTTCGTTTGGAAGAGGATGCTGTAATCCAGACAAGATGAACAATATATTATAGAGAGGAGAATAAAAAAAATCTAGAGGGTCTCTTGTAAAACTATTTTTCCTTAAACATTATGCTAAGCTGTGTTATTTTGGTTTTTATTCCAGTCAATGTTCATTTACGCCTCAGACTTTTTCCTGATACTGCTATATACAATGAAGTGCCAGAAAAACTGGTACAACATTTTAATAATTGGTAGGTCCCCCACAGGGAATGGTCTCCATGAGCTTGTGGAAATATTCTGTAGGTAATGAACACCATTCTGTTGAATTCTGAGGTGTAGGATTTCTGTTCCACAGCGTGTTGCATGGCATTCCATATATGTTCAATAACGATGAGATCTGGTGACTTGGGTGAAAATGACAAAATCCTAAATCGGCACATTGTCCTGTTGGAAGAGGCCAAACCCATCAGAAAAAATGCAGGACATGAACAAGTGTAACTCATCAGAAAGAAGACACACAGAGTTCACCTGTCGGAGACGTTTGTAGATGTACCACAAGTCCCATGGAATGGCTAAACAAACCCTATAACATTACTGAGCCCCCGCCAAGCTTTACCAGTTTTTAACAGTCTGTACCAGTTCTGTTGAACTTCAGTCTATATCCTCTTTATAGATAACTGCAATTCTTGCTAAACATAAGTGTTACATAACAGTAATGTAGGATGCTGTTACGCCATGGTCAAACCAATCCACTATTTCAACAATGAAACAAAAAGTCATGAGTTTGTTTGACTTTTTTTTTTTTTTACATTAAAAGAAAATTCACAACAGAAGTCACATCTATATAAATTACTACAGCAAACACAAACATTTTTAAATATAGCTCTGCAAACATATGTTTTCCATTCAATTTTAAAAAATAAAAACTTTCCTAACTCTGATTTCCTCATGTTGCAGTCAGATGCATTAAAATACAGTGAAATCATCTCAGACCTTTTTTTTTAATAGAACTCCCTTTGGCATGCTGCCCCCTGCTGGTCATCTTTATACAACACGGCACAACAAAATGGGCAAGAAAGAGGACTTCATTCCTGAACACGAACATATCTTTGACACGCTCAACCATTCATTCTTTCTTTCTATTTAGAAAAAACCTGTAGCTAATTACTAACAGTAATGTCAGTGCAGATTTCTGTCCTAAGACTAAACATTACACCACATATTTCTACCATCATGACCTTCCTATACTGAAATGATTAAAGTTCTATTAATCACAGCTGTCATCTCTATTTTTAAAAGATTCAGAGCAACATGTAATCACATTCACAAACGCTCTTCATTATAAGGTAACTTGTCGCACACAGAAACATATTTGCGCGTCTCCGCTTTAAACATACATGACAAGTAAAAGTGTTGTGACTCCTAAATGACACCACAGACAAAAGAGAACAAGCACGGGACATAAGTGAAAAATTAAGATAGAGGAGGTAAAGGACATTGTGAAGGCCATAGTCACATTATAAGGCTGAACTCTGCAATATAGATTGGCAAAACAGCTTGTCTAAGGACATTCAGATTACCGATATTGCTAAATGATCACAAGCCACAGTGATGGATGAGAATTCAGACAGCCTTAGCACACTATCTATCTATCGCCAAGTACCAAAGTGCATGTTCGTGTGAAACATTGCACCAACAGACTGCTCTCAGATCAGCATGAGCAGAGAGAAGCAGTGATGCCAGGACACCCCTTCACAACAGACTCCCAGAGTGAAAGAATAATAATAATAATAAGGGTGTCAGGGAGAAGGATTCATCCTCATTCACACTGTTAGGAGTGTTAGCTCGCTGATGCTAAATTAGCTGCAGGTCAGTCTGATCATGCTGTAAGGATTTAACATGGGTTTAGTAAGATGTGTTTTTGACAACGGGATTAAAACAGTTGTACACAGTGCTTGGGGGTTGAGCTAGGTGCATATGTGAAAAACATTTCGCAAAAGGCAGAAAGGGCTGAAGAAACACACACACACGGCTGTTCAGTGGTCCAGCAAAAGTAAAACATTAAAACATAATGTAGGTAGGGATGTGGGTTAGCAGGACTCTATAACCAGGGAGGATGTTGGGAAACGAATTGAAGGCGTCACACCTGTAGCACATCCTCCATAAACCACCGTCCGGCTGCCACCGCTAAACCACATCCCTACCTCCTACATACAACATTTCCCATTTTCCCTTTTTTCCATGTAATCCCTTCTTGCAGAAAATATTGGGTACAATCAGTCCAGATCCAACTCCCTCTCCCTGGGCTCAGTATGTTTCAGGCTGGATAACTCTGTTTTTCTGTGTTGTGCAGCTTCTTGTAGGGTTAATAGGAGAGGTAGGGTTAGGTTTAAACATAGGGGAAATGGAAATCTAAGGCTCTTTTTTTGGATGACTGAAAGCTGAACAGCAAGGTTCATACATATATATACACACATGTTTAAAATAATAAAGTCAGACTGCAAACAAGTAAAACAAAACAACAAAACAGAACGAAAAGGAGGTAAAATTCCAATAGATAGTCTTTTGGTTATGCGTCTTCAGCAGGGCACCATTCCTAATGTTCATATACTCCAGTCAATTGCACTGTACCCAGCTGTTCAGTCTTCAGTGCTTTTTTGGGGGTTTCCCATCACCATATACAAATCACATCTCTGCTCCTGTTTTCAGAAGAGCTGAATGTCCTCCACATCCCAGAGTCGGTCTGTACCACACTGTAGCCTCCATCAGGAGTCTTTCCTCATCTACAGTGGCCATCAGTCTGATGTTTTAGCCCAGTGTTTGATAGATCTTGTGTACTGAGAGTTCCTCTGTCACAGCCTATTCACTAGAGGCACAGCTAACCAGAAGTAGCAGAAGTCAATAAGACTTAACATAGAGAGATGCTATAAGAAAGCTGAACTTAAAGGGTTTTTTGAACAGAGGCTGTCTGGTAAGCTACACACACACACACACACACACACACACACACACACACACACACACACACACACAATTAGAGAATGTGCACTTCTAAGAAGTAATGGGATGATGAGGTCTTAACTGTAAAACAAATGGTACATATTAGGATGCTGGTATAATGATCTGCTGAATGCATAGATCAGAATGTCACTGAAGCATGAGTGCAGTGTCTGAGTGTCTGGTTTAGTTACTTGGCAAAGTGAAGACGGCTCAGCGATGAATTTCTGTACTACAAATCGAAAGATCTAGCAAAAATGAACAAGATTCTGGGCCAAAATGAGTTGTTATCTCACCCTGTGAGTTCTACTGTGAGTACCATGTGCCTAAAGCTGCAGAGCGACAGGAGAAAAAGGGCTTCAGAACAACGGTCCACTGACAGTTACACGGAGATGTGTGAGACTCGATGAAATAAAGGCCATGTTAGGACTGACTTTGGGGGGGATAACCGCAGGAGGCAGCCACTGACAGAGAGAGAGGAGTGTCTCAGCTATCGAGTGCGAGTGTGTGTGTCGACCCTCAGCAATCCAGGGGCATTAGGAAACATCGTCTGCAGTCCACGGCTTTAGGGCTGGGTGGCTGCGCTCTCTTCCTCCTCAGCTCCTCTCTGCCGAGGGAACTACTCAGTCTGGCATAGGCAGCCTTGTACCTTTTGTCAAAAGTAACTACAGTGGAGAGAGACATGATCAACATGACAGAAGTAGAAAGTGACCAGAAATGCTTCTGTTCATTGATGTTAGTCTACTTACAAGCATGGTCTTTGCCCATAGCAGCCAAAGTAAGAAACAGAAATTCCCTGTACAAACTCCTGTGAAGAGGAAAGACAAGTTAGTGAGGATGTGTTTGTTAGGGCAACTTTAAAGGGTGCATCTAAAGTCTTATCACAGTCTTATTCTCCATAATAATAATTAAAAAAATATATATATAAGGCCTATAGGTATTGTGCAGCATAGTCTGTTAATCAAGCTTTTTCTTAAATGACGGATGACAGTGCACTGGTATAAGGGTTAATTTTCTAGCTTTTGCATACTATGATCCACATATTTGCTCTCATCATAATGTATTCCTCACCTCTGTATCCGAGGCGTGCCTGGCTGCTTGCCGACGGTGTCCAGGAAGAACGTGATGGCCTTGTGTACCTCATTCATACCGACACAGCGCAGGATTTCCTCCAGAAAATCGATGGTGAAGGGATGGTTGTGTCTGCGCCATGCATAGTTACGTATCGGCACTCGCTCTGACGCAGAAAAGGTAGAAACACGTTTGCAGAGAGTCAAGATTTTATCTTATTTTAACAAGGCTTAAAGCTCTGTTTCACACTCATGAGCTTGAAAGAATGATATGAGCGTTTATTTTTGATTACAGAAATGAACTGATAGGAGATGTGTGGTGCAACAAAAGGCTGTAACATTTGCAATCCGCTAGTGCTTTGACTCAAAAGCTGGTGCTTCTGTTCATTTCCATTTATAGGCACAATTGCTATCTTACTGACGTCGCATACGGGCTTTTAAATCTTGTCCCATTTTGGAGAACCCAGTTTTGTGGCTGTAAACTATTTATGATACTGCACTTCAATAAAAATAGGCTACTTTGTACAACGTACTAAATTGCTTCACAAAAAGCTATAAACTGGACACTGGCCTCTCCAAATGCTACGTATCTATCTAGCCTACAAAACGGCACTTTGTCTGCATGAATGCAACTCTTCTTACTGTGTATTCGCCAGACCACATAGAGAGGCGGCCAGTAATCCGTATCAGGCGTCAAAGTGTCCCACTGTAGCCTCACCCTTACTGAAGTACTCTCAGGGCTCTGGAACACATCAAATTTAAACAATGATGTCCACTTTCATGTTGCCGAAAAACCGTGTAATAGCCTGTATAAACGGCTGCGTATGTTCCTGGTACCTGTGAAATCTGTGAAGCTAGCGGAGAGGCCCGCACCAGTTGTAGCAGGTTGCTAGGGAGGCCAAGGCGAGAGAAGTACCACACCAGATTCCAGAAAAGGATGGAGTGGCTGTCCAGTAACTGAACCTGAGAGAGTACACTCTCTCCCTCATTCTCCAAAAGACTTTCCAGTTCCTTACGCAGGACCAGAGGGCTCAGGTACGCCACTGTCACCTGAGGGGTGCCGCCCAAAGATGAGCTCTAAACATATGCAAGCAATTACACAGAGTCAATCAATTGTAATACACTTGCTGAAACAGAAATTTGGAAAAGAGCAGATAAAGCAGTCTTACTAGAGTATTACTGCTATTCTCAGAGTACGTGCTGGTCTCTGAACTGGAGTCATGCTCGTTCACGCCGTTATACAGATGTTGCAGGAAACCATCATGACCACTAGGGGGTCTCACTGCACTCTCCACCTCATCCTCCATGTTCAAGTTATTGCGATACTGACTGCTTTCACGTGAAATGAACATGGTCACACACATATACAGAAAAAAAGAGATCAGAAAAATCTCAATGTGTCATTTTATTTCTGTACGACAACACTAAAAACTGCATATATAATTTTATATTTATCTGTTGTATGAAGCATGTTTTTAATAATCTGCTGGTTTATTCCTGACATTTTAGTCGCTATGGATACAGTCATCACATTTAAAATTCTGAATTCTAAAAGCAACACGATTTCCAAAACAGAGCTGGTATTATCAGGATGCGTCACCTGCTGACAGGCCCAAGGTCACAGATCTCTGCATTAAGCAGTGGTACGAAGGTTCCTGAGCAAAAAGGGCAGGTGGAGTTAAGATTGGAGTCATCGGATGTCCAGCCTGCCATGATCTCCTCATCATACACCAACGAGTTACAGCTCCGGCAAAGAGTACAGCTCGACATCGACACCTAGGTAAAAAAAAGAACAGCT
The DNA here is from genome assembly GCA_028565595.1 of Duopalatinus emarginatus. Lineage (NCBI taxonomy): Eukaryota > Metazoa > Chordata > Actinopteri > Siluriformes > Pimelodidae > Duopalatinus > Duopalatinus emarginatus. Next base: position 22,915,424 of record JAOVVF010000044.1, read on the forward strand.
TTGTTTTCTATAATGCTATCAAGCACAACCATGATTATTGTTCAAACTGTACTCGAATTTAAACATTTGCTTCAGTTTTTTAATGGTAAACTGTTTGTGTGTGAAACATAACAACATGGTGACAGTTGTGGTTATGTCAGTTCAGCACATGAGTCAGACGTTTCACAAACCAAGTATAAAAGAAAGGGAGGGGAAAAAAAGAGGGAAGTTTCACATAAAACCTAGGGGTTTTCTCTTCTGTGAAATCACCTCAAGCCCCGCCCCTTCCTGTGCAGAATCCCATGACTTCCTGAGTGAAAAACCAGAATTTGGAGGGTCTGTCAGGTCAATGTCACTACCTACAGACAATGAGCTCTGCAAAAAGCAAAAGCAAATGGCAGTCAGTGCATCTACATGCTTATGTTACAATGTTTACACTTTTCTACTATATATTGTGATGTGACTAATGCAGTCAAGCTACTTCTGACCTCTGATGTGGCATTGTAGAGCCGCTCTTTGGCTTTTAGCAGCGTCTCAGCCATCTGGGATTTGCGAGACTGCCTCTGTTCGGATGATTTGCGTGATGGACCGTTAGTGGCAGGCCGCCGTTCGTCTACACTGGCTGCACGACGGGATGAGTTCCTGTGACGCGTGGGTGTGAGAAGCTGCTGCAGTTTCCCTGCCAGTCCACGACTTGGGGACAACACATTATTGTAGTTCTCATCTACTGCCTTTCGATTCAGTGTTTCACGCTGCTCTACAGGTCTGGCAGATAAGAAAGCCAATGAGAAATATATAACAAGATATATGTCATATATATATATATATATATATATATATATATATATATAAATATTCTAATGTAAAAAACTAGGATCTTAAGAGTTTATAGTTAAGCCTATTTCCCCATCTGCACATACCTGCCATCTCTCTCACTTGGCTGGAACCTGCAGTCTGTCTCTGGCTCTGCACAGTCCTGGTAAAAGGTGGACAAGCAGACATCGCTCCGTCGAACTCTAACATGGTCATCAGGAGGAACTGGAGACGGTGTAGCCATATCCCGAGGACCAATGGGAGGTTTGCGGGAGGTGGGGTCATCAGTGCCTTTGTTTTGTAGCACTGCTTTCTTAGATAATTTAGATTCTGTGAGGGCAGAAATGCAATCATGTCGGTTTAATTAGATTATAGTCGGCCAGCTACAGACAGCGTAAATGCATTCTTTTTCTATTACATATTATATAAACATCCTGCTTACATAAAATGTACTTTTTAAATAATACACATATCAGTCATTGGCAGGAGTAGAATTGGCAGGTGTAGAATAATACTCATTTAATGCTGATCATAAAAGCTGAGATTACTCAGAAAATTCACAGCTACAACTAGTCAAACGATTTGTACAGCCACGGTTGTCTACATTTCTGCCCGTCAATAGGTTAGAATCATGAACTTTTTTTATATGCAATGTTGTCCTGATATATAATTGGATGGATTCTGACTTGATATAAAATATTACCATGTGCATGATCACAAGATGGACCCATCATTTTTGTTGCAAATTCATAGAACACTTGGAAAAGTAGCAATCTGCATCTCTTTGTGAAGCTGAACACAAAGCAGTAATACTAAAATATGTGGCTGTCACTTACTGTCAGGTCGCATACTGCTTAGACTGTTGCTTTTAGTGATGGGACCAGTCAAAGATTCATGGCTTGAACTTTCACTCAAACCGCTCCAACTGGTCTGGCGTACGAGAGTGGAGTGTGGGTGAAGATTACAGTTGGAGTTACCTACAACACAGAAAAGAATCTGAAGCTCGGTTATGACCACAGATATACTACATCTAGAGGAGCGAAACTGCTTGAAACACACAAACCTTGTTTTGAGCTAACAGAGTCTCTCTTTTGCCGGTGTTTGATTGGCTGCCTAAACTGCGCCACAGCCAAAAGAACATTGCGAAGCTTAGCCCATAGAAGGCGGCCTCCCTGATTGGTGGATGGCCACTTGCTCTCCAGCACAGCCTGCAAACAAAGGTGAATAAGTGTTATGGAATATTTTGTAAACATTTTGTCATTTTTATATAAAACAATTTTTGATCATTTTCTTTCTAATTATTCATCTTAGATGTGTGTTTCTACTTCTGTTTTTATAGCTATCTTTTACTTGATTTTATTTTATTGTAGTTACTTATGTGTACCGCGTATGACTGTGTATGTGACAAATAAAACTTTAAAACCTGGAACTTGAAACTTGAATAAAGGGAAACAGATGGAAATGGATTTCATCTACTCAACATATTTAAACACAAATTCAGATTAAAGGTCACTGGTACGTCATCAGTATTCTTTTCGTCTTTTATGGATGACTAACCTTATTGTAGTACCCGTAGGTGATGGTGTTAGGAGTGATTCCTGCTTTCTTCATCTCCAGCAGAACCCTGACAGCAAGCACAGGCTGTCCGTACAGCCCACACAGCTGCATTAGGATCCTGTAGCACACCTTCAACACACATAGAACGCTGATTAAGTCGACATTTACAAGAAAGTAATAATCTTAAATAAGTCTTATTAACTTGACAAGCATGTACCAAAATTTAAACATATCTCTCTGTAGAGAGAATGAAATAAAACACCTAGATATTCAAACCTGATTAATATTGGAAGCCTAGGCGTAGTTGCTGGGGTGACTGTTAAGCACATTTTTATAGACTATTATTCTACACCTATTATAATTTACCCAAACGCTTTTGCAAAGTAAACTCTTGATCGGTATATGATGTTGTCTAACGTAAGCCCTCTGGGTTTTTTGCCTCTCCCTGCACAGTAGATTATTTGCTATCTTTGTAATTTGTATCGTTTTATATATA
>JAOVVF010000044.1:22918420-22929471 GCA_028565595.1 Duopalatinus emarginatus
ATATATATATATATATATACACACATACATATTTTGGTACAAAAGAGGACCTCAGACGTAACTCCAGACTTATGAGACGTCCACACCCAGGGTGGACGGTGAGGAAAACAGGTGTGTCTCAGTTATAAGTGATTCTAAACCTAGACTTCAGCTTGTGTGAATATTAAGTCCAGCACAACAGGCACTTTAATGTACCCACGTCAAACTAAAATTTGTGTTTTGGGCTGTAAATACATTTCAAAATACTACAGAAATATATAAATATGACACCATGTATTAAGTTTTTTTTTCCATGAGCACATCAAAAGAAAGTACCGACTTTGCTCATCTTAAGAACTGAGGGTGTAAATGAGTTATGTAATAGGGCTCAGTCATGGTTATGTGTCAGTGGTTAGTATGATGTGTCACCTCATCAGGCAGCACCACTTTCCGTGTCTCCATATTCTTGAGCACCTCATAGGCAGCGTGCAGTGCCCGCACCTTGTTGCTCTCAGCCCGGACAAACGTCGGCAGGTAGATAAACCACAGACCGTAACAGTGGCCCAGCAGACACTTGGACCACATGTCTGGTACTGCAGAGTACTTCTGCGCACATTTCTGTGCCAGCTTGATCTCCTGCAGAACAGAATATACAGAAATAGATTACGCCATTGTACTGTGGTGAGGCCTACAGAAGGAAACAAAAAGTATGTAAATGAATATCCAAAGATAATTTGTGTAGATAAAACTGAACTTCATGCATCAAAAATAAAAGATGTAAGCATTAAATCCAAACCTGCAGGAGTCTACATCTTTGAATTCATTTAGTAAGGTTTACCTGTTTGGTACGGCGAGGGGCGGGGCTGTTGGGGGCACTTCCTTTGGCTGTGGTACGGAGCTGATCCTGAGGCTGGTCAAAGAACTCAGGATGCAGAACAGGAAACGTCTCATAGCTACATCAACGTACAAGTTAAATAACAAAATATAAAATATGTTATAACTGTGTGTGCAGAACAACTTGGCATTGAAACTTGAATAAAGGGAAACAGGGCTGCATGTCAGGGCTGACCTGTAGAGTGCAGGGCTTTCAGAGCCATCAGGTTCTTGAGGCTCCTCTGGTGGCATTATAAACACAGTGTGCTCTCCACTGTGAGTCTCATCGAGATCTATCAGCCGCACCTCCTCAGGCTTTTCCACATCCACCTACGTAGGAAACAAAAAGTGAGAGAGGAGAGAAAAAACAATAAACAGTGAGTGTGGGGGGTGAGAGACTGAGATACAAGATTTATTTTTCTATCCATGATTTTTTTATTATATGAATAAACACAATGAAATATTAGATGTAGATAGAAATATGGCTAGTGTAGTACTTAACTTAAAAACGTTCTTTTTAAATAAATAATATCTTCCATTACGAATACAGAAAGTGTCATACAGACCTTCTGAACACACTCGTCGAAGAATTCAAGGCATGCATGCCTGTCGCTGACAAAGGAGCACTCCTCTATAAACTGTGTGAACATCTGAGTCTTGGTGAGCTGGGAATAAAACTTCTGCTGTGTCCGATCTCGAGATTTTAGAAAACCTAAGAGGAGGAGAAGCATTAACCTTTCTAATTAGTGTGGCTCTTTCCACTCTGGCAATACAATCAGAAATTTATGCTTAGATGAAGATCAGTGACATCAATAATTTACTGAATCGTTCACAGCATCTGATTAAACAGTGGGGTATCAGACCTGACTCTCTGAAACTACAATTCAGCTGCTAACTCATCAACTGATTTACATTTGCATTTAACAGAGTTTGAGTAGGTCAGGAACGCACCCTGCAAATTGAAGAGGGAACTGCAGTCAGTGGTTCTGTCAGAGGGGGCCTGGGTGATGGGCAGGAGGTAGGAGCGATAGCCTTTTAGGAGGCAGCTCATGAACCGCAAGAAGGCCTCCTGGATCTCCAGCTCCAGCTGCTTTTGACGGCCGTAGATCAGATCGTAATCTGTCAGCAAGAACTCTAGTGTCGCCTCTTCATGACCAAGGGTACAGACTAGAGAGAAAAGCATGAATAGTTGGAACCAGCCATTTTATACTTTACCTGGTGTGGTGTGAATGATTTAAATGCACTGTAGAGATTTCACTTACTTTGCTCCAAAGTTTTGTGCAGGTGGGTGAGTGAGCTGAGCAGGATCTTTCCATGTTTCCTGGGCAAAGATTTCCACGACAGGGGTTTCTTGTCTTCTAATCTGAAAGATTTATTGCATTCAATTTGTCTTTTTGGTCCACAATGATAGGATTAACCTGCTGTTTTCTCAATTACTTTGTTTACAGAAAAAGCAGCAATGATAGTGGTGCTCATTCGGTTTTATTGTGCTACACAAACAGCCGAACTGATCTGTTGTGTCAGCAGTTGCCAGGACAACAGGAAATTGAACTCACTGGAAAATGGTGTTGGTTTCAAGATCCACACACACAACATCTGAAGGAGGGTCGTAGAGGTCAAAATAGCTGGAGTGAACCCCCACGATGAAGGGCATTGGGGCACAGAGCACATCTGCACACCGCAGAGGGCACAGCGGGATGTATGGACAAGGCCAACGCAGTGGAAAGGTCATCTAAAAAATATATATATTAAATGAATAAATTAACTTGTTACTCTAAACTCAAAAGCAACACATAGCACTGACTGAATAATAATTACTGTAGTCTTATTTCAGCACATATTGTGCTACTATTATTAAACCAGGTACAGACTGATAGAAAGTTGACATAAAGTGAAGGTCCTGACCGACACCAGCGCTTCACTGACGGAGGTCAGCACATCCAGCCGGAGGGAATGTAACAGTAGCTTGTGCTCGGTGAGAACAGCCCACAGCAGCGTACATGCGTTCTCCGGCCCCAGATTCTGCAGAAGTTTTACAAAGCTGGCACCACTGCAGGCAGACAGTACATTTTTAAGAGTTAAAGGCAGAACTGTGCTGTCAATGCAGAACTTAATTCTAGCTACCAGACTTGGACTGGCATCTAAATCTGTACATAGACAAAAAAAACAAATGAAAAAGACCAAAAAATTTTTAAATGAGGAGGAACAAGGTTTACCTCAGTGGTAAGGGTGAGGACACAGGCTGGCACAGTAGGAGGTTGTCATAAGGAGACAGCTGTATATGAAAAAAAAAAAATATGTATACACATACCTGCATGAAAATGAATATATTGCCCCATTATTAACTCTATCAGCTGCTATCATTCTATCATTTCCAATCTTCATCTATGCCCCAATTTATTCCCTGCTCATCAATCGCAGAATTTGCAGTATTCATGCAAAGTGCATGGAAATAGATAAATTGCATTTGGATTTGGATTTGCTGGGATCACAAATCTTCTAATGATTATACTGAGCAATCAAAGAACCCTTTTTACCCCATAACTTGACTGTGTGGTCTCTAAGCAGTGATACACTCTAAAACACAAGAAAATGTTTTAGTATGTGTGTAATGTCTAACTCGTATTGGTAATTCGCAGCTCTGAGGATGACGATATAAATGCATCGATGTATATTATGTATGTTTACCAGTCATAGTTCTACTGTAACCCCTCCAGTTATGCAGTGCATTAATCTCACCTGAACCAGAATGCGTGGTCGCTGTGGTGAAGGGAAGGGCACGTTGTGCATGAAACTGGAGATATGCCTGTAAAGACATCATTACCCATTTCTATTAGAGCGCTGCTGGATATAAACCTCAAAAATGAAAACACGAATCAGAATTCCTGTATTCGTACTACATAATTGCATGACATGCAGAAAACGGCTTGTAATTTTATACATTATGCCCACGCTAATAAAAATGAAAGTCTAGACTCTAATAGAAGCAGTAAAACGCACTCCTAAACTAGAAAAGGTGCCAGTGCTTTAATGTGTACTGTTCCACTCACTTCTCAATAGGGAGCACATGAGGTCCAGAGATGGAGTAGCGATAGATGAAGGTGAGAAACTTCTGGAATACGGTGAAGAACGGCCAATGGGAGAGCACACAAACGCTCTTCTTCACCTGCACCATGCGGTTGGTGATGGGTCGGCGGTCCACGACACTGACCAACCCGAGCCGCACTCGCTGCCTTTCAGACAGGGCTTCCCTTGGATACGCCTCGTAGAACTGGATAGCAGCTCCATAGACCTAAAAGATAGGAAAGCATGAGAAAATCAGGCTGAAGAAAAGATCCGATGACATCCCAGAAGAATCATTTTGGCAAAATCATAGTAGTTAAGATCAGCTGAAAGCACAGTGGATGCAACCAAAACAGCAATAGTTAGGGAAACAGATGAGAACCTTATCTCCAGAGGCAGCGGTGAGGACAAAGGTGGAGAAGACAGGAAGTTGGTACTTGGTATTGAGTGGCCAGCTCTCTACAGTGACACCCATGGGCAGACAGAAGACAGGGACCGAGTCTGGCAATGCAAAGGACTCAAGATCCTCCTCAGGGTAGCGGCTGATCAGCCCTGAAGGCCCAAACACACACACACACACAGTCCCTCAATATGGTGTTTAAAGAGAACCAGCTACTGCTGTCAAAAGCCACCAAAAGGAGGTCAAGTGACCTAAGAGAGAAGTTTAGTGAGAAAACCATTCCAGAGAAGGATCTAACATAGTCGTGTTTCCTTCTATTACACTTCCCTCTACCTGCACCTGACCTCAAACCCTGGAGCTTACATGTGGCTTGGTTTGAGCCCAAACCACATGAGACAGCGACAAAAATAAGTCTCACTCACCTGCCTCGTACACCAGGGCGTTGGCTTTCACTACAGCTCGCTTGTAGCACAGGAACAGCGCCGGGCCCCACTGTACAACATACAAGAACAAAGACATTAGCAAAGACATAGCATGCACACACCTCTGACACCTGATATTCAAAAACAGGAAAGCAAAAAACCACAGAAGACAGAAATACAGAAAAATAAGACTAAGATAGAAGGGATGAGAAAATAAAAATTACAAGCATTTGCTGGAAAACATACAATACATGAGCAATAAAAGGGAGAAAGCACAGTCTCAGAAAAAACAGACTCAGAAATAAATGAGCTGGATGATGGACAGGGAAAAGCTGTACCATGCCAGTGTTCAGGTTTTTGTCCACTTTGCAGAAGGTGTGTGGTGCCACTTCCCCCTTGCTGGGCATGAGTAATGAGATATCAGTCACCCCCAGTGTGTTCAGGGCTTGTGAGTCAGGGGCACGCCGGTACATGAGGAACGTCTTATGGGTGGCAGGGCCTCCTGAGCTCAGACTGGCACAGCGGCTGTACGGCGTTGTCTCGATTACATGCCAACCCTGCTTCACCTCCTCTTTCCCATCATACAGCACACTGGGACATGACAGAAAAATGACAGCACTATAGACTCAGGTATGGAAATTGTGGGAAATTATGCAAATCCACAATCCGCTCAGAGTGTTTGGAACTATCAATCACATGATCTTGTGTGAGCTACTCATTTCCTCACTGGTAAAGTTCCAGCAACTAAATAGTGAGAGAATGCTATACAGTGGATTTATACTTATAGTCGCAAATTAAGAACAGTGTTATTTGATAGATTAGTAAGGTACAGTTTGTGAAGTTTAAGAATATTGTGGCTCTTTTTTACCAGACTGAGAGTATAGCGAGTGTGTGTGTGCGAGTGCCTGTCCTACCCAAGCTCCACAATGGGTGGTTTGTCATGGCTGCGTCGGTAGCAGAGGAACATGTGCGGGTTGTTGATGAGGCCGCCGCTGAGCTCAGCAGGGTGGCCGCCCAACGTCTTCTCGATGCATGTGAAGCCCTCGGGCACCTCTTCTCCAAGGCCACGGGCGATCACTGTCAGGTCGCTGATGGGCACTATGCCACGGCTTCCTCTTTGCTGACATTCCTCGTCTGGTGGAGCCGAGTCGCCCGCCAGACCCGCCACCACAAAATAATCCACCAACTGAGGACATTTCTCCTCAGTCATGCCGCCTATCTACCCACCACTGAGACAGAGAAGGGGAAAGAAAAGAGAAAAAAATGTATGCAGGAATTCAGTTACGCAATAATACACTTGAGGTTCATGCTATACCGTGTGGTGAGCTGAGGTTGTAGACACGAGGCTTTAGGCCAAGTGCACAGTTCTGTTATCAGTGTTTATTGATACATTTTAGGATAAAGTGGATGGAAAAAAAACTATCCATTAGTTTATTAACATTTTGCAAGGTAAAATAGTTCCATTCTATAAGACGGCCTGCTGAAATATTTAGTGTTATATATCTAAACAGGCAGCTGCTGAAACATCAGACTACAACAGTCGACGAGCATCATTAACTACCGAATGCCTATTATACAGATAATAAACACAAATACATAAAATAGGATTTATGAACTTGCTACAATTCATTTTGGCAGATGCTGCTGGTTTGTTAATGGCTGCGGTGTTTGGCTTGTAAACGCTGGTGTTGTTGCTAGGGTTATGTGTGTATGAGGCGAAGTGATATTTGGTGTCGGTCCCAGTGCCATTATCGTGTAATAACGGCACTCGTGGAATGTCTCTCGGCCAATCACACTGTGGTATAATAGAACATAATTAACAGCAATAAATATCTTAAAACACGCTGAAAACATATTAAAGATGTTAAAGATACACTGAAAACATATTAAAGATATGCAGATTTTCCCCCAAAATCAATCAATCAACCAAGCAATACTGACGAAGCCTCTGTCGAAATGTCAATTCCACTACATGTGTTGTTTCAGTTCAGGGCAAATGTGAACCTGTGTATCCAAATCAATTACTCTGTAACACTTCATTAAAATGTCATGTTATCTCAGTATAAATACATCTATTCCTGGAAGGACATAGAGCATCACTCTGAGAACAACATCTCCAAAGTGAAGCCTGGTGCTGGGAGCATCACAGTGTGCCATAATGTGACATAATGTGAGGATCAAATACAGGACAATCAATCTCTTCAAGTCTGTAGAAATCCGAGAGGTTTCCCTTCCAACAGGACATACAACCAAAGGACATACAACCAAAGCCAATCTCTGAATGAGAATCTGTTGTTTACCTTCAACTTGACAAGGTTTAGCAAATTTGGGCAAAAATATCGGAATCCAGGTTGGCAAACCTGGTAGACACCTAGAAGACCATCTGTAACTGCAGTCAAACAGGGTTCTATTAAGTATTGCTGCAGGGCGGTGAATCAAAATTGTTACATATTGTTTAAAATCACACAGTAAATATACAAAATGAGTATGCATATACATACAAGAAATGTCATTTCTTTTCAAGGTGCTAGAGACAGAACCCTGGGTCAGCTTACTATGGATACCATGAGAACAGGGGGTTAATGCTCAAGGACCCTGAGGCAGCTTGGTGGTGCTAGGATTAGAAAAAAAAAAGTCCCATCAGTCAACCAGTGCCTTTACCACCGAGTCACTGCTGGGCACGCTACAGCAGCACAGCATAACATTCTCTATTACAACACTTCATATACGTATCAGAGTTGACTCACGTGTGTATTTCAAAATGCTTCAGCTGCCATAAAAAAAAGCACACGCATAACATACGGAGCAAAAACACTGTTACAGTTACGAGCAGAACAGTGAAAACCACATTACATAATCCACTTTCAGGATGTCTGCTCATGGATTCATCGTCAGCTCTTTTTTTTTTATCCCTGTTCCACTGTCTTTCTGACTGATGGCTCACTGCTGGCTGCCAAGTTCACCCTGCACTCTTCCTCCAAACCATCCATATATCCTGTTAGAGATCCACATAGTCTCTATTTGCCATCCATTTTCTATCGTCTACACAAAATCACTCAGTCATTCTAACTTACCAGCACAAAGGCACTGATGTGTAGATATAAGCGCAGCCTGGGGAACGTCAATAAAACAGTTCTGAGCACCGAGCTAAGCCATACGAGACTAAGGATCGCTACAGTGTACTTTCACACAATACACCACAAGGTAAAAGATGCAGCGTTTAATTCACACAGGAAGTGATTATGCTAGCCTGCTTCCTAGTGACACATACATGCTTTAAAAGCACCCAGGCACAGATGTATGATTTCTAAGATACGAACAAAGAACAAAATAAAATATTTACAGATTAAATCTCAGCAGCTCTAGCTAATTATAAAACACACGTGTTGTTACATTAGCATTGCCTGAGAGCAGTGGTAGAAAACCATGTAACTGTGGGGACGCACCTGTTGTGGCTAGAAAATGACAGTGAGACTCTGTATCAATCAAGCAAACATCCTCTTTCATACAGACGGGAAAAAAATCTTCTAAATCTGGTCAAAGCCTTTCGGCCTAAGCCTGATGCATTATTATATTATGTGGAGGAAAAGCTGGCTGTTTACCTTAGACAGTTACACTAGTGGGTACAGGTGTAATGTGGCTGCTACTTCCTGTTAAAGAGAACAGAAGTAGGCTATTTTCAGTGAAGATAAGAATAACGTGAATAAGTCTAGACAGTAAACAATGTCTGACACACCAAATTATAACTTATTTGTCCATATCAAACCACTAATTACAAATAATTAGACACTAGTGTCACATTTGTGACCATAATGGATGTTTTTGGGTCTATTTCTCTCTTAGTATGTAGACTGCATATTATGCTAAACGTATTATAACTGCAATACACCAATCAGCATTCACATTTACAGCACCTGCCAAAACAGCCCTGACCTACCTAGGCATGGACTCCACAAAGTAGTATCTGTTGCACCCCTAGACACTGGACAGGTCCTTTTGTCTATCTTTAGTGGGATTGGACTTGATGGGTTTGCCTTCTCCCTCTACCCCCAATACTGCAGTGAGCCTTGGGCTCCAATTACCCTGTCACTGGTTAAGCGCTTCCCCCTCCTTGGACCACCAGTGGTAAGAATTAACCACTGTATACTGAAAACACACCACAAGATCTGCTGTTCTGACCCAGTCGTCTAGCCATCACAATTTGGGCGAAATGAACTCCTTACGCTTGCCCATTTGTCCTGCTTCCAACACATCAACTTCTCTTCATGTGCTATACAACATATCCCCTTGACAAGGTAACAAGATCAGTAACAAGATCAATCAATGATATTTACTCCACCTGTCAGGGTTTGCAGTGTTATGGTAGATCGGTGTATACTTCCATGATACCACAGAATCTGACACACAGAAAACACTGCTCAAGATTTCTCCATTCCATTCAGTTTGTACCATGCCACAGAACTTGAGATCTGTGCGAGCTCTGTTTTATGTAACACTAAATCAAACCAAACCGCATGCCTCGAACCCTAAAATTCCAGCCATTGGAATAATAAAATTCATGTTTCACATTGCTCTTGACTCGACACCTGCGACACTCTGGCCAACTTCCTCTTACATTACGACAGAACGGTTGCTTGGCAACAAGCAGAGAACCAGAGCAGTCTTACACTAGACTGTGTGAATAAGCGCACGTGTGAGTGAGATGACATAATTAGAGAACCACAGCGTGTCGCTTCGACAACAAGAAGCAGGAAAGCATCGAGCTAAGAGGACAAAACAGAAAAGCAGTCACACTGAAAACAACGGCTGTTCAAAATGCACTCACCATAAGCCATAGATGAAGGTGATGTCATGCTTTTACACATACAAGGGCACATACAAGCAAATGCTGGCCATTGTTTGTGGTTTAGTTACGTACCATTCACATATATAGCCGCCAAAAAAAAATAAATAAATCACCTAGCTTACTAGCTAACAATATGCAGCTAAGAGTGTTATGCCATATTAAAATGTCTCGATTGTGAATGTGAACATTATTATAAAAATTATTTATAAAGAAAAACAACTAATACTACTTTCTTACCTACTGTACATTCAATTAAATAACAGATCACTGAATATAGTACAATATTACTGAGCTTTATGAGATGGAATGTAAACGACTTTACTGATTAAACAACTTTTTAAAAAATTGGAAATCCAAACTACCATAATGTGACAGTATTCTGTAGCCCATCTGCCTCAAGGTTCAACATGTTGCATATTTTGAGATGATTTCTGCTCACCACAGTTGTACAGAGGGATGAGTTACTGCTGCTGTTCTGTCGGCTTGAACCAGTCTAGCCATTTTCAGTTGGCCTGTATCATCAACAAGGCCGTTCCATCCACAGAACTGCTGCCCACTAGGTTTTTTTTTTCTTTACTGCATCTATTCTAGGTATTCTCAGAATCTCCCACTTTAGAGACTGCTGTGTGTAAAAATCCCAGGAGATCAGCAGTTACAGAAATACTTCAACCAGCCCGTCTGGCACCAACGATCATACCACATTCAAAATCACAGATCTCACATTTTTTTCTCCATTTTGGTTTTGACGTGAACATTACTCGAAGCTGCTGGGCCACATCTGCATAAATGTATACATTCCAAGGATGCCAAGTGATTGGCCGATTATCTAATCAAATAAATAAATGTGTAGAGCTGCTACAGAAATGAAGTTCTAAAGGGATAAAAAAAGCTTTTCTTAAGTTGGGAATCACCTACTCAAGTAAATCTGCCAACTTTTCATGAGGGTTAAAACCCAAAAAGGCAAAGACAGAATACAAAACCATGATCAAGGACACACACACCCTCACCCACCAACACAACACTTTTAAATGTGAAGGTATTCGTGAACTCATATGATCCAAATGTGTATAGTGTTTTAAAGATGAGTAGGTGTGTGCAAGATAAATTCTTGAAGCTGAAGGTGTGAGCAGATGATTTATTACGAGCAAATAAACAGGACACAACAAACCATTTAGTTTACACGGTCAGCAATGCATGCTTCCTGCTTCCCTGCTACAAATGGCTTTGGATATGATTAACAAACCCACCGCTGTTAACAAACCAGAAAAGAGAAATACCCACCAAACTGCATCTGTACTTTTTCTTCTTCTACCTTTATTAAATGGGGATTGTGCGAATGTGAGATTCTTTGGGTCGGCTCATCCTGTGTGCTGCCAGAGGAAGTGGAGAAGAGTGACAGAGAAGCCATTCAGAGAGTGTGTGCATGTTCAAACAGGACAGGAGGTGTCGGGGTGGGGTGGGCTGGGGG
>JAOVVF010000044.1:22944487-22954487 GCA_028565595.1 Duopalatinus emarginatus
GATTCGGTTTGACTACACTTTGCTTTTTTGTTAAATAGTCGCCCCAGGTTGGGGTGATCCAATTTTATTAGGGAATTTTTCTGGAGGGACGGACTGTAACACTCACTTCTTTCTTCATTCTGTTTTTTTATATCTTATTTAACAGATTGCTTTCCTTACTTACATAGAAATTTTTTTACTGTAACATTATTATTATTATTATTATTATTTATAATCTTTGGATTTATAATTTAAAATGTTTTTGTACTGACTCAAAAACGCAGAATTCCTAAAATAAATCTACAACAAAATTTATACTAAACACCATATAGGGTGCCTAAGACTTTTGCACAGTACTGTATATATATCAGTATTTTTCAGAATTGCTTATCTAAGGGATAATGTTGAGTGAGTGAGTGAGTGAGTGGGACATTATTGCAAAATAACGGAATCTGTCATGAATCTCCCTGAAGTGGTGTATTTCAGAATAATGCCTGGCTCATTGTATTGTTACATGGGCGATTGCTAAAGAAACCAATAAACTATGTAGCCGTCTTGCAATGAGCGTACATAACAATACATGTTTAACTAAAAAAATATTATTATTAATTAGAAAAATCTTCCCTTGTGCTTCCGGATGGAGAAACTTTTTTTTGCCACAGGGTGTCACAAGTTTATGATCATAACAGGTTCTATTGAGGCATCTCCACGTTCATGCACCTGGACAGCATGGGCTTATGGGTTTGTGTGCTTGTGTCCACTTCGTCATGTCACCCCAGCACTTAACACTCACCTCTCTTTCTGTTAAACTGCTTACAGCTTCGAGTGTCTCATCCAAAACATTATAGCGGAATTGGCCTTCATGTGCCATTTCCTCCAGCACTCATTTTTAGATCTATCTAAGCACTTTCAAAAGTTCACTTCCTTAAATCGGTCATCGACTGTGTAATAGAAGATTTTTCCTGTGCAATGAGCACGCAGATGAATCTGTGTGAGGAGTCGGAGAGGTAACAGAGTTGTTTGTTCTGGGTGTGGTGCTTGTGTTGTCCTCTGATTCGGTTACACTAGTTAAATATGCAAAAGGTCTTTTTTAATGAGGGGTCACAATAAACACTGAGTTGTTGTAATTCTTTTTGCGCTAACAACAATGCATTAATGTGGGATATTGGATAGGAAAAAGGGTCAGAAGTTGATACTCTGCTCTACAGTAACACAGAACTAGTATCTGTCACTAGTATACAGCAGGATCATGGCTTCTGAGATTATATTCAGTACTTCCCACAGGCTTGAAATAAATCACATGGGGGAACTGGGTGTGGTTTGTTTGTTGCATCTGTGAAACCGAATACATACATAATTTTTATTACACTTTGAGTTACTAGCAAACAACCAAACTTATAAAATACATATCAAGAAAATAGCAAGGATGTAGAAGCTGTTTCAGCTCAACTGGGTTCTGCAGGTCAGTGAATCCTGCCCAGGTCTGCTATTTTTCCTCTTTCTCTTTAGTCAGGGTGACATGGCTAAAGATCTACCCGAATTGTAACATACTATGTTAAACTGGTCAGGTTTGTTGCACTGACAGTTTGCAAAATATTATACTGAGATGCTATAAGATAACATCTTCAAACACCATATGGATCATGATATTACACCTGCTGCAAAGGTTTGATAGCAACAACAAATCACTGGAGACTTTTTCTAACAAACAACTGTTAATTACTTCTTTTGTATTCATGCATCCATATCGGCTGCTTGTTTTAGTGGCAGATGCCTGATGATGCAAAAAAAGAATAAGGTAACTCACAAAATATAATTATTTACTATTCTAAAACCTACATGAACAAATGCAGCCATTTTCAAATGAGTGATTTTGATAGGCTTAATAGGCACACTTACCCTACTCTATTTTTCCCTTCTGTCTTTGGGTGCTAGAGCGCACCATCCTGATCTGCAACTTGATCTGGCACAGCTTTATATGCTAAATACCCTTCCTGATGCCACCCTCCCATTATAACCAAGGTTGGGACCAGCACTACGAATGCACCGCACTCCTATTTAAGATTGTACCGGGGCTCGAACCCCTGACCTTCTGATCAGTAACCTGGAGTCCTAACCGTCTGGGCTACCCCTCCCCTCCCCCCCTGGACCTACCCAGGAACACTATACATCAGACAGGAAAAGAGTGAGCATGACATGCCAGTCCAAAGGTTCAAGACATTCACACACTCCATTACACCCAGGGGCGGGCAATTTACCATAGCTAATCTGCCTACCATCATGGACTTAGGATGTGTGAGGAAACTGAAGAAGCCCACACAGACACAGGGAGAACATGTGAAACTTCGTACAGACCGTAACCCAAACTCAGGATTACACCGGGACCCTGGAGCTGTTAGGTAGGAATAATGGTATCACTAAGTTTTTAATGAGATGGAATTTCAGCAACAGATACAAAAATAGACTTCAGGAGACAATCGGTGGCCAATCAATGACTTATGATAGCAGAGGTGTTTATGATATATTAGAACCGTCTGTCCAGACATCCAGGAGTACGGTCATCCTGCCCATCCACTTCTAAAAGACATGCGCCACAGGAGATGACACGTCGTTGTGTGTGGACACGTAATGTCACGCTCCACTGACTGCTCTTGCTCATTATTACTTCCACACGTGCCTAGTGTCTATTTCACTGTAACTACAAAAATCAACACAAGCCACTGCTGTTTAGAAAGACATCCGAACATCTTGTTTTGTAGCCAATGAGATGATGGGCATGCTGTCTGGACAGAGGTTTGTTATTTCATAAGCATCAACAGTCATAGATTTGTATTCGTATCCTTACAGGAGTACACAGTGGGAGGAGACACTGAGGTACCAGTATGTCTGTGTGAAACAGACCTGATATTTGTCTTACTGAATTAAACAGAGAAAAGAAGAAAGAGGTGTGCAAAACAAACAAGCAAGACAAAAGAAACACTATCAGGATTTGGGCCACCAGAATACTTGTGGTTAAGGGACCAGCCTTAGACAAGACACCAAACCCCACAACTACCCCCTGGGCACATGTTCACAAAAACTAAAGACTACAGACTGTTTACAAAGGCAGCCGTAGACTTCTGGTTAAGGAACCAGCTTAGTGATCAGAAGGTCACCGATTTGATTTGATTCCTGCACCAACAAGACATGACTGAAGTGCACTTGAGCAAGGCACCTAACCTTCAACTGCTTCCTAGGCATGTGTTCACAAAAACAACGGACTACAGACTGTTTACAAGGGCAGCCGTAGACTTCTGGTTAAGGAACCGGCTTCGTGATCAGAAGGTCACCGATTTGATTTGATTCCCGCACCAACAAGACATGACTGAAGTGCACTTGAGCAAGGCACCTAACCCTTAACTGCTCCCTGGGCAGGTGTTCACTACCCCTAGTTTTTATTCACAAGTACAAATGACTACAGAGTGTTTACAGGGGAACCAACAGGACATTACTGAAGTGCACTTGAGCAAGACACCTAATACCTTACTGCATGGATGGGTCAAACTCCTCTGTGTGCAAGCACAGTGGTCAATGAGTCAGGTTACTTTACTTCATGATATTACAAGAAGAAGAAAGAGTAGAAAAAGAAGAAGTAAAGGCTGCCAACATTAAACCAGATAAAACGTGGGTTCAGTTTTAACATCTGGAACATACAAATACATAAATACATGAATAATAAGAACCACTTGAGATTTCCTCGCGCTTTCCGCGTGAACACAGCGTGTTGTGTTGGACAGACAGGCTGTATGTTAGCTAACTGAAATATTATCAAACACTAACGAGTGCGTTTGACTGTCAACAGCCAGAAATCAGCGTTTTAACGCTCGGGTTTAAAGCTTTAAACCGGGTTTAATGTCTAATTTATACTCTATTCGGCACCAGCACTGTCTGACACGCACGCGCGCACGCACGCGCACACACACTCCTCTGCATTAACACAGAAGCTAACGGAAATATTAACAAACACTGGCGAGTCCGTTTAACTGTCAACGTCCGGGTTTAAACATTTAAACCGGGTTTAGTGTCTAATTCATAGTCTATTCTGCACCAGCACTGTCTGACACGCGCGCACACACACACACACACACACACACACACAGCTCTGTATTAACACAAGCTAACGGAAATATTAACCCAACTAACAAACCCCGGTGAGTCCGTTTAACTGTCAACGGCCAGAAATCAGCACTTTAACGTCCAGGTTTAAACCTTTAAACCGGGTTTAATGTCTAATTACACCTTAATCTGCACCAGCACTGACACACACACACAGCTCTTTAACACACTTAATACGAGCTGGAGGATGACAAACACAGACACGCACAAAACACCGCGTCTTAATCCTGTAATAAAGCCACTTACCACTTGACCTGTGCTGGGATCGGACACAGCGCGGTGCTCAGTGACATCTCCGGGGAGCTTTAGGTCATGTTGAAGGCGGTCTCGTCCATTCGGCCGCTCCTGAACACTGCTCAACACGACACTGATCAACAAGACACGGGCTGCGTGAATCCGCTCTCTCAGAGAGGACGAGGCGCACGGTCACTTTCACTTTATCCGCAGAAGAACGGGGATTTCCGTGATGGCGCTACAAGACCGGATAGATACCACAGCTCCTGTGGTGCTCAGCCATCACGAAGTTGGAGGAGAAAAAAAAGGAAAACATTACATGGGGTATATTAAAAGGCAAATACGACAGAGCTGCTGGGGTCCAGCCGTAAAAGAGGCGCGGCTGAACACAGCGACACCTGCAGGCCTGGAGGAGAACCAGCGGTACCCATATACTGCATGACAGAGTTAGTTACTCTTCTGACCATTGTGCAGTGGAATTGACCTCAGCATTTAACCCATCCGTGCAGTGAAACACACATACACACTAGTGAACACTAGAGGGCAGTGAGCACACATGCCCAGAGCAGTGGGCAGCCCCTTATCTGCAGTGTCTGGGGAGCAGTTAGGTGCCTTGCTCAAAGGCACTTCAGTCAAGTCTTGTCTGTTGAAGGGATTGAACCTGGGACCTTCTGGTTCCAAGGTGGGTTTCCTTAACCACAAGGCTACGGCTGCCCTGAATCCGGGGCAGTTAAGATAAAATATGTTCAAATTTAAAAAAAAAAAAAAAAAAAAAAAAAAAGGCTGTACAGCTCCGGGGATCTGGGGTTGTGGGGTTGAGTCTTACACAATTGTCTGTCTGTGAGGAGTTTGGTGTGTTCTACCTGTGTCTGCATGGGTGCTCCAGGTGCTCTGGTTTCCTCCCACCTTCCGAAAAAAAACCCACACATCCTAGGTGAATTAAATGTGCTAAATTGCCCCTAGGTCTGAGTGTGTCCAGGAGGTATTCCTAGTGCCCAGTGATTCCCGGTGGGCTCTGGACAAACCTTGACCCTGATTGACTAAGCGGTAAGCGATAAGATAATGACTGACTGACTGACTGACTGATCCACTATGATAAAAGCCGATATATTTGTAGTTTAGCATACAATAATAAACTTACAAGTTGTGTTTAATAAACATCTACACTTTTTATTCACTAGAATAACTATAGACTGGTTACAGGGGCAGCTGTAAGTTTCTAATTAAGGAACCAGCCTAGTATAATCAGGTTCCCGGTTTGATTCCCTTACCAACAAGACACAACTGAATTGCCCTTGAGCAAGTCAACTAACCTCCAACTACCTCTTGGACACCACGGATAGGGGTGCAGTGAAATACACACTCACACTAGGGGGTAGTGAACACATGCCCCAAGCACTGGGTATAGCCCAACTGATCCCTGGACACTGTGCTCTGTGCTGCTGTGTTCACTAAACCCTAGTGTGTGTGTGTGTGTGCATTTCACTGCAAAGATAGGATATATACAAATGTCAAATTCCTGTGTGCAAGCTCAGCGGTCTGTGAGTCACTTTACTTTAAAATGGTGTGATTTCAGTCATGAGCCGAGGTATGATGGTGATCAGTGCAGGAAGCAGTGGCCTGTGTACAATATATAGGAAAATACACCAAGTCAATGATTTCAGTAGACCTTCTTACACATTCAATTCAATTCTTTATTTTTTTTGTAAAATATTATAAGGATACAGTCTTAAAAATATTTCATTAGAAGCACCTATATTTTATATATTATTTACAACAAATATGGATTCCCTGTTTATCAAAATAATGTAAAGCAAAAGAGTAACAATAGCAAAGGCATGACTTACTATATTTATATTCCACTTACATATAAACAGAGACTGGACAGGAGCACTTAAATCAAGCACAACGACACAGAAAACGGAATAAAGGACAGTCTGAACTCATCAATAAACACACCACCATCACCACCACAACCACCACAGCCACCAGGTGTGTACGCCTCTGAGCCCCTGTTCAGCAGTGCCCCCTGCTGGCAGAAAAACACTGAAGCGTGCTGCGCATTCAATACAAGTCCAATGCGCATTTTCTACAGTGCAGTTGAAGTCGAAAGCGTGCATAACCGCCTGGCATGCTGTTGTAACATATGAAAATAGGTTTTACAAAATTCTTTTGCACACATTTCATCATTAAAATAACATCCACAGTCAGGATTGAAAAATCTTTCCAAACATTGTGTAGAAATGGAGAAAATACTTTGTTTGGACTCAGTAACAAAGCCATGGTTGCTAAACATCTGGTAGATTTCTAAATCACAGTCTTGATGTCTCTTAAATCAGTTCTTTTAAGAAAAAAAGCCCTCTATTTAATTAATCCTACAGTTCAGTGAAAATGTTGTGAAAAGCGAAGGCGACAGAGATGAAGCTGCTGGGTATGACAGGCGTGGCCGATCACAAACAAGTCTACTGGGTTACAAAGCTTCAAAGACGCTGCAAAAATCAAAAATAATCTAAACAGCAGCAACCTGCACTGGTTTTAACATACTTCATACAATCTTCTTGTGATAAAGACAGTCTTGTGCATGTGAGCAGAACAAAGTTGTCAAAACCAGGATGAAGATATGGCACAGAGAAAAGCTGATCTAATGATCAAGAAGTATCAGCTACGCCTGACACGCCTTTCGACCTGACAACTTTATTCTCGCCACCTGCACAAATGTCCACAATAAACCTTTTAAACCCCTTCCCTTAGACACTATGACATTCACACGACAGTAGATCTTAAGTGCATTACACGATTACCTGAATTCTATCACATAAATGACCAGATGTTTGCGATATGGCAGCTCCACAGGAACAGCTCAAAAACCTGAACTCTGTTTTCAAGTGCAGTCTTTGTGTCAATCTAAAATAGTGCAGGAATAAGGCTACTTTCCATAAAGACACTGCATATGTAAGACAGCAGGTTAAGTGTTACAGGACCTTTGCTTTAGACCTCAGTAACAAGAGGCGATGTTGAAAATGGCCTAAACTATAAAAGTATTATGGACATTTATACTTTTTAATCCACCTTAAACAATCTGGTGCTGGAGATAAAGTCTGAGATACAGAACCTTTGATCATTTTGACAAAGGGACAAAACCTACATGATGAACTTTGACACATTTACCCAAATTTGTTATGCTTTCTTTCATTAAAAGAACACATGTTCATACTCAATTAATAAGCTGTAAAAATGAATTAAATCTAGAAAACAATACCAATACAACTGCAAGTTCAGAATTCAAAGTCAACGTCTGCCAACATTTCAGTGCTTGTAAATGATTGTTACAGATTTCCTACACAAGTCTCACACAAAACGATGTGAAATCAGTTATATTGATTGATAATTGGGAATTATGTCAGAATTAAGTCCGAAAAGGCATTTCTGGGTAAATACCAGTATGGCTTGAAAGATCTGCACTGTAGCATCTTTATCCATTTCTAAATGTACCTGACAGAATACATGTTAAAAGGTCAGGTCAGAATGAATATTTATGAAACTCAACCAGAAGATGAACGTGAAAGCAGTCTTTCATCTCTACGAACTCTCAATCCGGAATGTCAGCTTTTTCATTTTACAGATCTTTTTCCTTTTTTTCTTCAATCCCATTGATCGGATTATATTAGCTATATTTCCTTTAAAAAAATACATCTTTCACCATTTCACCAGTGCATGTATTTAAAAAATGTCATAGTACTTTATACACACTTTTAGAGGAACTAGAAATGTATGAAAAGTGCTAGTTAAAGAGTTTTATGAAGAGTAAGCAGCCTAGAGATCAGGCTGACAATTAAGGTACCAAGCCACTGTAAAGCACAAGCATATAATAAGCGAAAGTTTGGACTTATTGATACTGAAATAACTGTTTTAAATTATTATGATCACTACAGTAGAACAAAAGGCTTTTCTGCTCTGGACATTCTGGCATTTCAGACATGCCTATGGTTCGTTTTCACACTGCACTTACAAACGTAACTCGAGCACTGTTCATAACATGCACATAGCAGTGAAGTGGACAGTAAACACCGCAACTGGACAATTTTTAAAAAAATATTCAAATAATATAAAAACATATTTAAAAAAAACAAACAAAAAAAAAAAAAAACACTGACAGAGAAGGCAAAAATGACTAAAAACCTGTGGCTTCAACAATAAAATTCAATCTGCTGAATAATGACGCTTTGGTGCATTCTATTCAGAAATAGGCTTCTCTTCCTTAATTTAGAGATTTATATTATTATAGGAATACATTTATATACACTTACATCTAGACTTGCTCTCTTTAAAAAATAAAATTCATAGTACATACTATTTGTTACATAAAATCTGTAGTCCTTTGAATATGGCCTTGTTCAGGAGTGGGTATGTGCAAAGGCAGGTAGAGGGAGCAGTAAGAGGTACATATCACAGTGACTGAAGATTGGACTGCATACTTGAGCTCCAAATGTACGTGAACCCACACACACACACACACGTTCCACCAGGGACAAGCAAACCACACAAGAACAGCCATTTAGAGCACAAATGCATCGTTGTGTGGCTATTAGTATACAAAACCACTGTTTCATGCATCTGCAATACAATAGCACTTTAGCAGGGCTGCAGCTTTTAGTTCACATGAACCAAGCTCCAGTGTACCAGTTCAGCCTGACACAAAAGACATCAGAACACACATTACACACACAGCCATTAGATACGGCCACTATCACATCACGTCACATAATAGCCGCAAGGCACAGGCTTGCTTTAGCTGAAGCACAGAATACAAAAATGTATTTGGAGACATTTTGGTCAGCATCCTCAAGAAAATCTAATTTTAAAGAGACGGTTTGATCTTTTTTCACCCTGACACTTTGAAAGTAAAGTGGCTTTGATTTATCAGCAGCCTCTTTTCCACCAAAGTCAATTTGACAAAATTTCGGTTCAATGGCTATAAAAATAGCGAATCGACATCACTAAGTAACCATCCTGGAATTAAAAAAATACTTATTTGCTATAAGGGTTTCCAGACGGCATTCCCTCAATGCAAAGCATACAGTCGGTGACGTACAGCGACATGGCAAAGTTGGTCATAATTCTATTTTGACGGATCCCTTTCTGGGAGATCAACACTTGGTCTGTTTTTAAAACTCAACACTCAGGAGATAATAAATACGAACAAACATTTTGCAGATTTCAAACGTTTTCTGCGAGTTGGCATCACATGCTTGACTCCTCTGTGGGAGTTACATAACCTGTGCACATATAAACATGCAGTTAGGACTTAGACAAGCTAATGCCTATATTTATGTTTGCATCTGAAGAGAATTCTCAGCAAGTGCATGGGGCTTAGAGCAAAAACTGCTGGACTAACACTTTTTAAAAAAAAAATAAAATCATAAACATAGTTGGTCCCTTTCAGGAATCTCTTCAGCAGGTTTCAAGCCTAAGCGGAGAGTGAGGAGAAATCCCACTGGAATGCCGTAAAGACTTCACTTCTTCTTACTCGCAAATTGTACAGATACCTCCTGACTCCTAATTGTTCGGATCTCCCTTCTCTTGTTTATTTGAGTCGGTCAGAGCGAAATGAGTCCTCCACGGCAGGGTCGGC